>AP028429.1:695060-928185 GCA_036509395.1 Antheraea yamamai | reverse complement strand
CACGTGCGTGCGCCAGAGTACTCTCTCCCCATGATCCATTACAAAAAATGATACTAATGAGAACTAAAATATTATTTCCTTCTCCACAACATCACCCCACAATGTGCCCCAACTTGTTTGCAACTCACTAAACCACCCATAATAATAATATCGTCATATCTCAACATAAAATGATAATTAACTCACTAAACCACCCATCATAATAATATCGCTAGAATGAACTCACTAACCCACCAATGATAAAAACCTCCCATAGTAATAATTTCATCACATCTCAATACAAAATAATAATTAATTACTATTAATTCAGACTATCACCCCATTATAGTAGTAACCAATGAATTTGTTACAAATCATAACTAATTCGTTTGCATAAATTAATCATTCAGAGTCTCAGATAAGCGACTCGCACAGTACGAGTGTACCGCGCGCCGCCAGAGCCAAGACTGACTCTTGCTGACTATGCTATTGACCTGGCAAGGTCTTTACAGCTTCACCGGACTACACTGACTCAACAACGGTCGATCCGCTCCTTTTATACCGAAACAAGTCGAGTAAAAGACGCAATAATGTGGGTAGGCGCCGATATATACCAATGCGTAAGGCGAAGCACAAGAATTGTGAAGGATTTATCCATTGTACGCTGGAATACTGATACGTTAACTAGACCGAACGGCATCCTATTATAATCAAGTTGACCCTAGGGAGGTAACAAAAGTAGTCTTCTCGAGAGTCTTCCACTATGGGATCGGATAGTTCCCAGACGCCAAGTCAAGAATAACGAAAAGAGAAGTCTCTGATAATAAGTCTAGCTGGTTGGTGCTTTTTTTTTTCTTTTGTTTTATAGTTTGTTATATAGGGCTCGCGTAAGAACCATTAGCTTCCTTATGATGCCGCTGTCCGACATATGATAGGACCAGGGTCAGTTCGTTGAATCAACATCTGTTTCCGGTGTACCTAGATTCTTTAACCCACTCGAAAACAAGATTAATTATTTAACCTTCATTAAATCTTCATCAATAAAAAATTATTAACCTTCATCAATAAAAAATTATTAACCTTCATCAATAAAAAATTATTAACCTTCATCAATAAAAAATTATTAACCTTCATCAATAAATAATTATTAACAAATTATTAACCTTCTATTAACCTTCAATAAAAAATTATTAACCTTCAATAAAAAATTATTAACCTTCAATAAAAAATTATTAACCTTCAATAAAAAATTATTAACCTTCAATAAAAAATTATTAACCTTCAATAAAAAATTATTAACCTTCAATAAAAAATTATTAACCTTCAATAAAAAATTATTAACCTTCAATAAAAAATTATTAACCTTCAATAAAAAATTATTAACCTTCAATAAAAAATTATTAACCTTCAATAAAAAATTATTAACCTTCAATAAAAAATTATTAACCTTCAATAAAAAATTATTAACCTTCAATAAAAAATTATTAACCTTCAATAAAAAATTATTAACCTTCAATAAAAAATTATTAACCTTCAATAAAAAATTATTAACCTTCAATAAAAAATTATTAACCTTCAATAAAAAATTATTAACCTTCAATAAAAAATTATTAACCTTCAATAAAAAATTATTAACCTTCAATAAAAAATTTTAACCTTCAATAAAAAATTTTAACCTTCAATAAAAAATTTTAACCTTCAATAAAAAATTTTAACCTTCAATAAAAAATTTTAACCTTCAATAAAAAATTTTAACCTTCAATAAAAAATTTTAACCTTCAATAAAAAATTTTAACCTTCAATAAAAAATTTTAACCTTCAATAAAAAATTATTAACCTTCAATAAAAAATTATTAACCTTCATCAATTAACCTTCATCAATAAAAAATTATTAACCATCAATAAAAAATTATTAACCTTCAATAAAAAATTATTAACCTTCAATAAAAAATTATTAACCTTCAATAAAAAATTATTAACCTTCAATAAAAAATTATTAACCTTCAATAAAAAATTATTAACCTTCATTAATATAAATATATCAATGTTCATTAATATAAATATATCAAATATCACTTTTTAAAATATTTTTTTTTTTCAATTCTCACCACAACCGATTGATGATCCATCTTTGGACGACTGATAACTAATATTTGATTTTTGAACTTGTAAGCCCAGTATGGCTCCGAGTTATATATAAGGCTACCCTTCTCTATAACCAGATGCCAATATTCCGAAAAAGGATTACGCTAGCTAACCGGATCGCCATCACTCCCAATTGACTGTGTCTAATGCTCGTTCCCACGCATAAGACTCCTCACTTAACCCGTTGAATAACATCCGATTGCGTCCGACTATTTTGACTAAATACCTTTCTGTGAAAGTGGCCTAGTAGTACCGGATAATGGATTAAATAGTATTAAATAGTTATCTACTACTTTACTACCAATATCTCCACGTGATCTACTACACTCTGCACATCAATTGTAGCGTTAGCGTTACCAAGCGGGCTATATGGTACGTTACCTATTCCTCTTAATAAAGGCACCTCTCTTACCTTCCAGTCCAATAATAAATGTCGAGCTTCACGGAGTTGGACCAAAGTGCCCTAGTTTCCCAAATCAACCAGACACTTGTTACTAGTGTAAGTGTTATTTTGTAAGCGCCTATCTCTGTTCTTAACCTTCAGCTGCTCGTTCGATCTTCTATACGAAGACTTCTATACGATCTTCTATACCTTTTTATTGAGCATTTCCGGTGAGAGTAAAACCTGATACAAAGTTTTAGCTACCCACCCCTGTTGATTTTGGTAAGGCGTAGAATTATCTGACTAAGAAAATTAAAGTGAGAGTAAAACCCGATACAAAGTTTTAGCTACCCCTGTTAATTTTGATAAGGCGTAATGAACTATCAGTTTATCGCTCCATCATAGATCTGTGCAGATCCAACTTTGTGAAGCCACGTATCAACTGTTTGATCTTTACATAAACCGGAAACCTATCAGAATCGCTTGTATTATGCATACCCTTAAAAGCGTCAATAGATTTCTCAATTAGCAAATTGTCATTTGATTCACGACCACGATTAAGTGTTGCTTCATGGAACGGTATGCGAAGGCGCAGCCTACGCCTAGGCGAGTGCCTCGATTCCGCGCGGCACGTCTCGTGCCACCCTGAAGTACGCAATCGTGTCCTTCTCGAATAGCGTGACCGGGAACGGGACCGACTAATCACCTTACCCTCGACAGCCTGCGGCCGCTGTCATGACTTTCTTCAGGGGAGCGCATACGCCCACGATCACGGCTACGGTTTCGTGATGCATCACGAAATCTTCGTCATCTACTTACTCACGGCATCAACGTATATTAACAGAAAAACACTTTAATTAATAAACTGTTCCACTTATTATTATTGCTTTAAATACACAGCTCACTATGTTAGAAACTAAAGTTTCAACAAGCTGTATCAAATACACCTATTTATTAGTATGATACAGTTTAATTGGCCTAATTGGCACTCTTAAGTCTTTACAAAAAAAAATTGTATGCTTGTAGTTACTACTTAAATGTTAAAATCGTAGGTCTATACGTAACAGAATGACGTCTAACTTTTACTTCACTAATCGCAAACTCTCTAATTGAAGTTCAAATAAACACATTCTTTACACGGATCAGGGCAGATAAACGTAATGAAATAAAATTATAAACAACACTTACGTTTTCTACGTATGTTCACTAAATACTTATGCGTATCTCCGATCTTGTTGTGGGCACTAAGTTGCTAATCCCACTTCTGAGATGTAAACCGTGGTAGTTTATCGACCAGTAGCCGAGACTTTTAAATGCAGATACACTTTATGTAGTACTAAGTATTAGATTTATTACAGTACTGTTTAAATTAAATAGCCTAAACATGGTATAACACATGTGTTTGTACTCAATCCTAAATAACGAATAACCCGATATACCCCTGAATGCGCGTTCTTATAGTTTCATCCCCACCGATTCACTTGCTTATGATTGGTCGTCGTAGATTCGACAGAATGACAGTATCTTGACCAATCATAAGAAGTACTTTAAATATAAAACTTCATAATAATGATTAGTAATGATTATACAATATGATAAATAATAATTGATATATTTAGATATTTATAACACTTGCTTACGACTGATCGTTGGAGATTCATCAATCATAAGAAGTACTTTATATACAAAGCTTTATAAAAATGAATCAATATACATTTTTATAACAACTGCGACATATATGTCTCCTGCGATAATGTAGAGTAGTATTTAAAGTTTTGTGTACTGCTCTGGGAGGTACCGATATAGTTGACACATTAGTATACTAGGTTATCCCACTAAGACAAGAGTAGAAGACCACCAAGGACTATAAGAATGTGGTTCTATTTGACATTGCTTCTACATTATATTGGTTAGAGTAAGCACGTAAGATCTAAAGAGCTTTTAAGTAATAACTATGCTGAAATATGTACTTGTATGTTATCGCTAAAGTATACAAAACAGTCATTCTACAAATTATCTGACTAATGTTTAGATAAACCAGGAAGTCCGTTAGAGTTCAGAAAATTGTTTTATTTCATTTTGGCGGTGTAAACATATTCCGGTGTGGGTTACATCCTATTGTGACTCAATAACGTCGTGCTAGGTTAGATTGGACGTTTGATAAAAAATTACACGAGCAGCAAGTAAATTTGTAAAAATTTATAGTTCATTTACAAATTACCTACGTAATGTGCACGATTTTCAAAATTTAGCGGTAAGAAAGATACATCATTACATATTTATAAGACACGAGCTGTGCCTGTGACTTTTTCCACGTAGAACCTGATGTACAAAATAATGACTAATAAAGTCATCTGAACGTATATAGTCCATTTGCTTATCTACTTTTCTCTCATACTTAAGTCGCGGCTTCATTAAAATTACAATAACTTTTGATAGAGTGGACCGATTTTAATGAAACAAAGACTAAGTTACTTCCGAGGATATGCTTTAAAATTTTCTGATATGAGGTTTTATTGTGAACCCAGTACTTTAGCAGTGTTGCGTGCTCATACAAAGAGACAGATAGACATTTCTAAAAATGATTAAAATTTATTCTATTACATATTCCTAGACACCTGCAACAATTTTTTTCACGAAAATCGAAAAAGTACAGACACGTTACATTTACATTCTTATTACCTATATGTATAGAAGAAGATGATGCCAAATTATAAACTTATCTCCTGCCAAAAAAATACCGCTCAACGCGCCCAAAGAAGTTGTTTACACTTTAAAAAACCTTTTACTTCCGTTTATTGTGTCTTAGATTATATTATACTATATACATTATATTATCTAATAGCCTGGTATTTGTATGAGATTGAGATGCATTTACTCTGAGAGAAGAGTTTCTTTCGTAGTTAAGTCGAGCTGTCATTCAAATTTTTGATAGAATGGGCCGATGATAATGAAGCCAAAAGTAAATGTTACTCAAGTATAAGCTTTTTGGTTTTCAGAGTTTTATCGTGAACAAGAAGAACATAGTACTTTAGTAGTGATGCATGTTCAAACAAACAGACATTGAAATGTATTTTATTATTTATCCCTAGAAATCTACAAATTTTTTCACCAAAATCTAAAAGTAATGACACGTTAAATTAACATTCTTATTACATGTATAGAAAATGAACCTTGTCGATGAGATCACTTACCAGGAATATCTTTAGTAACTTTACGCAGAATTGATCAATTATCATCAAGTGGACTGTATGCCTATTGACTAAAAAATATATAATAACGTAACGTTGTCTTTCATCTCCTGCTTATATGTATGACTAACATTTTGTTACGTTCAATATTTAATAACTCTGTGGAAAACTTTTCTCGTGCCTTATTTTAAAATTAATACTTATCTCCTATAGCGAGGAAGATATATACATTCAGAGTGAGGTACGACTGGACACTATAGTGACACGCTGCGTCTCGGAGAACAAAATAAAATTGTTCACAAATAGTAAGGACAGATTGGGCAGGTTGTTGAGTTTTATATACACTTATTTCCCTGTGGTTTTATAAATCATTCTTTTTTTACACTTAATTCCAAGCGGACGTAGTCGCGGGCACAGCTAGTAAATAATACATGTTTCTATTATAAGAGTCGGTCCACTTCATGAAGAGCAGCTTTTAAAACTGGAATTGATCAAAGTTTTTTTAGTAAAGGAAAATTAAAACAGCAACTTAAAGGGAATCACGATTTTTCTTGAAAAAATTTAAACTTTCGTAAGATTTTTGAATATTAGAATTTTGTTAATTTTCGAAATCGCATCGAAAGCCTTTATTTATTAACGAAAATAAAAGAGAGTTCAATTATTCTATTTTTAAGAAATAAGCTTAAAGTTATAAAAAGCTTTCCTTTTTTGTAACGTTACACTTTTTAGGTTGAAAACAAAATACTTTAAATATCCTGAGAAATATTTTAATGAGGTAGGAAAGGAAAACAATTTTCAGTTAATTCGAAAGACGTGGAGTGACCATAAACGTAATAGGGTCATTCAAGTATAATGTAAGGGTTATCACTGTTACTTCACGTCGGTTTTCTGTGAGAGGGTGGCACTACCCCGGACAAGCGGACCCATTCATGCTGAAACTAGTAGAAGCATCAGCGTAGCTCTACCGCCTATAGGCCTTGGGGCACAATGGGCTACCCCAATATACCCCGTAACTATTATGAAAATAGGCTGAGCGAATGATCCTGTACATTTACTAATGTCTCTCCCAGGGATATTATACCGATCCCAACAGTCGAACAAAGATAACAAACGAGGAAAAATAATTCTAGGGTGAAAACTGTAGTCCTTACTTGGACCTCCTACAAAAACGAGCTAAAAGAACGGGAAATGTGCAGACCTAAATTCTTGACTTGAGAATACTATTCTAGTCTAAAGTTATTGTACGTAACTTTGGGCAAAGTTTCAATATTTAGCCGGCTTAGGGCAGCTCGAGGACCGATAATTATGACTTGTGTATTAATAAGGAGACCGTATTCCTCAGTTCAAGAGTGAACGCGGTGCAGGTCATCGTTCGTCCTTTGTATGCACTCTGAAATGGCATCGAGTTCGAAATATTGGTAGAACTGAACACCATTTGTGTATAGATGGTAACTACTGTGGTGTATTTTTGTAACCAGAGTATTGATAAAAATAGAAAAAAGCAGAGGTAACAATACACCGCCTAACAAGTAACCTAAGTGTTCTAGTTACTTTTAATGAATAAGAATATCTTGATTTATATTGCTTACTAGCTCTTACCCGCGGCTCCACACGCGCTTTTTTAAAATGTATCAAAGAAATGTAAAATTATGAGTAGGCGTGTACATTACAGAAATGCTTTTTCAAAAAATTTGTAAGTACGACACGCACGCCCTCTACTGTAACATATAACGTGTACATTAGATATGTGAATAATAACAGTGTATGAGATTGGATGGGATTTATCATCAGCAACATACCTGGAACTTTAGCCTACAATATATCACCCTCAGTGCTCACTTAGACTATATAAGTAATAAAAATTTTAGGCTATACAATATCGAACAATATGTGTTAAATCTTTTATATTATGGATATAATATGCCCATATTGTCATTATAATTGAGTTATTCTTATACGCTGCTATAATCACTGAGTTATGTAGACGCAAGCGTGGTAAATAAAACAAATTGACCAAAAACATAATATAATTTAAATTACATACAAACATGAATTTCAATTATGTATATTTATTTTTGAAGTCCAGTAAAGCGCACGTCTCATGCGCTTCTTTACAATAAACAACATATTTTTGATAAATTTCACACGGACGAATGGACGGGTAACAGTAACAACAAATAAAATAGATTATGTCACGCGCTATAATTTCGAATATCTGCCAGTAAAATTCTCGTTAAAATAAGTCCAGACTTTTCGGACATAACCTGAAACAAACAAACACAATTTAAAATATCAACAATGTAATTTTAATTTTCTATACACACACTTTATTTTTATAATACGCAATAGAATGCAAATAAAAAATTGGAAACAAAACTAACATAGAATAAACTTTTTGAATAGGAACATAAAATAATTTTTGAAAATGTTTGTGATAGGAAGTTACCACGTTACCATGGCAACGTATATAATATTAACGCTAACATGCAGCTAAAAGGAAAAAGCAGCCCGACTTTGAAACATTGTTCATTGGCGCTCCACTCCTATTGGTCTTAGCGTGATGATATATAACATGTAGCCTTCCTCGGTAAACGAGCTATCTAAAACCGAAATATTTTTTCATATCGGACCAGTACTTCCTGAGATTAGCGCGTTCAATCAAATAAAATCAAAAGGCTTTAGGCTATATATCATCACGCTAAGCCCAATAAGAGCGGAGCACCAATGAAGAAGGTTTCAAAATCGGGCACTTTTTTCGTTTTGATTGCTTCGTGTTAGCGTTAGTATTATATACGTTGCCATGGTAACGTAGTAAGTTTCTATCACAAACATTTTCAAAAATTATTTTATGTTCCTATTCAAAAAGTTTATTCTATGTTAGTTTTGTTTCCAATTTTTTATTTGCATTCTATTGCGTATTATAAAAATAAAGTGCGTGTATGTAAAAATAAATAATAACTTTTTGGTGAATGTATGTAACTACAAATAACAAAAAAAAAAGGTTTTGATATTCGGCAGATATTTTTATATTATTATATTTTGTCTGTTTGTTTGTTTGTTAGTTCCGGGTAATCTCCAAAACGGCTGGACTTATTTTAACGGGAATTTTACTGGCAGATAGCCGAAATTATAGCGGTTGACATATTCTATTTTATGTGTCCGCTTGGACTGATTATCACGGGATATTCACTGGTAGATAGCAGACCTTATAAAAAGTAATTTTGGTTTTTTATTCGCCTTCGGCCGCAGTAGAATATCCGAAATGCTTGAACTGATTTTCACGGGACTTTCACTGGCAGATAACTAGCTAATGAGCTATTTTATTTTAAGCTAGCGGGCTCGACAGACGTTGTCCCGCCCTGATAATAAAAAGAAAACCTTGACAAATTATACCTAAACTTTCCCCGTGAGCCGTTCTACCTATTGGTGAAAACGGCATGAAAATCCGTTCTGTAGTTTTTAACTTCATCGCGAACAGACAAACAGACAGACCAGAGAACTTTGTTTTACACTATGAAGTGATGAACTATTACCTGTGCATTCGTTCGTGTGAATTTAATAAAAATAGTTTGTTTACTGTAAACAAGCGCGTGAGACGTGCGCTGTACTGGACTCCAAGAATAAATGTATGTAATTTGAATTATATTATCATTTTGGTCAATTTGGCGGCCATTTTGTTTTATTTACCGCGTTTGCATCTACATAACTCAGTGATTATAGCAACGTATAAGAATAATACAATACAATACAATATTGACAATATGAGCATGTTATGTCTATATAATAAACAATTTAACACATATTGTTCGATAATGTATAGTTTAAAATTTTCTTTACTTTCTTTTATAGTGTTAATGGGCACTGAGGGTGGTACATAGTAGGTTAAAGTTCCAGGTATGATGCTGATGATAAATCCCATCCCATTCGATATACTATTCGTATTCACATATCTAATTTACACGTTACATGTTACAGTAGATGGCGTAATGTAAAATTGTAAGTAGGTGTGTACATTACAGAAATGCTTTTTCAAAAACATTTGTAACTATGACACCAAAGTTATTTAATACATTTAAAAAAACGCATGCGGAGCGGCGGGGGACAGCTCGTATTAGTATATAAATTTCTCTTAACGTCCCCGTTATGCCCCTCTTCCCCTACTGCTGGTTATCCAATTGTTGAAATTCGAGCCTAATAAATTTTTTAAAAATTATTTGCATATAGCATATTTATTTAAAATCATTTAGAAAATCAACAATATCATACATTTTGGATTTGATTATAATTCTTATTATATTATAGTTTTTATTATTATTATGTATAAACATTTTACGTCATGAAATTTATGACTTGGCCATCCCGTTGCCCCACTTTATTAAGTATTTAATGGGATGTGACTTAGCACTTCCGCCTGTAATTAATTGATTACTGCCACGTCTCGTTATAATAGGCGGAAGTACAAAATAACATCCGTTCATACTTGTGATGGATTTCCATAAAGTAACGCTTTCATCATACAAGCCACTTTGTTAATCCCATCCTTTGTGTCGCGTAATTCCCCTCATTTGATAAGCTTGTAGAGTTCTAGAGTGCATCTGCCTGGAACTCATCTGCATGTGTTTGGCGACAATTTTTTTGTCTTGAGAATTGTAGCCAACCAACATTTCTCACCTATCCTTCACAGATAATTAATTTCGGTATTAAAACTTCTTACTGTTGAGTTACATATAGAGCTTTCCAGGGAATATGCGCTACGGCTTACTAGGTTCTAGTAACACTGTCGTTATATTTATAATTAATACATTACCTAATAGCTCTTTGTTAATAAGTATTTTAAGTTTTAGGTAGCATTTTATGAATCTCTACTTACATAGTCGGGGCCAGAGGCGTACTGTAGGGTGGCAAAATTCCATGGGCTCCCGGCCTCATGAGGCTCCAGCCCGAGAGGCAGCGAACTACTTCAGTGGTTTATTATAACCAACTTACAAGCTGACGATTTTTACTAGGGCTCATCCAATAAATTTGCCAAGAACCTGAGATAGTATAAATACGCCTCTGGTCGGGGCCTCTAAAACTTACGGGCGGCATGGCATACCACCAGTTTTAATGTAACAACTTTATCACTGGAGGAGCCTGTAGTGGATTCATGGATCATGTAGAGGATTTTATGTTTTATTCATAATCTTGTGTTATTTCATTCTATATTCTATTCACGTAATATACTTATTATTGTGCACAAGTGAAGTAGACAGTAAATAATATCACGGAGAATGGATTCTGATTTGCCATTAAAACTCCCTGGAAATTTCTAACAAGAGGGCCACCATCTTGTTAGAACATTGAAATTATCACAAGAAACTTGTAATATAATTCCCTAATTGATAATGGCAGTAATAATGCAGAAAATGGGTTTAAAAAAATACAACTAAAAAAAACTTTAACACTGGACAAGCTTTGTGACAAAGAAGTGTTGTCGAGTCTAGATGTAGTGGGCTTGATTTATAACGTAGTGAAGCAACAGACTGGTAGTCCGCCTGATGTTAAGTTGTCATTGTAGCTTAAAGCTATGTATAATTTATTTCGCTATTGTTTGTATGTATTGTTTGAATGGCTTGCCTATCATTGTGTTGAAAATCAACATACTAGAATACAGCAGCGCTTCGCAGCACAAATTGGTGTGGCGGTGATAAGCTGAATCTTACACAGGTTCAAGCAATATTTAAATCCTTGTTTTATTACTATAATTTTTACATATGTAAAAATGCATCATTTTTCGGAGTACCAATATATGTGAAAAAGCTAATGTTAATAATTTCAATATACAAATTATGAAATTTAAATAATCCATACTATAATCCACTTAAAAATACAAAAGAGAACAGTTATTTCATAGTTTCGAGTTTTCACTCCTGTCGGCAGTCCTTATGACTGCCTCGACTTTTTTTCTTTTAGCGGCATATACTTGCTCATACTGCGGCATATGATGCAGCGATATTCAGCGACTTAGACAAACTGCACTAAATCTGCAAGTTACAGATTTTTCAAATTTTCCCCGGTATGTATGTATGTATGTATCTACAGTTTATCTATCACAACATATTATTTTTAACTTAACACCTTATGATAAATATTTCCGGGAATAATAAAACAATAAATTTCACCAAAAATAACTTTATTGACTAAATAAATGAGGGGAATTAACATTAACACATTACGAGTCACACGATAAAAAAAAACTGTATCAAAATCGATACAGCATCAAATTAATTTTCAAGCAAACATACGGTGCGATCGACAATTATATAGATCTCTAACATCTTATATTACCGGATATATCATTATTTTTTAAATAATAAACAACAAAATAAGTACTGAAATAGAGGTCACTTAGCATTGATTCTTGTGCTGATCAATTGATATAGTCAAATCGAATCAATCGTAAATTGACAGTTTTATTCACCAAAAATATATGACAATTAAAAGTATTACACGCTACAAAATAATAAGGAAACTACGTAGTGTTGTCACTTTATTTGTAATCAAGTAATATTACTTAGTGTGTTCATGTCGAAACTTCTAAAATAACTTCCCAAAGCACATTACCATTTCCTAGGACAATAAGATCAAGCATTGGGTTACTCATTCCTTATTATCAAAATATTATCAGTTATATCACTACGTGAATGAGTGATGTCGAGAGGTCTAAACCATTAAAAATAATACAACTATAACTACACGTTCACCAAATAACGTATTTCGCAAGTGCAAAGCGATAGTAAAAAAGATAAAATAAGAACCTCGAAATGACAAATTGATATCACGTTTTAATATAATTTATACAGACAGCATTATTGTTGCTTCCTTTTATTATGGTAGGTAAATAAATTTAGCACTTAGAAGTTGATATGAGAATTGAATATAAGAAAAAAATTTAAGCGGCAATAATATATTCAACTTCTAATTTAGCAATAAAAAAAAACAAATTTTAATTTTATGAATCCTAAATTAACAAATAAAAATACTGTATACTGGCAAGTTTTTACCACTTCTTCGCTTCGATATTAATCTTAATATATATATTTCTTGTGTGCGTGTGTATGTGACTGAACTCCTCCTAAACGACTGGACCGATTTTGATGAAATTTTTTGTGTGCGTTCGTGGAGATTCGAGAATGGTTTAGATTCACAATTGGACCCGGCAGGTGGCGCTGCGATCGACTTTTAGGATTTTTTTTGTTTTCAAGGCTGGACAACGTCCGCCCGGTCCGCTAGTAATTTTATAATTTTTGTTATCGCTTTGTTTTGCGAAATATGTGATCAGAGGTCTGGTCGATATTCGAATTGCGATGCTTCATTTTCATCAAGCGCGTCATATGTTCAATTTAAAAAGAATATACAAATCAAGTATGAACATAGACAAAAAGGCTAGAATAAACTTTGTCTATGGACACTTTGAGGACGCATTCATGCATTCCAAGTCTTGATGCAAATACGTAGTTATGGACCAATATATATTTTTTTAATCTTTATTTAATTTAGGGACTTAGGTCCATATAGAACATGTCAGTCCCATCGTACCCTAATCTTAAAATATTCACCAAAGAGACTTCAACACAAACTTCCACAGAATCTTGGCTTCCTCACTTGCAGGTGCACACAAGATTCTATGAAAGCTACCTTGATCTAATCTATTGAGTTTATTTTACAAAATATTCTTCACCATAGAACAAGAATATCATGCCTGAAAAGACAAAATGTTCCCCCTTCAATCATAATGCAAATAAGCTATTCTATATTTTTAATTATAATTTAATAAAAGCACTCGAGTCGTAACATTTCAAAATGAGCGAAATCCAATTTTAATCCTTCATATAACATGTTTAATTACTTTAAAGATTCCCTTACACTGTAGAAATGAATGAAGATATATCTACAATTAAACACAGATATGTAGTTATACCATATAATTTACACGATCTGACAAATGTCTAGCGGTCGCTTATTGATATATTAATATTGTAAACATTTAATGTCTGTACATTGAATATAGAATAAGAAATGAGAAATTAAATGACAACATGCATTCTAATTAGTTTCAACAATTCTGACAGCTACAATGCGCGCTATTAAAAAAAGCTACTGAATCGTTTTGAATAAAGTTTACACATGAAATGGTCTGGGTAACAAAATGATAATTAAAACCATATAAAAGTCAATCCAATTTTAATCGTCAAAATTAGTAAGCGTCTCGTTAAATTTCAGAATGAGCTAAATCCAATTTTAGCCGTTCCTAATATTTTACGTTGTCGTTCAAGATATTCCAATGTTTGTACATGTGGAATATGAAGTTCATAAAAAAAACTAAGAACCTCATGGACTTTGAACTCCGTTCTCGGTGTATAAAAACTGGAAATTTAAAACAAAAGGAAACATGTAATATGAACGAACAAAATTGGATTTAGCTCATTTTCAAATGTAACGGCAAATTTAAAAAAGTATTCCCATTTAAGAAAACGCATATGTTTTAATCGAATCACTGTTTAATTCAACATTTTATTTCGTTTCTATATTAAAAGATTTAGTTTTCTATAAGCGAGATAAAAAAAAACCGAATTAGGGCTGTGTGTCTGAAAAAAAAACAGAATTAAGCACCTAAGAACAATCATATCTTAATATATCCAATACGATTTTTTCTTCCACATTTCCTTTCAGTGTTATATCATTTTTATATCTATACTAGCGGGCCCGGCTGACGTTGTCCCGCCCTGATTACCCCCCCGCAACCCCCCCTTGTGGGTGGAATTTCGTAAAATCCGTTCTTAGCTGACCTCTACTCGGCGAAAGGAATATTCCTACCATATTTCAAGTCTCTACGCCTTATGGTTCCAGAGATATCGTGATGAGTCAATATATAGGTGGGAATCTCTAATATATTATATCTATATAAAGAGTAAAGATTTGTTTGTTTGCTTGTAGTGGGTGAACTCAAAAAAAAATACCTAACTGATTGAAAAAATATCACCTATAGAAAGCTACATTATCGGTGAGTAACATGGATTTTAATTCAAAATGTATGTAACGGGAGTTAAGGCTAGTATAAGGTAACGTCAATAAACAACAAAATCAGCTGACGGACGCTAAATACTAACTGACCTGAACTTAGGACACGGGAATTACGTCCGAACGAATCGCGATCACCATATATAACGTGTAAAGGAGAGTCCATAAATTACGTGCGGCATTTTAGAGGATTCTTGAGCCCGCCCCTCATTTAATCTTACGTGAGACTTTTCAAAATACATATTTTGAGTAAAAATGCGTTGGATTTATTCACAGAAACATATTTTGGTTTATTTTTACTTTTTTACTATTATTACATTTAATTAAAATAATTATTGCATTATACTTTGATATATCAATATTAAACAACTTTACATGGTACTTAATACATACAAAAATTGTGTCAGATTTCCGTATATTTTAATCTTCAAACATATTTTACTTTACATTAATTTGATTAGTACACATTTTTACACTATTTTTGCCCGCTGAAACACCCCCACCCCCTTTCCCCCAACGTGAAGTTCCATGAGATTCGGCTTAACTCTTTCTCCCTTAATCCTCTCACGTAATCAATGGACACCCCTAACATGGACTTGAATTTAAAAAAGTACTTTAAGCCGAGCGAAGCAGAGCGGTAAAACTACATATAATAAGGTAATGCCAACGACAACAAAAGAAAATCATTAGGCGTTCAATAAATCATTATACGGATGTTAAATGTAACTGATTTGAATTTAGGATGTGTCGTATTACAGGATCGAGTACAAACGAGTGGGACCGCAACTCCCATACACACATGGTTATAATCCCGTCAAAGTCTTTCAGTTCTTCGCATTACCAGGATCAATTGGCGTTATCAATACTGACGTGTGACTTGCAGGACGGCATTACGGCTACGACCATATCGATCGATCATCGATTTCTCGATGTACGCCATCGTTTTTTGACTGCAGCGTGCTTACCATCAAGCTTCGTTCAGTCACTGTGTCGTACTACCATAAAAAAGATAAGAAAGGCGTCCAAAGATGTCTACACTCTTCGCTCGAAAGGAAATAGAAGAATTTAAAGACATTGCGTGATTCCATAATTTTCATTAAAATTAGTTCCGTTAAATTTTATAATCCAATATCTATGCTAAAAGGGTATGTGATACATTTTTGTAAGGGTATATATTTTTGTATGAAAATGATTGTATGTGTATAGGGTATGCATGAAATTATTCGCACGTACGGGGTCCTGGGTTTTTTGTGGTTGTGGAGGTGCCTGTTCTGATCTGTACTCATCAGCGAGGAGACGAGGACCTCCTGGTGCGGCGGCCAGAGCCTCTCCTGCCGCGGGACCTGCGCTCCGAGCTAGAATCCCGACCTCTGAACAAAACACCGACAGTAAATAATACCCTCTTTATTGTTGGGTTAAAACTATATAGTAGGCGTGGCCAACATGCGGCTCTTAGAAGGATTATTTGTGGCTCTCGATGAATGTACCTGAGTTACCTTTCCATTTTGTGCTATTGTATATCAAAAAATTGTTATCGTTCCGTATGTGTTTCAAAATGTCTTTTAAATTACTGACAACACTTATTATTATTTTATTTTATATAATAGGAGGCAAACAGGCGGGTCACCTCATGTTAAGTGATCACCAACGTCCATAACACTAGCAACACCAGGGGAGTCTTAAGTGCGTTGCCGCCTGTGTTTGGAGGGAAGGGGTAGGGGAGTTGGGGGGGAAGGGAGGTGGGTCCCGGCGCTCTTATTAACCGAAAGAAACGCAACAATGCAAGCAGTGTTAGTTGACGTGGGTGTTTCTGTGTGTCGGGTGGTAGTACCGCGGGCGAGCCGACACATTCATACTGAAACTAGTAATAGCTTCAGCGTGACTCTACCACCACCTTATATGAGAGACTGAGTGCAACGTTGTAACAAATTTCATTTCCGTCCAAGTTAAAATTTATATGACTCATCGAAAACTGCGCGAAGGAATATAAACAATCGTACGTAGTCGACCAACTTTTATTTATAACTTTTCGATAAATATCATTTCTGTAAAAAGAATATTATTTTTTGCATACCTATTAAATACGTATTTAAAAAAATTCAAATTTTGAAATATAGCTCGGACTAACAAGGAGCTTGGCCAGGGTTAGCTGTATACCCTAATCTTGGTGTTGTCAAGTTGAAACCTTAAATAGCTCTAGGTGGACTGAAACCCAAGTGTCGCAGCAAGAGCACGGCCACAGGTGCTTAACAAACGGTATCACCACAATGTTTTCTATCACTGTAAGTTCTGGCTCATTGCAAGGATTCGATACTACGTCAATCGATGCGATGTCTAAACAAGCTGCTACTGAGCCATCGTTATTTGAAAATGTTGTTTTAACTAATATTTGGTGTAGACCACAAGCAAATCTAATATTGAACCACACGCAAAATTTAATGAATAAATACTTTATTGCAGAGTTTGATTCTTATGTAGTTTAATGCTACGAGCCTTTGTCTTCCAGCAAATCGGCAATATTTGTTAGAACAAATATTATAAAACTTAGGATGGACGTTAATCCGCACTTCCGCATGGAAGTGTTTAGACGCTGTCACGTCTCATTGCAATAGAAAACGTTAGTAAAACAACTAAAAGTTAAATTAAAACGCGTCGTTAGTCGGCGGTTAAAATTGACAAATTGAAATATAAAAAAATGTATATAAGATAACAATTTTTTAGTACATTTTAATGATGGATTTCCGCAAAGTAACGCCTTCATAGATCAAATACAAACATTATAGTGGACGTTACTTTACACTTCCGGAAATTTTCGCAAAGTTACGTCTTCTTAAATCAAATATTAGTTAAATTCAAGAAAAAAGTATTTTTGAGGGGTGACATAAAAATATGATTAGAAGTGTATTGGTTCCGCGGTTAGTAGGTCCGAAAGCCACGGGGTCCGAGGTTACCTGGGGCTGGGGCTGCGCTTCCTGCGGTCCCTGTCAGGAGAGCGGCGACGTCTTGACTTCTCCCGCTCAGAGTCCGAGGAACTGCTTGAAGAGTGACGCTTCTTCTTCGCCTCTGCTAAAATTAATAACTAATAACAGATCGTACGCCGAATTCGTGGATAGAATGAATATGTGATAAATGTGCACTAAAGGAATGCAGTGTTATATAAGAAATATCCGTTGAAATACAGTAATTTTGATAGTATATTATTGAAAAAGCGTCATTTCAGACTAGTTCGCGTAACTATATTGCACACCGTTGACTCTGCTACAGATTTATGTCAGTATATATCCATATAAAATTGTTATATTATTTGCAATCGTTCATGTTTTTAAAACATTTACCATCAGATGAAATGGTGTTTTCGTTGAACCACTACAATCACTGTTGTAATCATTATTTCGAAATTCTATATGGTGTGTAGTTTTGTTTTTTATTATGACATTTTTTATTCCATTTACATACCTATGAGAGTTCTACACACACATATACTCAACGGTTACATTTACACAATTCAAGTGGTGACAACAGACTCACGGAATATTTCAAGAATGATCTAGGATAACGTTTGGTAGCATTATTTCAAATTTACGTGTACTTTTAGTAGTGCACAGTAAACAAGTTATGTCACGGTTTACACTTTACCAAACTTATAAAGAATAAAGCAATGATATTATAACTGAAAAGCTGTAGGTTAGATACATCGTACAACGCCTTGTTAAAACTTGGTTAGCTAGGCAAACGTGATCTTAGTATCTTAATTTTTAATGGCTGCCCCATCAATCCGCTCGTATCTAAGCAATATATATATATATATATATATTTCACCACCGATATTGAGAATATGCCATCTTACTTCCACATTTTATCTAAGACAGTGTGGCGTTACAATATTACTTTACGTATGTGTGCGTTATCGTTCCATTTGTTTTGTCAAAATATTATGTAGGTAACGTATCTACTGCTTTTTAATTATAATATCATTGGAATAGAGTAACGTAAAGTAAATCTATCGGAATATAAATGTTTGTCACAGCATTTTAGTAGAACTTTTTCCGATAACGTTTAGGTTAATGTATAATGTAGTGTTATCTCATGATATTCACAATATAATCTTACAATGAGGTTAAAACACTTGTTTGATTAAAAGCTCCCTTAAACATAAAAAAGTAAGTGGTTAGTTATTTCTATACGTCTCTTAGTAAACCCATAATTAACATTCTTAACGTCGTCTTTACTTTAAGTGCCTGTAAATCTTGTAAATCATAAAGAGAAATGTACAATACTCACCGGCGGCCGCTTTGTTCTCCCTATCGCGTTGCCTCGACTTGATCAAACGAACTATCTCCATCAGCTCTTTGCGTGCTTCGTTCCTTTCTTCTTCCTAATAAATATGTTATAATAAAAACAATAAATAACCCTATAAGAGAACTGAAATCTTATCGGTTCGTCTGTCCATTCCTATGACGTAAGTCACGCTGCTCCCTATTATATAATACTAGCTGACCCGTGCAACTTCGTCTGCACCAAATCGGTTATTACCTATGGCTATTAAAAAATTAGGGTTGATCGTAGAAGGGTGAAAATTGAGGATTGTATGTATTTTTGTATGTTGTATCATAAAAAAATAGAAATTAAAAATTTTGTCTAAAAAATAAAATAAAAAATTTAGGGGTGGACTACCCCTAACAATTAGGGGGATGAAAAATAGATGTTGGCCGATTCTCATAGATACCGGATAAGCACAAAAAATTTCATCAAAATCGGTCAAGCCGTTTCGGAGGAGTATAGCAACGAAAACTGTGACACGAGAATTTTATATTTATATAATATTAGCGGGCCCGGCAGGCGTTGTCCCGCCCTGATTATAAAAACATCCTGGACAAATTATATACCAAAAAGTTCCTCGTGAATCACTTTATCCACTGGTGAAAACCGCATAAAGATCCGTTCAGCAGTTTTTGAGTTTATCGCGAACAGACAGACAGACAGACGCGGTAGGGGACTTTGTTTTATACTATGTAATGATAATATACCGGTTAGAAGACGTTTCTAATTTTTTTTTTGCTATAACAATCCTTTTCTCTATTTCTAATTCTAAAGATATTTATGATCAAAGCTTTGAGGTTATGTGTCACTTACGAACAATCATTGGTAATTTTGTATATTACCAACTTGACGATTTTTAAGTTAAAAAAAAAAACATTTTCGTCTCGGTTTGGTTAGGTTTAAGGTTACACTTGCGATAAAAAATACGCAAACCGGTCGCGGAAGCGGGCGGCGAGCGCGGTGCATTTAATACACAAGTACCGAATGTAAATCGAACGTGTCTGTATTTTGAGATTTTTGTAAAAAAAAAAAATTGTTCTAGGAATAGGTAATAAAATGCATTTAAATCATTTTTTGAAATGTCTGTCTGTCTGTTTGTGTGAACACGCGTGCTGCTAAAATACTGCGTTCAAGATAAAACCTCTTCGAGTAACATTTAATCTTTGTTTCATTAAAATCAGTTCACTCTATCATAAGTTATGACAATTTTAATGACGACGCGACTGAAGTACGAGCGAAAAGTAGATAAGTAAATTGACTTAATACATTCAGATGATTTTATAGTCACTGTTTTTTTTACATTAGGTTCCACGCGGACGAAGTCGCGGGCACAGCTAGTAATATATAAGCATACGTAATAGTACGTTTATTCCAAATTTATTTTTATGTATACGAATAACTTTCTTTCGTTTAAAATGGCATTAAACTGTTATTGCAGGTACTCTAAGTCGCAGTCCTCTTTATAGATTTCTTATGGTATTTGCTTTTAAATGTCTATTGCGTTCACCAGACAACTACCATCGGTTGCACTTATATCACTACACATTATAAAACAAACTCCTCTGCTACGTCTGTCTGTCTGTCTGTTCGCAAAAAACTCAGAAACTACTGACCGAATTTTCATTCGGTTAGGTTAGATAGTGATCAGCAGTCAGCAGTAGATAGTGATTCATTTAGGTTTTTTGTCAGAGGAGGATAACGTCCGCCGGGCCCGCTAGTAACAAATGGAAAGGACCTTCTGTGGACAGCAGATAACATAATAGCATATAAGTCTCTTCGAAGCCACTCGACATCAAGTACGACAAACGTAAATACATCAAAATACAATCAAAAATAACATGGAAGGGCTCCAAAACAATATTAAAACAAAATATATCAGAACCAATAGGTATTCCTAGGGAAAGAAAACCACTAAAAATTGATAAAGTTGCATTCAAGTGGTAATCAATATTTCAATTTTGTAAATTATCTAACAAGTTCTGAAAAAGTAAAAAGAAAGAAAATGTACAGAATTTGCAGTCACTTTAAAATAAACTCACTTTTTTCTTCTCTTCTTGTGGCAAATCCTTGGTTTTGTCGTCGCTGCGATGTTTGGGCGACTTGGACCTGGATGAGAAAACGTATAGAAAATGAAAGAACTACCTTGGAAACATATTCCTTTAACTGCAATCTTTTGAAACAGCCCTTTAGAACTGCTTCAGAGGAGAAAGAGGAGCTGGCAGAAGATATCATATAAATAAAGAAGTACTTGAATATGGAAATGAAACTTCATGTTTTATTATGAACCTACAATTTCAATGAAATAATTCATCGTGATGAAATCATATGCTAGTAGACCACTTTCTAAAGCACACCTACTGGCTACCACACCAAAATCCAAGACCTATGAAGCATAACTTTCCATTACCAATATATTCCTAGTAAATCATAACGCCCCAGTAGTGTTCCCTGGACGTGGACGAGCGTTTTATTCTATCCTTGTCGATCCTCCTAACTCTGCTCATATCTCCGTCTCATTCCCTCTCCCTGAACCTATCTATCGAGCATAACCTTTCTTTACCCATATAGCCCCAGAAAATCATAAAGTTCCAGTACCGTTCCCTGGAAGTGGACGAGCGTTTCTTTCTATCCTTGTCGTTCTCCTTTACTCTGCCCCTATCTCCATCTCGTTTCCTCTCTCTGGACCTGTCCCGTTCCCTGTCCCTGGACCGATCATCTCTGCCGGATCTATCGTCTTTCCTGTCTCTGCGGTCCGAGTGTTTGCGACTTCTATCTTCAGTTTCGTGAGGTTTCCGATCCTTAGTGTCTTTAGATTCGGATCGTTTGAGTTCCTTATGATCGGAGTCCGAATGCTTGCGAGTGGTGTTCTCAGTTTCGCTATACTTGCGCGCCTTACTTTCGTCGCTCTCTGAATGCTTGCGAATCGTTTCGCCTCTCTCGTTGCGGTGCTTCTCCCGTTTCTCTTCTCTTGGTTTCTCCTTCTGCCGTGAGTCGAGGTCACGACGATCGGTACGCTCTTCTTTACTGTAAATTGAAATATAACTCGGATTTCATAGATTATGTTATAGTGCATGCAAAAATGCAACTTAATTCCATCATTCCATCGCTAAAGCTGACCCAAATTATATTTATTTTAAGCCAATGCTATATTTATGTAACTTTACTTAAGAATTGATCCTCGATTTGTATGATATTGATGAACGCGACAATTATAAGTGTGGCACTACGCCGAGTATTACACCCAGTGTATAGTGTTTGCAATTCGGTTCCAAAATAATGTTGTATTCTGACTACCTAGTGTTCATTAGATGACAATATGTATGGGCATAATCATTACCATGTAGTATTGGCAAAGTCAAACTTCGAGAAATCCACACATTCATATTTTTCCAAATATGGTGGTGATACAAGAACATTCCTCGAGTTCATGTTTCCTCACGATGTTCACCCTTCAACATCACCTGATAGTGTTACCAATTTAATTTAATGTCCAGTAGTCGAAGAAAAGTGGTTAAAAAAAATCTTTTTCCAATTTCTTTATTGATAACAAACACTAAAACTCGTAAATAGATATTAAAGAAAAAAAGAATGAAGAAAATCGGATGAGAAACGGAAAAGGGTGGTTCTTAATTGTCCTCCCACTGCCGCATTAATGTACGCCAATTCCGAAAAGTTCATAAGCACGTATCAGGATTCGAACCCTCAGATGTAGAATTGCAAGTCCACCGGTCAGACCACTCGGCCACCACGACTAATTGACAAAAATTATCAAAAAAGGTTTCGAGAAACAATAATTTCACTCACCCTGGATCTCGTCCCTTATCTTTTTTAAAGGTGCTCCGGAGTAAAGAGAAGGGGTCGTAACCTTCTGTTGGGGGTTCGAGGGTCGGCTTGGTGGAGGAACCCTCGGAGGCGTTGGCGATGGCTGACGAGAGGCGTGGAGCCGCGTACCCCACCGTGGAGGACATGCCATCGCGTCGGCGTGGTTCGCGTATGTCCCTACAAACGTCCACGGTCTAAACACCCAACTCCAGGCACTATGACCGAGTATTATAAAGCTACCCCACCCACCATAGAGTGATTGCTAAACTAGGTCCATTTCAATTTGAAAAAAAAATTAACCACATAACGGCATGCGTCTTCTTTCAGTTTTTTTATATATACAAACTCGTCTAAACGACTGCCGACTTATGTAATGGTAAATAAAATACATTCCTAAAGTTTTCTGACGAGATCTTGAAACGTCACGTAGTAGATTTTATATTTTATTCATAATATTGTGTTATTTGGCCCCCTATTTTGTAATATTGGTTGTGTTTTACGTAATACATTTCGGTAATTGTGCACAAGTGAAGGGGATGGGAAAGAATATCACAGAACATGGATTCTGATTTGCCACAAAACTCCCCGGATAGTCTTAACAAGAAGGCCACCATCTTGTTAGAAAATTGAAGTGATCGAAAGAAACTTGTAATATTATTACCTACTCGACAATCGCAGTAACAATCTATAATCAGATTGGTTGCCAAAAATAAAATTATAATAATAAAATGCATTCCAAAAGAGCAGCGCAATGTTTACAATATAAGTTTAATCAACAATTTGACGTTAACGGCGTGGCAGAGGGTGACAAAATGGGTGGTCGGGCACGAAACTTTCCTCCGCCTGGGTCGCGACCACCATAAACTTGGTTTAACACCAGTGGTACATAGACGTGTCGTGTTTCGGGATCAGCCAGTATACGTTCAAGACCTCTATAAGCTAAAATAACAGCAACAACCATCAATGACTTGTATGCCTTGTATGATCGACGTTACTTTTGGATTGCTGTATACCCATCAGGTATAAGTTAGTTGAATTTATCCAGCTCGGATAACTAAATAAAACACCAATTTGCAAAAACACCGCCATTATGCTATAATTTCCACTCAGGCTCATTGTAACTATTTGTATCTAAGGACGCTAACTTTGAGGCATCTTTCTCATCCCGAGCAAGAAAAACTACAGTAGACTGGTTGAATACAAAATAGACAAGTCCAAATCTTAACACAACTACGCGATTCAATTGTACTTCCACTCATTTACCATCTGTACCAAAATAAAATCAAGTTAATGCATATCAAACAACCTCTGATCATCATGTTTTGGGTTGACACCTAAAGCCATTGCCAACATTTGGGCGCGACTCTCGGGAGTCTGGCGGCGGGCATCTCTGCGACGGATCTCGTGTCGCTCCGGTTTTCGTCTATGCGATGCTTCTGGATTTTCTGGACACAATGTAAGAGAAATCAAGTCGAATAGTTTCAATAATATAACCTATATAGAACGATAAGTCGACAATATCTTACATGTTGGTTGGGCTTGTCTTCTTTATGATATATACAGACCTCGTCAATCTGTTTGGCCGCTTTGAATATGGCCGTAAGTTCAGGCTTGTGCGTAATATACAAAACAAAATTAAAATATTATTCTAAGAATTTAAAATTGGCATTTCTTAAGTATCCTTAAGTCGTCTCGATATTGTACACGCAACACATTTATACCAAAATTTGTTTTCTGCATTCACATCAGTTAAAAAATTTGGCGAAGACTGTAATAGTGCTGTAGCATGAAGCCAACCTGATGTTTAGTGATATGCCCACCTCATAAGACCACAGTTTGGAAGCTAATCATATAATATATATTAATAGTTGCTACTCCTGCGGCTTAAGCTGCTTTGTGTACTAATTTTCTAGAATGTTCTCTAACATCACAGACCCATATCATTATAATGGGCTGATATTATATATTACCTTGCTGTCAGACTTCAAAGATTAGGATATATAGAATACATAGTCTATATATTATCGCCACAGATTCGCTGTAGCAACAGTCCCGGCAAGAACAGAGAAGTTATTTAATACTTATATCTATCTGCTGGACCATAAAAATTTTACCGACCGGTACGTTCCTATGATATCGAGTCTTTCAAACGAGACGCCAAGAGGCACTTCTGTAGGTTGGCATGACAGCGACATTTATCACCGATAGCCGTTGTGTTTTTGGACTGTACTTTGCTTTCCAGTTTCCATCTGATACCAGACCCTCATTTAGCCACGTTAGTACATTAAAAAAACTGTAAGAGCCTTAAGGTAACTCGTCAGCTTTGAAAAAATATAATTGACGGATTATACGGACGGATTATTGATGGATATATATAAGTGTTAAAGCTATTTCTTTCTATCGTTAGAAGTCAAATTTATTACATTTGCACGCGAAGAACGACAAAAAAGCCTATTTTTCTCACACACAAAATTCCTATCATAAATAACATATAAATTATTTAAAATTCGATAAATAAAATCATTTCCGCATGCTTTGCCCTCAGCCTCTCCGACACGTTACTCGGCTCGTTACCTTTGAATGTGTTAGCAGGCCTATTAAAATTTAACACGGCAAATAGAATTTTATGGCAGATATATCTCAATTGGTCACGGCATTTCGATGATAATAAAAATGTTTACATTAACATAAATTTATGACTCAGTTCTCGTGACTCTTAATGCGATGATTTGCAAGAAAAAAATACTCACCATCGTGCTCGACATCCGCTTCGAAATCTAAAGCGTTGTAATCGATCCTTTCGTGACGGGAACGCTCTGAAAATTAATTACTCTATGAAATTTACCTTAATATTATAAAAGAAAAAAAATGTCATACAATTGTATTACCCAAGGTCGAATCGCATTCCCCTTCCTCCTTTTCCGGTGGCTGTTCGGGAGTGCCGCCTTCGTCTAAAAAAACGTATTTTATTTATAGTTATTTGGCGGGACAATAAAATGAATTATTAGAATTTTCTCCTTTTTTATTATTTTAGCAATCCTAAATCCTGTTCGCTGAAAGATACATTATTTCTTATCTTAAACGTCTGTATTTTGCGACGCCTATATCAAAATTTAGAAAAACGGCGGTAAAACCTAACAACAGAATTTATGACGTTAACACCAAAAATTACAATTTTAGGAAAAAAAAAACAAACGAAATAACACAAAATGACTTAATTAAAACATAAAAATATTTGTGATTATTGTGAGTAAAGAAAATGAACGGCTTTCACTTTTCCATTGTTGATTTTAGAAACAAACATACAAACCCTTGACAATTAATATAAATATTTAAGTAATGTTCACCTCCAATGTAAAACATTCAACCCTGAAACGCATAAAAGGGAAACGAAATAAAACAATATTAAAAAAATTAAAATATTTTTTTATACAAAAACCAGAGTAAAACAGAAATGAGGGGCTAAAAGGAGAAACTGGCTAAGTTACATTTACAAAACTTTACAAGCGAGACGATTAAAATTTTAAAAGCATTTTATGGTGGACTTCAATACATTGAATGACTTTCAAAGGAAATTTTGTATGTGTTATGTCTGTATATAAAATATGCCTAATAATAATAATAACCGACGTGGTCAAGTCACGGACTTAGCTAGTTATTCACTATTAAAGACGAAATACAACAACAAAAAATGTGACACAAAGCGTTTTACACTTGTTTTAGATAGTCATATTATGAAATGAGTACTGTTGTGATCATAAACTAACTACAAAAAATCAATTTGGAAAAAAATGGACCAGTTCTTGCCCTTTAGCCCATCAAATGTAACGGAAAATACACGTCCAATTTATTAATTTTAGCAAGAAAAACGACAATTTTGGAACAAATTAAACTACTATACAGGTAAACTTTACCTTTGTTTATTTCTCAGTCACATACATACATATATTTTTGGAAAAACATTTTTTTTCCATTACACATACGAAATAGACGAGTGATAACATGTCGCCGTCTCATACAATCTTGATAATAAATCCAACGTGAGCCAATATACCGAGCACCTGGAATCAATTTATGGTCCGTAACTTGTCCAACGGTCAAATAACATAATTGTATGTTTCCCATCACTACAATTATAAAACAAAGTCGTCCGCCACGCCTGTCTGTCTGTTCGCCATGAACTCAAAGACTACTCAACGGACTTTTATGCGGTTAAATAGATAGAGTGATTGACGAGAAAGGTTTAGATATATCATTTGTCAAGGTTTTGTGTAAGCTTGTTGAAATATAACGATAATTATTGGAAGTGTCGGAAGAAGTCAAGCCGTCTGGGAATTTTCGTCGAAAACGATGCCTAATCCCTTTGAGATATAGGTAAAACAATTAAGATAATAAACGATGCAGACAAAGTATCAGCTAGTAAATAATAGATTTGTTTCGCATGCTAATTGATGGAATTTATTTAAAAGCGAAGAAAATCAAGCAAGAACCGTCTATAGTACATATTGCCGTGACAAGCGGTTAGCCACTAAATTTAACAGAAAACGAAACCATTATGTCCCACAGGTTTAATTTCTATGAAAATGAAAACTTGACTAAAGAAAACTCAAGTGCAATTCTTTTATTAACTACTAACGGGCCCGGCTGATGTTATTCCACCCAGATAATAAAAAAAAACGTTGACAAATTATATACCTAAACCTTCCTCGTGAATTACTTTATGTACTGGTGAAAACCGCATGAAAATCCGTTCAGTAGTTTTTGAGTTTATGACGGACAGACAGACAGACAGACGCGGTGGGGGACATTGTTTTATACTATGTAATGATAAAGTAAAATTCAAATCACTCACTCGAAGTGTCTGCTATCGATTTTTCGCGTTCATTGAAAAAAAAAACAGATGCAGAACGAAAATGAGAGTTAAAATGTGCGAAAACGTCCAAAGTAGGCGCACTTATAAAACACAAAAGCGTTACAAATTATATTAGGGCCTTTCGATACGGTGTGAGTGACGTCTCGTGTAATCAACAATTAATAAAAACATAATAAAATTCAACATAACACAAATACACAACTAGAATTATCACCCGTTCTCGTCTCATACACAAAAACAAATACAACCGAATTTAAACCTGAAATTACTAAGCAAATATATGAGAGACTAGCTTTTGGCTGCAGCTTCGCTGGCTCGGCAGGTTTTTTAAGACACAGATGTCAAAATGGCAGATCATGTTTTTAAATATTTAGTAATATTATCTATAATATCTAATATTGTTCAATATTTTTACATTTTGTAATAAATACGATTTTTTTAACTAATGCTGCCAACAGTTTGTTGATCAGTGGATCGTAAGGTCTACATTCGTTTGTGTGGAGCTTAAATCTTTATGGTTTTGTCCAAGCGTTAATGTAGTTACCTACCCCTTGGGAAAAGTACTTTTTTGTTATAGACAAAAGGTACCTTACGACTTATTCTGTGCCTCTGAGAACGTTAAAATTTCATGTCAAATTAAGAAACTCCATTTCTATTTTTATCACGCTTTTATTAGCTTCACCTGTATGTTTGTTTGTAACCGACCCCTTTGAGCTCGATTTTGTCCTACTTTGAACGATCAGATTTAATTCAAACTTTGCACACCTGTCAAAGGTCGATGACAATGCAATAATCCGAAAAAAAAAATTTAACTAAAAAATGAAAAATAAATAATAGTTTAAAAAAACACGCTTTCATAAAAAATCCAACTAAAAAACAGAAATAAAATTTAATAAATTTGGATTAAGAATAGTGTAAATTAGAAATAAATGTATATTTTTGTAAAAAGTGACAAAAAAATTATAAAAATACTGATATCTGGAGGTGCTGATATTAACAGTGACGCGTCACTGTTCTTAATCCAAATTTATTAAATTTTATTTTCTGTTTTTTAGTTGTTTTTTTTTTATGAAAGCGTGTTTTTTTAAACTATTATTTATTACAACAAAGTCCCAAAGCACATGACCGAATTGCCGGATATTGAGATCAAGCGCCATGTCAAGCGAGTTTTAATGTCTAAACCCTATTATAGAGTGGATCAGTATGCGAATGATAGTGACGTCTGGAAATAATATTCCTCTCTGTGCATCCACCAAAAACCAATGTAACTATCTATGTTGATAAAAATATGTACAATGAAAAGATAAACCCGATCGTTACTTGTAGATTTTTTTCAATGAGTGGGTTGTTTTGTCCGAACCGATGGTAATTTTAACGTTCATAAGCGCCTTCTCAGGGCCTAAATTGAATAAAGTATTTTTAATTTCGATTCTGATTCATAGTATTGTGTTAAGGCAATGACAGGGTTTAAAGAATTATCGATACGATTTCGATTATATTTCGATATTTCTTGGACTCTAATGAAAATCTAGCGATATTGACTGATACAGAAACCCCCTAGGAAATGGGATAGAAAAATCCGAATATCTAAACAAGCATAGGTAAGGTCATTAATGTGACGTCTATGACATCTATCTATACATATAGTAAGAATGTAAATCTAACGCGCCTGTACTTTTTCGAGTTTCGTGAAAAAAATTATTGTAGGTGTCTAGGGATAAGCAATAAAATACATTTCAATCATCTTTAGAAATGTCTGTCTGTCTGTAATACTGGTTTCATAATAAAACATTACCATGAAAATCATAAAGCATATCCTCGAGAATAACTTAGTCTTTGTTTCATTAAAATCGGTTCCCTCTATCAAAAGCTATATTAATTTTTATGACGACGCGACTTAAGTATGAGAGAAAAGTAGATAAGCAACCTAATGTAGGTTCCACGTGGACGAAGTCGCGGGCACAGCTAGTAATTAATAAGTTCGTTGTTTATCTCATAAAATTATTTACCGAATAATTCGTATCAAATGATGATGTTCGATTCGATTCGAGCATTATCTGCACAACCCTAGTTTTTATTCGTTTACAAAGTACTCATATGGTTTGTTGAATCTGTTTGAAAATTACAATTACTAATATAATATGTCTTATTCTGGTATTTACTAAATTATACTCACCATCCTGGATATTCTCCTGCTGTTTAGTCGTTGGCTCCGGTTTCTCCCTTTCAGAACGCTGCTGCTCCACTCTCTTTATAAAAAACACAATACTCGCATGTTCGTTTAACATTTTTAGGGCTGATCTAACTGTACCGGTAACAGTTCCTTGAGATAAATTTTGACATATTAATTGGAAAATTAATTCTCAAAGGGTATGTGATAGTCCATATACATATAAACAACTATATAATGGTGCTACTAGTTGCCTTTCGTTGCCACATAATTCTTGTTTATTACTATTTTCTACTAATATTTCTATTCAGATTACTTATTTATTTATATCATATTTATTTCAATAATATTTTACCCTAAATCATACTTATATCTTACATAAGCTTAAATACGGTAATACATGTTAATATTGAGGCAATTTAATGCGATATCTGCCAACTAAAGTAACTTAGGCAAGCACCAGACCTCATCGCAGTGCGAGATGTGTGAACATTAATCAACCTATCTCCTTAATCAATGCAGTGTCCATTTTAAAAGTTGTAGTGTATTTTATGTGTGTTTTAAGTTATATTTTGATATAAAACAAAATTTTAAAAAGTTCACCCAAGTTACTAAAATATAGTTTTGAAAACTTTACTTCCGGTTTTGTACATTAAAAAAAAAATGTAATTCAATTATCGATTTATTGTCAAAAAGAGCAATTCATCTTCTATATAAATCGCTGCTATTCATATTTTACTATAAATTTATTCGATTCGAAAAAGTACTTCCAAAAAATCTAAATTTCTAACATGATTGTTCTTTAGGAGCCCATAACTTGATAAATAAACATGTAAGAGCGAAAAAAATGTGTATTCACATTTATATCAACTACAAGTCTCATTAGACTAAATATGAACCAAATTCAGAACCTCAACTTTTTTTCGTCGTCCGCTTCACGTGAAATGCCCCTAAAGGACCGTAGTCAGACTATAACCTACTTTAAATATATGAGTTGTAACATTTCAAAATGAGCTAAATGCAATTTTAACCGTTCATGTAACATGTTTCATTCTCTATGATCTCTCCAGTTTTTATACACCAAGAACGAAGATAAAATTTTGCCGTTCGTATGGTTTTTAGTTTTTTTATAATCTTTATATTTTACAAGTACAACATTTGAAGATAATAAAAATAGCGTAATATATTAGGAACGGCAAAACTCGTGAAATGTTTATATAAAAATACTAAATGTTCTATATTTTTTATTTTGTTTATAATTCTCTTTATTAAAAAAAAAAACAGAAAAAAATGTGTAAATTACATATCTTTATATTAAATTGCAAAACTATATTTAATTTTTTTTTTTTTTATTGTAGCTCGGCAAAGTGACTGTACTGTGCCTGATGGTAAGCACAGTACAATCCAAAAACAATGGCGACCACCGAAAGACATACTATCCATCGCCGGTCGCCGCTGTCATGCCGGCCTGAAAGCGACCCAGTCAGGGACAGCCCCCCCCCCCCCCCCCCGTTGTTGGATATACATTTTGTTATAATTAAAATTACATTTTGTTTATATATGGCAAAAATATATACACTAATGTTTATGACACTAAAGGATCCTACTTCCATATATTTAATAAAACTAACCTCAAATTCAGATAGTTTGATGATCCTCCGTTGCGCTTGCCGCCAGTGCGGCGGCGTCACCGACCGCGAGCGCGAGCGTGACCGCGACGGCGTGCGGTACCGCTACGTACAGACAGACAAACAAACAAATAGCGTTTTTGTCGGGATCTTGGAATGCCATTTACTGGATTTTATATTTTATTCATAATCTTGTGTTATTTTACTCTATATTCTGTATTATTGGTGATGTTTTACATAATATAGTTCGGTTGTGGGTTTGAAATAGTAATGATATTGCCATTTCATAATTTGAAACAAAATTATACATAGACCCTCTAATACAAACGATGATGCTGATGTTGACGTAATTGAATGTAGTGATAGTAAAAAAATAATAAAGCACATTGTTTTGTTTTACATAAATACAACGCGTTTATACTAGGGTTGGGGGGAAGTAGTTGAAAGAAATCTCACGCCATCTCACTAGGGAGAAAATGGGGGTGAAAAAATCCTAAAAAAAAACGTCTCACGTAATTTATGGACGACCTTCAAGTGGAAAACAAAAACTTACAAACACTCCACGCCCCTTAATAATCCTGCCGCTGCGAGTGTACGAGTGACGTTCTCTCTCTCTATACCTAGTCCTGAAGAACAACAAACAATTAATCTTAATATTCATTAGCACAACTAGCGTCTTGCCCTGACTTCACATGACACATTCGCGAAGCGAGAGAACAACACGACCGGAACGTTAACACTAGAGCCACCACAGTAGAGATACATCAATACTTTACATAAATAAGAACGATTATAAGTAACTAGCGGGCCCGGCAGACGTTGTCCCGCCCTGATTAAAAATAAATCCTTGACAAATTATATACCAAAACGTTCCTCATGAACCACTTTATCCACTGGTGAAAACCGCATGAAAATCCATTCAGTAGTTTTTGAGTTTACCGCGAACAGACAGACAGACAGACGTGGTAGGGGACTTTATTTTATACTATGTAATGATACATCAGTATTACTTAAGGGAGAGCCTGCTTTTGGCGGCTCAAAAAATCGATTTTGCTTAAATCTTTTCCTAATACATCCAAGAATACAGGACTAATGTTATAGAATCAAATTCGTAGAATTTTCAAAAATACAGTAGTAAACTGTGAGAAGCTTAGACCAGGTATACGAGCGCTCGGGCTGCTGCAGCTGCTCCCTGCCACGCTCTCCTCCCCTCGGTCAAATGACTTTACAAATTACTTTAAATATAATGTGTACACAGTTACTCAATTAGGGTACACTCACGCACACAATACCTCAAACCCGGAAACCCCAAACATATAGGTGGATTTTTAAATAAGACCCGTATAGACAGGAGAGTGAGATATATCTGTCTCTCTCTCTCTCCGGCTCGATAAACCAAGATAAAAAAGAGAGCACGTCACCTCTCCCTGTCCCTCCTCGGGTCGTTCTTCTGGTCTTGGTCTCTGCCGCCCCTCATGAGGAACCGGTTGGTGGGCACGTCCGGTATCTCCTTCGGGTCTATCTTGGACGTCATCACCAGCGGATGGTTCGGCGCCTCCTCGGGCTCCTCCTCATCAGCCGAAGGTCCTGAACTGTGCCTGGAACAATATTAACAAGCTGGTATGATACACGTCACGGGTCATAAGCACAGACTTATATTCACATATAATCCATAATGGTGAGTTATTACCGGAATAAAGGTAATAGAAAGGTGGTAGAGCCACGCTGAAACTATTACTGGTTTCAGCATAAATGGGTCGGCTCGCCCGGGGTAGTACCACCCTCTCACAGAAAACCGACGTGAAGTAACAGTGCTTGCATTGTTGCGTTTCGTTCGGTCAGTGAGAGCGCCGGAGACCCACCTCCCCTCCCCTTCCACTTTCCTCTTCCCTTCCTCCCCCCCTCCCTACACAGGCTGGCAACGCACTTGCGACTCCCCTGGTATTGCAAGTGTCTATGGACGGTGGTGATCACTTACATCAGGTGACCCACCTGTTCGTTTGCCTCCTATGATATAAAAAAAAAAAAAAGAATATTGGAATGTCATCTACTCGATTTTATATTTTATTCATAATCTTGTATTATTCGGCTCTATATTTTGTAATATTTGTGTTTACGTAATATAGCTTGGTTATTGCGCATAAGTGGAGCACGGATTTTGACTTGTAACGAAAACTCCCTGGAAAGTTCTAACAAGACAAGTCGGTTTAGTATTTTTATGGGTTATTATTTCTTATCGTGATGTGTGAGTGTAGGGTGGAGAAAATGTTACTCCAGAATATACACTAATAATTAAGATTTATTACTTTGTAAAATTACACATGGGTTAGCGACGGAGGCTACGCAACGACTCACTAAAGGGGAGGTTGTGGCTAACTACGTAGTACTTTATAATACAAAAAACATCGCCAGCATCACCACAGCAGTAATAATGTACTGGACGATAGGTAGCCAAAAAGAAAATTTAAAAAAAATCTTAAGTGGAATGAGTAAAGTCATAGGGCATAATTAGTTAAGTTTTCCTACCAATACAGGTAACATCAGTACGATAATTGATTGTATACACATGGTGATAAATAAGAAGTTAGTTTTAACTAAAAAATTGGCTTCCATAAAATCTACTCCAAAAATGCACCAGAATATATTTTAGCATTGTCAAGTACATACCTACCTTGCCATTAATTGACCAAAATCGCAATCAATCAATTTGAGGAGTTACTTAGTGTGTCTCCGTATGTAAGGTCCACTGCTAGTGGAATCCTATTAAAATGGGACCCTCTTGAAAATAATCCTTTTATAATAAAAAGAAACAATTTAAATCAGTTTAGAAATGACGAAGTTTTTTTTTATCATCACCTAGGTTATTACTGTCATTGAGGAGTAGGTAATAATATTACAAGTTTCTTGTGACAATTTCAATGTTCAATAAAATAGTGGTTCCGCTGTTAGAACTTTCCAGGGGGTTTTTGTGGCATCTCAGAACCATGCTCTGTGGTATGATTTTCCATCCACTTCACATGTGCACAACAACTGAACTATATAACGTAAAACACCACCAATAATACAAAATATAGAACCAATGTGAGAAGGTTATGAATGAATTATGTAATCCACTATATGAAAGAATACGAACGCAATAAAGGCTCTTAAATGAGGAAATTTTTAGGTAAGCAACATTAAAAGAAAATACAACCAAATATTCGCTCCTTTTGAAAATCGTTAAAAATGATTACCTCTTCTTTTTCTTTTCTTTCTTATCCTTTTTCTTCTTCTTGTCCTTCTTATGAGACCGGTCCGAGTCAGCATCGCTGTCTTCTTTAGCTTCCTTCGCCTGCTTTCTCTTTTTACCTGCGCGATGTATCATTACATAGTATAAAACAAAGTCCCCTACCGCGTCTGCCTGTCTGTCTGTTCGCGATAAACTTGAAAACTACTGAACGGATTTCCATGCGGTTTTCGACAGTGGATAAAGTGATTCATGAGGAAGGTTTTGGTATATCATTTTTCAAGAATTTTTTTATAATTAGGGTGGGACAACGTCTGCCGGACCGGCTAGTATTATATATACAAGATTAATAGAAATACACGTGACGTGCAAAAACAACAAGTGGAGTTACATTAAACTACTAGACTACCACGAGCACAAGTGAAAGCGACCTATCAAATGTTAATAATCCCGAAGTAGTATGGCAGTAGGCTGACCGGGTTTGAGTCGGACGAGCTGCCCGCAGTTGGTGACGGCGACGTCCTGCAGGGGGCGCGCGTTGCGGTCCACCGGCAGCGCCTCCAGCTGCCGCACCAGCGCCGCGCCGCCCGACACCTGCCCGAACACTACGTGCACACTGTCGACAACGGACGAACACTATTATATCAACTAACTGGCCCGGCCACATTGCTGTGACTCACTTCTCTATGAGATACCTATAACAGTCACCCCTACAGTTCTGTCTCAATGAACTGATTTAAAGCGCCATCTGTCCAAAACTGACGAAACTTACAATTAATAATAATAATCAACATTGACAATAATTTAATTAGTAATTAAAAAATATTGAGGCCGTTAGTCAAAATATAAATTATCTTATGTCTCAAGTTCGACCAAATCATTACATAGTATAAAACAAAGTCTCCTACCGCGTCTGTCTGTCTGTCTGTTCGCGATAAACTCAAAAACTACCGAACGGATTGTCATGCGGTTTTCACCGGTGGATAGAGTGATTGATGAGAAACATTTTAGTATATAATTTGTCAAAGATTTTTTCATAATTAGGGCGGGACAACGTCTGCCGGGCCCGCTAGTTATACATAAATGCCAGGTAAAAAAGGTACCACAAGAACACTTCTGAATTATTCAGAATTTCACATGATGTTTTCCATCATCAACATGATAATGGTGCTACTAATTAAATGCCAATTAGTTAATGTGCACTTTCGAAAAAGTTGTTAATATATAACAACACTGACATGAAGGTAGATGACAAGACACCAAAAATTTTGAATATACTTATTACTTATAGCTCAACTACCAATTCTAATTACAATTTTTTTTATTCCATATAGACTATTATTTCACATTTAGAGATAGACATTTAACTAAAAAAGTGATAGAAAATCAGGTATGCAAAATTATCATGCGTTACCATTGAACAATTTTCTGTTATGTTACTGTTAGAGTAATGTGATTTGGGTATAAAATTCTTTTGGACTACCATAATTTATGCATAAAAATAGTTTGATTTAGTGTGATTTGCGTATACTGACAAGATTTGTGCATGAAAATAGAAATGATTAGGTACTCACTTGTCGAGATGCGGCGCCGGCTGTGTTGTTCTACAACACACAGAACAGAACAAGAATGACAGCGGTTGTGCGCGACGCGCCTCCCGCCCGCTCTACTCGCGCTCTACACAACGCATACAGAACGAGTTTGGTCGTGTGCTCGCGACCGTCACATCACTCGACCGACATACGACGGACCCCAGCACCGACCGACACTGAAATCTCTTATATTACACTCAGGGGTTACCACTCCGATCCTGTTATATTATCTATAACTCGATCCTGTTAAATTATCCACAACTCGATCCCATTAAATTATCGACAAAGCGGCTATATTATCGATAATTCGTGCCCGACACTCGGATGCGACACTTAAAAGATAATCTAAACAACCTTGATCTTTCAATAAATTGGCATTATACATACAAAATACGTTCTAAATTACTTTCGAATTGGTTTTTTATGTATATCTAGTAATCTAACGCGATTGAGATAATATTTATAGGTAAGCCTTCGGTAGAACAACAGTCTCAAGCTATGCTTTCAGAAGTAGCATCTTTTAAACCAACAGTCACAACATGTGTTACAGTTCTAATTAATGTGCATACATAAAATTACAAAAAAAAAATTAAAACGCTTCTTATTACAATAATTACATACCAAATATTTATTTTTTTAATAATAATGAATGTAAAAAAAAATCATTAAAGAATAAGTGGGTTCATCCAAAGTAATATCTGTAGATCTTACAAATATCCCATAATAATAATACGAACAGATAATATTATAACGTCAAAGAATATAAAATTATTATACTTTTGAAGAATTGACACATCTTCGACTTAAATATTCTATGAAGTTTTTTAAATTATTATCTTACCCATATCCTTTTCATTTTGACTTACATAAAGAACTGTGAACCATTTGTGTCCTTCCCCCTGTTTGCCATAGATAACAGAAATGATCTATCATGTTTCAACTCAAAAGTTTCATCTGAAATATATTACAATTAAAATAATTAATTTTAATAACTTATAATACAACAGTATAATATCTTGACTGTAACCTGTTGCCAACCTGAAAGTTTTGCACTTCTGGGCAAACGAATATTACTAAAATGCATACATGATCTCAGAGGTCATATTTCAAGGACCCATAATTAGCTTGCTACCCTGCCCTGCCAATTATATTAAATATGCGAGTTAGGTATACATATTTTTGCTATGTACAAGAACAGAAACCATGCAAACAAAAGCACCTTGTACCTGTTGTGTGACAAATGAGCATAATTGCCTGTGTTATTGTATTGCCTGATCAGCAATGCTAAGGGAACTAATCAGACAAAGTCAAAATGAAGCTCTATCCAGTCGCTCACTCCCTAACTCTTATTACACTACAATAAATTAAGATAATGGTCTATTGAAATCAGGTATTGGTAGGTTAAGAAACTATATAATGTAAAGACAAATCTGTTATTTCAAATATTTCATCACAATATAACATATAATATGTGTATGTGGGCATATAAATACTTTATATTCCAAAGAGATAGTAGTATATTATCCATCTGTCATTATCATTGATTTCATAAATCACTATTAAAGAAAATTACCTTCAAAAGTACCACCATAGATTGATTCGCCACCTGTCCCATTAGCATTCGTGAAGTCACCACCTTGTATCATAAAATCCTTTACCACTCGATGGAACACCATACCCTACAACACAAGTGTAATTAAAAAGCCAATGATATAAAATAATATCCTTATATAATGTCTATTTTATTCTTTGTAGGTGTTGTTTACAATGCAATACTTTTTTTTTATATCATAGGTGGCAAACAAACAGGTCGGTCACCTGATGTTAAGTGATCAACACCATCCATAGACACTTGTAACACCAGAGGAGTCACAAGTGCATTGCCAGCCTGTGTTTGTGGAAGGGGGAGAGGTGGAGGTGGGAGGAGAAGCGGAAGTGGCCGTCCAGCGCTCTCACTGACCGAATGAAACACAAAAATGCACAAGCCATGTTGCTTCATGTTGGTTTTCTGTGAGAGGGTGGTACTACCCCGGATGAGCCGACCCATTCATGCTGATAACAGTAATAGCTTCAGTGTGGCTCTACCACCTACCAATACTTAACATGTTCAGTGCTACATCAGCCATTGGTGGCTTACACTGGACTTCCTGTTTAGGATGCATCAGCCACAGGGGGCTGACAGTTTACAACACATAGAACTAAAAAATTAAGGAAAATTTATAAATTTTGACATATTCCAGGATTAGTGGGTTTTTAAAATACTGTATACATAAAGCGGATTGTCCTTTAGAGGTATCACAAAATATGACAACTCAGTCATTTTTCTGGTCATTTTACAATATTACTGTAGAAGGAACACTGGCCACAAATCCCTATTGATTAAACATTAGATAAACATTTAAAGTTCGAATCACATATAGATAGAGTGCGAAACAAAGCCCCTATGGTCTTGGGTCGCCTCCATCCGTTGCTTTGTCATAGGAATAAGATGTCCCTCAGACAAAAGCTCACTTTGTATAAGACGTGTATCCATCCCGTCATGACATATAGCAGTCCCGTTTTTGCGCATATGTTGAAAAATAATTTTCATAAGTTGCAGGTTCTTCAAAACCGCCTTGTACGGGTGCTCCGTGGTACCTCCAGAGAGTCGGACTCCATAGGGATCACTTACGATTAGCTATTTTGAAAAAGCCGTGAATCATCCCAGTCCCTTAGTGGTATCCGCCGCAAAATGCGAACCCGTACCGAACGCTGCACATTATAAAAGACATCCACGACATATTTTTACCGACCCTCCCGATGAAATAACCAGGAAGTGATGGATCAGTACCAGCCTGTCTCTCCAAACAGAGCGTGCTCACCCCCACGCCCGCGTAACCACAGATCACGCCGCCGTGGTCTGGGGGTAAATTTCGCTCCAGCACACCAGACTAGGCCCCCCTAGGCAGCGGCTCGAGCCTAGGTCCGTTCCCTCGGCGTGGAGCCCTTGAGTATGCTGCTCACGCGATACAGTGACCTAAAATCTTACATCACTGCGACAACATTACACATATCACCTCGATACACGTGCACGCATACACGCTTACACATGCAAGTGGGTTTTATTTTTTTCCCTTATCAAACTGAAATAGTTTAGAAAATTATCTGATACGACATATATATAAGAGGTGCTGCGGTATGTATGCTTGGTACATATATATGTTTCAACAACTCATATATGTATGAATAGTTAGCTTAGCTTAGGTTAGCTCAGATAGGTCACGAATTGCATGTATCAGGCAACAGCACAAGCCGAGGTGTGCCGCGCACCCTTGAGCTAGTTGTCAAAATAAAATCGGCTGAGTGCCTTAAGCGCTCGCCTTAGTAGTCCGGTGAAGCTGTTAAGACCTTGCTAGGTCAATAGAGTAGTCAGTTCGAATAAAGAACAACCCTATTGATTAAATCTTACCTACAGCCAAACCATAAAGAAAACGAAACAGATTTGGGCCTAATGTATTGAAAGAGTTGTTATAGACAGCTCATTCGAAACATAAAAATCATCTACTGCAATAACAAACATTAGCCCTACAATACCAGTGCTTCTAGGCAGAGAGAGTGACCTGGCAGGGACTTCCTTAACCTATTAACCGAGCCAGGCGTATATATATGTCAAACGTGAAGAATAGCAAGAACAGGTAGGACATATTAATATGTCCTTGAAATATATGTTACGCCCTGGAACAAGTGGGACATGTAGTTTCGTATAACAAAGGTATTATTCATCGATACATGGCGAAACATACCGAATCATGAAATTAAATAAGAAATGGAAAAATTAATAACATGATATTACATTGTCCCAGTGTGACGTACTGACATTTCCTAATGAAAGAGTTGGTGCCATTTTATGCTACATAATTGAAAAGGAAATTCCCTAGTGAACAGGTTAAGAATCGGCATGGAGCTCAACACGTTAAATAATAAAAATGTTTGTATATCATTGTGAAATCTAAATGTTAAATCTTTTATTTTTATACATATTTAAGATAAATTTAAGACAAAAAGAAGCTTTTATATAATATATACTAGATGAAAATGCAGTTTTGTGTATGAAGAAATTCAAATTCACATTACTAGATCCAGCGAGTGGTACCAGCAACCCAAACTAATAAACTTTACATAATAATATAGTTTATCACACTATACTGTAGTTTTTTTACTGTTTATAGGTTTTAGTCTCTTAACTAATAAATTAATCTAGCTTGCTGTTAATAATGTCACCCCAAAATGTTAACATGCTAAGCCTAGAGAAAAGTGGCTCTCAAGTGCAGCTAGCTGCTTGAACACACCTACAGATACTTTATTGGTTTTCAACAAGACAGCTTGAGAAAAATAGAGGGAAGTAGCTAACCTTAGCTAAAAACTCTACCAGAAAGCTCTGTGGTTTTCCTTCAAAATGTTAGGTTCATTGCAAGGATTCGAAACGTCGATGCACGTAATGTTCGAAATAGGTATAAATACTATACACATTTTAAGAACATATGTAACTATGGTTGTGTAATAATTCAATAGTTTTAAACTCGTATATGTTTAAAAACTTAACATTTGTCGTCTATTCTTCGTTTTGACCTCAGTTGCCGTGGTTGATGTTTTTTCACGCTATTAGGTATTTATCACAAATTCGTAGACTAACCTTATAAGTAAGTTGTTTTCCGGTATTGTTTCCCAGGCCCATCTCTCCAGTGCACAGAGCCCGGAAATTTTCCGCAGTTTTAGGAGCCACATCGTTAAAAAGCTCGAAAACAATTCGTCCAGAAGGTAACCCCCCAATGGAAATATCCATGAAAACTCGATCGCGTGCAGGTTTCTCATCGCCGTCCACGGTCATCTTTATTGATTTATTTCGTCCGTCAAACAACGCAATGAAACAAATAATCACTAATAGATCCCAAACAAATACTCATTTAAAAATGTACAACTCTCAAACCTAGAAGCCTACACAAGACGAAATCATTGACAGCTAAAGAAAATCCACAGAATAAGAACGCCCAGAACGAAAATCACAGCACGCCTACAATAATCATGGACATTTTCAGGTAAACAATTGATAAAACAATGGCCAATCATCATGGCCCATTTCTACCATAGACTACAGAATACACTATAATATATTATCTGAGATGGCACTCATTTCATAAATGTAGTCCGGTGAAGCTGTAAACACCTTGCCAGGTAAATTTAGCATAAACAGTTCGAAAAAAAAAAATCATAAATCAGTGCGTCTAGCGATAATGATTAGAACCAGGCCATACAATCTTCGAATAATATTACTGCACTAAATTCCACAATCCACGATATAACTCCCAGATAAAACCTCAGAGGTCGCTTTGTTATAACCCTAGAATATTAAAAAGTTGATGGTTGCGCCGCTTTATGTATGTTTGAAAATTCCCGCATTATGGATTAAATCGCGTCACTTTGAAGCCCGACCAATTAATTACGATCAGGTCACGCCATCTATCTAGCCCAATCATCCTTTCATGGCACATGCTAGTTCGGTATCGCGACGCTCGCGCCGCCAATAGTTTTCGATTGCGGCCGACAGTGTTCGACTGTTGCCGCCATTGTGTTACTTCGTCTGCTATCGTCGAGTAGTTTACGCGGCTCGCCCAGTGCTGTTGTGTCGTACCGCGCCGAGCCGCGCCGCATGCTAACATTTTGAGTTTTTGCATGCTCGAGTGAGAAATAAACGCATCGCTACATACGTGCCGACATTTATTATAAACAATAAGTGTTGTGTGAGAGAAGACTCGGTGGAAAGAAACGAGAAACACCTAGCCGGCTAGCCACGTGGAGACTGCATCGCCGCGAGGTATGTGCCAAGTTTCCATCCTGCCCTTCTCTCCCTAATCGTAACTGATCGCAATAGTTGAATATCAAATATAGCACCCCCGCAAATACAGTCCACTTAAATTGAACACAGATACCCCCGCATCCGCTCGGCTACGGTGAAGTCGACAACGCACCGGCGCCACCAGTTGATGAAACAAAAGGATATATCAGTACGCCTAAGTACTCCTAAATTTTTTAATATAATAATGTGATCTTTTACATCAGCAAAGTTGCTGGTTTATAAATTTTATGAAAATAAAGGCATAAAACTGTAGGATAGTGTTAGTAATATTTAACTTTATATAGATTATAAATTTCAAAATATATTTTAATTTTTTGATTTAATGTTATTTAGTAACTTTTCTAAACTCTGACATACAAAATACTGAAATCACAAACAAAATCGATGAAAAGCGTCTCGCTCTTTCCTTAAAATAAACAAAATAGGCAATTTACTAAAACAGAAACTGGTAACTTTGTCATTATTTGTCAATTTGTGGTCGCTTTCGTGAATGTTTGTAATTTGTTGCTTTATCGTTTTTCCATTAGCTTTTAACTAGTGAAAATAGTGTAACTTAATATTATCTTAAACTTAATCAAATATGTTACTTTATCTTAGTTTATATCCCACAAATATGTAAAATAAATGTTTGTATAAACATTACATGGTTTTACTAACGAAATTGAATGATATTAACTTAAATTTAAGAAAACAATTTTCACTGCCGCTGTAGAGGAAGGAAGTTCAAATATTGTTAATAGTATTTTGAACTTAATTTTCATTTTGTGTTGTAAAAATAAGATATTGACGTCGCTAGTGCTAGCAGCCAAAATGTTAATATCTAATTTGCAAGTTCAAAATGCTATTAACAATTTTTGAACTTGTCTTCTGAGGTGTTTTAGGCCGGCGATCATAGAATTATGAAACCGCTTACACTTACTACGCGCAGGTTTGTTACTCTATGCCGGCGATGCATTTACACACAAAATTAGTTCCATGATTACAATACAGATAGCGCTTTAGAAAGTGCCCGGCAGCCACCGAAAGATAGGTCTCTATTTCCTTTTTACGGATAGTTCTCTTTGGTTAGAACGAAAACCTGCATCACGGTACCCGTGTTATTACAAAAAAGTTAAATACGTATTAAATACTTGGTTTAAAAAAGTTTCATAATAAATGCACCGCGCTCGCCCGAGGCAAGTTCGTGTTATCCTTTTTCACAAGTCTAACCTAACGTAACCAAAGCGAGACAAAAGAACAAGATGGCGCACAATCAGCGACCGCGGTGCATTTAATATGAGACCTTTTTAAAGCCAGGGTTCAATACATATTTAACTTTTTTGTAATAACACCGTATAGTTCAGTATATGTGTATAGATTTATGTATAAGGCAGTACTGTGTACCATAGACACTGTACTGTATAGGTCGTACACAAATTTTAGGATGAAAATATGTTTTTATAGTTAGAAAATTAACCGGATCTATTATAGAAATAAATGAAGACCCAATTAAAAGAAAGAGTAGAGTAACAATAATAGAAACAGTCTATTTAACCTTTGGTACAAGATATATATATTTACTTTAATGAAATAATACTAAAATACTGTTTCGACATCTAGTCGCCAAAATCACAGACTATTAGTCGTACAAGTAGCCAAAATCACAATAGAAAATGATAAGAGGCAGTACAGAAACCATATACCACAAACGCTTGAAAACAGCACACTCAAAGAGTACTATCCGTAAAAAGGAAAAGCACACTCAACAAACATGCACGGATGGTAATGCTGATAGGGATGCAACATCGTTCATAAAAAACATCAATCTAACAACATTAATATTATCAATTGAAATATTTATTGAGAATATTAGTGTTTATGAACGATATATCGATGTTTTATCGAACTTTAGGAATATGAATCAAATACAAATGTGATGAATGTATATATTAAAAAATGTGATTAATATTGAAGTGAAACTTCTAATACGACTTCCGACAAGGTTGCGTTTAACGTTTAACGCTACCATGAAGGGGGTATGAAAGCACTGTTGCGTTAAATGTTCAACACTCCTGGGGAGGGGGAATAGAAAGGGACAGAGCGAAAAAAATAATCAAACTTTAATCTTACTTTAGTTATCATAATCCTATTGTAAATGTTATAGATTTGGATATTTCTCCACTCGAAAATGATAATTAAAAGGTTCGATCAATTGTAAATTGTAACCAATGTTAATAAAGTTTGTCTTAAAGAAACAACATGATTTCACTAAAAATCAATTTCTACTCCTTCCTATTTTCATTTCGAATACGAAGTTGCGAAGTTTCACTTATTCCGCGCGGAAGGACTCCACGTACTATTTTTTTTTATTTCGCGAAACAGAATTCAAAACGAATAATTTCATGTTTACAAATATCGATGTATTGTTTTCATCTTTAAATTAGGGATTAAAGTTTTGAATTTTCAATTTGTCACAATTTATAAAAATAGCAATATTCGTCTTCGATATATGGAAAAAAAAATGTAGATATCGATATATATCGGCTTTATTAAATCCGGGAAAGTAGTCCGGTGAAGCTGTTAAGACCTTGCCAGGTCAATAAGGTAGTCAGTTCGATTTTTTTTTTTAATTATAAAAACAATTGTAAATCAGTTTAACGTTGATTTATAATTTTTAATCCAGTATATATGTATGTCAGAATAGATAGGTAGCGCCTAGAGAGCACACGGTGACAATGTATGTATTTGTATGTATTTTTATAACACTACTGACACTAGGAAATGAAACGACGACATTTTCGATTCTTGTTCTTTTTAATAATGATTTTACAATAGTCTCAGGGACAATGCTCTCGGAGACAATAATTATCACTTAGCGACAATAACAATAAATCTTACGATCTCAGAAACAAAAATGAATCTTACACAAGTTCGTACAAGCACTTATAATGGTATCGCCTTCCTTCACCTGCCGATAACCCAAGTGAAGGAAGTCCTAGTTTAACGAAGTACTTAATCTACGATTTTGTACATAGTCACACTTTTATGTTTTATGCTAATAATTGTAATTATAAATACATAAAGATTTTAACATAATACATTGAATTAATTACGTTGTCATTAATCATCTTAAATGATTCACAGATGAAACAACCGAGTACTTGGCAAATCCCTATTTGCTTTGAAACCCATTTTCGATCGACCAATTATTTTAGTAATTATAAAGTAATACTAATACAATACCAATTTACCAAAGTACAATGCCAATTTGTTTTAATTACATTGTTATTCATTTTAAATAGCAACTTTACTATTCTATTTCGACTGCACATATGATGTATTTCCGGTTTTAAAGACATTAAATAAATAACAGGAAAGGTTCCACATGTTACTTAAATCTAGAATAATTCTGTTAACATTTCACAAATCCGATTTTAATTATCGTGACATTAATTGTAATTGTGATTTAAAGCAGACCTAGCTTTAAATTAAGACTCAAATCAAGATAGAAATTTTATCGCACGACGCCACATTTTCTTAAGATGGTGTCACGGGTTTTGTGGCGTGATACCGGCTTATTTAGTGAGTTCTATCAGTGCTTACGTGAATAAACATGTGGAATTCTTAGAAGTTATGAACAGTTTAATCTAATCTAAATTACTCACTAACTGAGAATAAACCACATTAACAATAATTAAACAGAAGTGCATTAACAATACATTGCCAGTATTGATTAACATAGAAAATAATAGATGGCACTATCAGCAAACACCTATGATAATTCGAATCTTCGTAAGATTCTGTAATAAAAATATGCGATACTGTATGTTTTAATTTCGACTGCTGAATGCTCCGACTACTGGATGCTCCCACTATGACGTACAATTTATACCATAAATGCTTTAAAATGTTACATTACAGTTCTAAGGGCCAATTGCACAAACGTTATTTAATCATATTGATATTAATTGTCATCATTATTGTTTTACCTAAATAAGATAATTATGTGTACCAATATTTTCAGTACACCAGTTACCAAGTTTTTTAAGTGGTGGTAGTCGGATGGTTTGACCGGGGGCATATTATTTCGATGTCCGCATGTTCTAACCCTGGCATGTACCCACGAACGTTTCAAAGTTCGCGTACATTTACTTAATTTAAATTGGTAACACTATTGGCTAACGGTGAAGGAATATATCGTGGGGAAACCTGAATCTGAGATATGTTCTTGTAGTACTACTCTATGTGGGTATAATACGTCGTGGGTTGACGTTCTGATTATGCCCATATCTTCTTTCGGGAAGAGGCCTATGGCCTCGCAGTGGGTCTCTTACTGATGATGATGATGATGAATATTTCTCAGTAAGAGTTTATTTAAATACCCATTACTTTACATATTGAACTGTTTCACTACTAAGATTACTATTACCAGCCTGCTCCAAATTCCGGTACCTCGGTTCAGTTATCGAAAACGACAGCAGGATAAAGAATCATGTGAGGAATAGGATAAAGGCAGGTTGCAAGAAATGGCGAAAGATGTTTGGGGTATCTAGCGATCCACGAATGTCCTTGAAATTCAAGGGGAAGATGTATAAAACTATTATCAGACCAGTCATATTGTATGCATCTGAGTGCTGGGCTACAAAAGAAAAGGATGAGAGAAAACTGCACTTGATAGATTATTTAAAAAAAGAATGAATAGAAACAATAATTACTAAATATGTGTCTAAGACCAAATGAGGTATGTTTTGGTTAAACTGGGGATATTTCTGTTAAAATGTACTAACATTTTAATCAGATGGTTACACTGTCTTTAAAAAGGTAAATAACTTGATAAATAACGAATATGTATAAACTATTTTGTAAAAATTAACAGTCAGGCTTCCAACAAATATATTAGCAAAAACCACTATTCAAAAAGCATTACTTTTCATGTTAACAAAATATGTGACGAGTAACGTCAGTTACACTGTTTTTAAAATTGTAAATAACTTGGTAAATAACGAATAGTATGTATAAATTGTTATGTAGAAAAAATCACTAAGGATTTCAACAAATTTTTATTTTACAAAAAAAATATGAGTCATAAGTCACTCGCCACTAAAAAGCGCTGCCGCTCGGGTAGCTGTGATTCAGTAGTCCGGTGAAGCTGTAGAGGCCTCTAAAAAGGCCAATAGCGTAGTCAGTTCGAGAAAAAAAAAGTACCTGTGATTTTGTTCATTTTCAACTAAAGTGAGCTCTGGTGTAAAGTGTATTCATTTTGTTTTCAACTGTCAGTTCCAGCGGAGCTCTGGTGTAAAGGAAGAAATAAGAAAGCTGAGTAAAATATTATAATTTAATTTGTTTCTCGTGGTTTATATGTATTTTCCATGAATTTGATCATTTGTGATATTTATTATTTGATGTATATCTTGTGAAAATATATGTCACCAAAAGATAAAGATAAACCAGATCAAGTTTCATGCCGGTTCTACTTGATGAACTGGGTTGTTTCCGAACCGGCGGTAGCTTTAACGTTCAGTAGCGCCTTCTCATGGCCAAAATAAAATAAAATTTATTTAGATTTGATTTTGGTTTCTTTTTGTTTTATGCTTTAAAAAAGTCCTTTAGTCACATTAAAATTGGTTCACATAGTCATCATGATGGTGTTTTTATACGAAGTGCAAATAATATTACAATAATCTAACACACTCTGGAAAGATGCGATTGTTAAGCCGTATGGTGTAACTAGAAGCGATAGAATAAATATGAATATATCAGATGAAGTTTGAAAATATCACCAGTGACAGAGAAGTTGAGTAGTAATAGGTTGGCGTGAAAGACATATCACTAGAATAGTTTTAAGTACGAAGGTAGACAGATATAAGAGTAGAGGAGTGTGTGAAAAACGACATGTGTATAAAAGGTGTGAATTCTGAGATGATGGATATCATGTTCGAACCCAGATATCTGTTAGATTTAGCTAGCTAGTTTATTTAGTTAGATAACAGATGAGAATGAAAAATAAGTCATGTTGTATCGACTCGAAACTACGTGGGATAAGGGTAAGATGATGACGTATATAATAAAAAAAATCTACAGCCGATATCTATATATTAATATAGAACTATCGACATATCATCCACATAAATATTAGTAATTTACATCAATATTTAAAAAAATAAATATCGATATTTCGTTATTTTGTCAACAGGCCTACTCTAAACGCTGATGGTAAAAAATGGCTGATTAGTCTTGTAGCGTTGCTACTTGTTAGATTGTTTTGTATAATCGTTATACATTTAAAAGATATAGAATTTCCAACCGCCTTATAGTGTGAACTGTGAGTGGTAATAAATATGTTAGGTTCCGGGGATAGCGGCTATATTGTTAAATTGCGTGGTCTGCCTTTTTCCACCACTGTAGATGATGTTATAGATTTTTTATGTGAAGTCAACATTCTTGGTGGGAAATTAGGTGAGAGCATAATTTAATTAATTAATCGTTACCTATATTTAAAACTTCTTTGAATTCATTGTATTTTACTAGTGTGAATAAAATTAACCCTAAAAATATTTTGTAAGAATTACTTATCCATTGCTCGTGATATATTTATAAAAGGAACATTAGTTATCAGCCTCTTGTATAAGGGCTATATCTGAAAACAGTTATTAATGTATTATTAAATCTACATACGTATGATTTAGGTGTACATCTAACTGAAGTTCGCCCTGGCAGACCTTCTGGAGAATGCTTTGTCGAAGTGGAATCCCAGGAGGATGTAGAGCAGGCTTTAAAAAAGGATAAGGAAAATATGGGGAAAAGATACATTGAAGGTAAATTTATCATCATAATGTTTTAAAATGTGTTTGACATGCTCAATAACTTACAGTATAGTAATAATAGTTTATGGTGATCATCTTAAATTAATATAAATTAAATATAATTAATATAAATCTATATTAAGTGGACTAAAGTGTTTTATGACTTTGTTTTTAAATATTTTTTTAATATGCTTCTTCATCTAAGGAATAAATGTTTGTACTACATACTATTGAAACAAAGCTTAATTATAAAACACTTTATCAACTATTATCTATCATAAGCAAGCAATTGAAAGTACATGGCATTGAGTGTAAACTACCTAACCGCTGCTGTTACTCTTCCAGTTTTTTAAATTGTGACAATATCAATAATGTCATGTTTGTGTTTTTTTTTAAGTTTCTACAGAAGTCAAACAAATGAAACACAAATATATACTAGCATCCACAACCTACTTTGTTGTTGTGATGTTAAAAAATATAACTTAACAATATAATACAACTGTAAGTTATAGTATAAAAGTATTGGCTTTGATGATAAAACAGTGGTATTCTCAAAGTTTGCTTTTTACCATCTACCCAATGAATGTAGCATTTTTGCGGTGGGATCTTAGACTGTTAACTCTAATGACCTGTTTACCACTTGTAAATTAACTCTGTTCAAGTTCATCAGTACTGCTTAAACCAGTGCTACTCAACTTATTTTTAAACGGGCCACAAACTCGTTTCACTTGTGGTGTTGCGGATCGCAAACTACAAATATTTAGGTATTAAATAAAAAAACCCAATTTCAAAGTAACAATGTATTAATGTAGTGAAAAATGATTGTCCAATAAAAAAGCTTGGTATAACCCTGACTTACGGAATGCATTGCGATCGGGTTATCCGAGATCTATGTAATTTACTCGGCACGCTCATAGTTCTTCTGATGGGTACAAAATTTAAAATAATTGAAAATAAAGTATCAGGTGGGTCAACTACGAAGACCCGGCTGCATGGCTGGCTTAAGCCCTGTGAGAAAGTAAATGATATGTAGTCTACTACATTATGCCCAGAAATGTCCTATATCTGATAGTAAAATTTCATTAGAATTATTACAATATTTTAGAAATATGCATAGAAATTCTTGCAATTATAATATGCAATAAATGCACTTACTTATTTATTATTTGATGACTTTACAGTCTTTTCAACCGACCGCCAAGATATGGAGTGGGCTTTGAATGCTATGCGACAGAATGAAAATGGTTTTGATGGAATACCCAACTTATCTGACGATATGGGTATCGTCAAACTCAGAGGTCTACCGTTTGGCTGCTCCAAGGAAGAGATCATTCAGTTCTTCAACGGTAAGTAATAGTACATTTATGAACATATACACACAAAGTCATAGTTGTTACCAGATGGGGTTACTCAGGATTAGTTAGCAAGGTACCTCTTTGCCATGGTCAAACAAATTAGAAACAACAGACTGGTTACGGTATATCTAGTATCTTATTTTGGTCTTATGTTAAACATTTGTCAACAGTAATGATGTGTAAAAACTTGAATATTCAGCATAATAGACATATTTTTGAGAATTTCTAATAGTTTCTGTCTGACAATATATATATTTTAAGATATTACATTGTCCTACTAATCTTTAGAAATGTTTGTGTAAAAACTACGCCATTCTCTGAACTATGTGATCTACTTATTACAAATAGTTCCACAGAAAATGCATACATAATGTTTTGTTTATTTAAATAAAATTAATTTATTATTTTTATCTTTAAACATTTTACTAATGGGTTGTCATATTAATTTCAATTTATTCACTATATGATAATAAACATATATATCATGCTGTGGCAGAACTGTGAACCGGATATTTAGCATTTCATTGGAAAGTTTCTATTTTAATCTGTGTCAGTGAACTGTAAGTTTATGGATCTCTTGTTATAGGGTAGGTATAAATAAAGTTAATTTATATTTTATATTATTTATATTAATTTCAACATATTATATTACCTTTTTAATATTCATTTGAATTGTTTAGACATTATTTAGCTATTGATGTTCTTTTTATCATTGTTTTTAACCTCAAACTCATAGGTGGATTTTTTGGGGGAAACAAAATAATAAAAATAGTATGAGGGACCCTTCTTCTATAGTTAATATAAACATTGTAGCTATATAGAGAGTGATAATAGGATTTTGAAATAGGGTAATTGTATTTTATAAACAACAATTTAAATAATTTGTCGCAATCCAAGCTGGGTTTATAACGTTTTAAACTTTCAGACAACAAAAATTGTTATGTCAGAACAGAAGCCAAATTCTGATGCATTCTTTAATTTTAACTCATCCCTAATGTTAATTGCTCGCCTCTTGTAAATTGCATTTTGACAACCTGTTAATAATATCTTAAGAGACCCAAGACATGACATACTTTATACAATAAATTAGGAAATTAAAGTGTCAAAAATTATAAGCATAAAATATAGATTATAGAGGAATCTATCCTCTTAGAAACTCCCTATTATACATCCCGTTTCGGCATCAGGCGTTGTATGTCCAGTTCTATATATATCTAAATAGAACTATAAGTTGCATGACAACAGATACTGTCGTGAAAATTGTAGCTAAACTGGAAGTGTACTAACCGTCCACTAGTTACAATGAATTAGTAGCTACAAAGCTATTAATATTTCTTGGATTAACCATGCTGGTACGGAATTGGAATTGAATTTGTCTAGGTGCTTAAGCCCATTCTTAAGCCTTTCGTGTAAAGAGTGGATTAAAGTTGTTCACTTTACAGTGGTCCGCATCAACACTTACCTCCGCTGTCCACTAGAGAATCCACTAGAGCTGCTTTTGATATTTTTTCCAATATGAAATATTTTAGTAAGTTCATCATTATCATCGCCTGTAAGAGACTCACTGCAGGACCAAAGGACCCTTCCTGAAGAAAGGTATGGGCATAATCACCACGTCAGCACGTAAGGCAGTGGCGAGTTCAAACTCTGAGAAATCCATAGTTCTGTTTTCCCACATACAGTAGTACTATAAGAACATTTCTGCGGTACAGGTTTCCTCACAATGTTTTCCTTCACCATCTGCCGATAGTATTACCAATTTAAATTACCAAATATACACAAATTCCGAAATATTCCACTGGTCAAACCACTAGACCACTGCAGCTTGTGATTTTCTCGGTATACCCTCCTTTCCATTGACTACTATATACAAACTAACCACATTGTCATCATTTTTGGTTGATTTGTTATCTTTTGCTATTTTTCGATTTGAGCTTAGGTTCACATTTTTGCCATACCCTGACTATATGTATAAAGAAGATATTATAGGTATATATATGTAAATTTGTTTGGCAATGGTGAGGTGACCCGACCAATAGCAGCATCTCTAGTACATGCATAACATGAATGTTTATTTGCACGTCGGGTTTGGGGCAGGGATCGATGTGGCACCGGACGGTGTGCACCTACTGTCGGACCACACGGGGCGGGCATCGGGCGAGGCGTTCGTACACTTCATTGACAAGGAGAGCGCTCAGGAGGCTCTCAACAGGGACAGGGAGAAGATAGGACACAGGTGGGGGGATAAAAGTTCATTTAAAGGTTTGCACCGGGTGGCCCTATTGTGCTATCATGTGGGGATGTTATCAGATAGGGGATTTTATTTCATTATGTTAAATTTTTATTAAATATAACATAATTATCCTTAGACAGTTGCACCCTGAGACCTTTTTTTGAAAATTCTTTGTAGAAATGTGTTACATTCCAGTGTTAAGTAATATAAAAGTGGAGTATTCAGGACACCTGTTACAGTTTGTTCCAAACTGAAAATATTCTGATTCCTTGATGACTATAATCAATGAACGCAATGTATATTTTTTCTATATATATATCTCCCATATATGTTAAAAGTTGGATAATATAACTGTAATTGTATATATATTCCTGAATTTTGGAAGTAAATATTTATAACATGAAAAATATGTATATTTATATGAAAAAAGTCATTTTACAGTAGTGTAGTATTGTCGATCATGCATACAAGTAGAATCCTTAATTATAGATCATCCCCACCATAGCCAGAGGCCACTGTATACATTCGGTGTAGAGGGTTAAAAAGTAAGGTGTAAGGGACTTCAACATTTTTGGTCGTGTTGATTAACATAAAAAACATAATTATATAAATTGATCAATGTGAAATAATCAAAGCTTAGTTAAGTTTGGGATTGTCTATAGGGTAAAAGTTCTTACTGAAGTACTTGAGCATGTTGCTCACTTTACATTATGACAGTTTATCATGTTTACATCACATCATATCTTTTTTCTTTCTATTAAAGTTTCAATATTTTCCATCAATTTTTTTCAAATAATTTTCAAACACAAATATTCTAAAACACAAACAGAGGTCCTCTCGCCTTTACCAAGTTACATATGGAACATTCAAAGGGTCAAAATATTATATAAGAGTTGATTAAATTTTTGTGTTGTCATTCAATAGAAAAATCATATAATAGATAGTTTAATATTATATTAAAATAATTTAAAACTAAACTAAGACACAATTAAAAAGTAAAATGTACTCAACTACCATTATACAACAAAAATTGAGTTGGGTAAAAATAGTAACATCGCATTGCGTTGTTTGCAATTTCTGGTTCAGTGAGATGCACCTTAAAATTACTGACATAAAGGTTTTACTGTCTTTTCTAAATCGTATTTACTATGAAATTCATGATTTTAATTGTATAATCGCTTTTAGAAGTATGGTATCTAGAGTGTATTTGAAAAATTGGCGAAACTACGATATTACTTTTGATTTTATAAGTAATCTGGACATAGTAAGCTTTCAGGTAATTTTGATTTGCAAATTTACAAATAACACTGTAAAAGCAGTATTATTGGCATGATAGTGAAAACTGACATACCGTTGTAAACACTAAAACTGATATGTTATGAATTTGAAAACTGATTATGTATTTCTAAGGTTTGATGACCACCATCTTTTGACAGTTAATTTAACTCTTCCCTCCCAATATATTCTCGATAATTAAATTTATGTCCACAAAAAAAGATAAGCGGGATTTAGTAAAATACCAACATAGTTGAAATATTAGAAACAATAACAAATTTCTAAATTGAATTTTTTCAGGCTCCCTAAGGCCAATAATAGTTTTTTATGTAATAGTGTTATGTTTTATAACAAAGTCCCAAAGCAAATTACCGATTTGCCGGATAGTGAGTTCAAGTATCATGTCAAGTGGGTTTTAATGTCTAAAGGCTTATTATAGGGTGGATCAATATGTGAATGATGGTGTGGTCTGGTAATAACGCCTGTGCTCTGTCAAAAACGAATGTAACTCTCTATGATTTGTAAAAATATGTATAATGAAAAGACAAACCACATCAAATTTGTTGCCAGTTTTTCTCGAGGACTGGGTGATTTGTCCAAATCGGTGATAGCTTTGACGTTCACAAGAGTCTTCTCAGGGCCTAAAATGAATAATGTATTTTTGATTTGGAAATGTACTGTGCTTATCATCCGGTTTAGTGTGTGCGATATTTTACTCTGATCCTATAAAAAAAAGGATGAAAAAAGATGTGGTAACCTCATCCCCTGTGAAGTAAACATAATAAAATGTCGAATATAAAACAAGAAGTAGCGTTCAGGAGTGCAAAAGTGATCGCTTGTTGAGTTGTCTAAGGTTGGGCGCGCAAGGGGCGAGGGAGGGAGAGGGCAAGACGAACGCCGGGGGCGAAGACCAGAGCGGGAGGGAAGACGATGAAGAGTGCGGGTATAATTATAAAGGGTTGTCTATGGTTTACCGTTTGGAGAAGTATCATATATATAATTGGGATTTTTTGACTGTATCTTAGTCTGTCATATAGCGGCTTTTATATTATATTCATAATCTTATGTTATTTGACACTATATTTTATATAGTTCAGTTATTGTGCATAAGTGAAGTAAGTGGATGGAAAACAATACCACAGAGCATCTCTTCGGAGATGCCACAAAAACTCCATGGTAAGTTCTAACAAGGGGTGGCCATCTTGTTACAACATTGAACATTGAAATTATAACAAGGCACTTGTAATACTATTACCTACTCGACAACTGCAGTAATGATGTGGATGATTGGTTGCCAAAAAAACATTCATAATATAATTTATAATTAATGGTATATTTTTTTTTTTTTCTACATATTTGTATTTGTATTTTAAGTTAACTGTGATTTTGTGTATACCGAAAAATATTGTGATCATGTGGTTTAGTTTGTGAGTATTAAAATTTTATGACGGCAAGACTAATTTACCTAAACGATTCATTGATAGTCTTAGCACGTTAGTCACTTTACGTTCCTAGTGTTGCTGTAATAATTTTTTTTTTATATCATTGGAGGCAAACGGACATGTGTGTCGCCTGATGTTAAGCGATCACCACCGTCTATAGACACTTGCAACACCAGGGGAGTCGCAAGAGCGTTGCCATCCTGTGGTTGGGGGAGGAGGAGGAAGGGGGAGTGTAAGGGAGGTGGGCCTCCGGCGCTCTCACTGACCGAACGAAATGCAACAATGCAAGCACTGTTACTTCACGTCGGTTTTCTGTGAGAGAGTGGTACTACCCTGGGTGAGCCGACCCATTCATGCTGAACCAGTAATAGATTCAGTGTGGCTCTACCATCTACAAATCATGTATAATGAAAAGATAAACCATATTGAGTTTCTTACTGGTTCTTCTCGATGACTGGGTTGTTCGTCGAAACTGCTGGTAGTTTTGACGTTCATAAGTGCCTGCTCAGGGCTTAAATTGAATAAAGAATTTTAATTACGATTTTAGAACACCGAAACTGTAAGTAAGTGGTTTTGGAGCAATTGAACTTATTGTAGTGTGCTGTGTATCACAGTTTTACTAGGGTTGGTCTCGACTCTGAACTGTATTTATTGTAGGACCCAAGAAGTATTTGGTTTTCGTGTTTGTGATCATCTCGTACATCCGTTCTTAATCATGATGCGATAGTGGTAAGCTTAAGTATTTATGTGGATTGAAAAAGTGTAACTTGTAACTTTTGCTGATATTGCAAGGTGCCGGTTGTATTGTAGTTGTGGAGAGTATTACAATGGTTTGTGTCCCCCTGTCCGCAGGTACATAGAGGTGTTCCTGAGTTCTGCTAGCGAGGTGCGATCGTACAGCGCGCGCGTCGAGTACGGCGGGTTCCGGTCGGGGCGCGGGGGGCACCGGCCCACGCCCTACGACAGAAACGATCGCTTCTCCGGGCGCTTCGCCACCAGGGGGCGCGGCGGCTCCTTCACTAGAGGTCAATCTCGTCTCTAAATAATATACCTCTAATTCAGGGACGCACAACCAAAATGCACACATACGTAAACTATCTTAGATAAAATGTGGAAGTGAGATAGCATATTCTCAATATCAGTGTTGAAAAAGAAATGGTTATATGTTGCATAGATACGGGCGGATTGACGGGGCAACCGTTAAAAGAAGCTAACTACCCAAGTTTTAACAAGGCGCTGTCGAAGCGTTTATTACGTATCTATAGTTGTAATATCATTGTGCACAACACTTTGGAACTAGATTAAAATTAAAACAATACATGTGTTGTGGCCTTCTCTTGCAGACAGACAAAATATGTAAAATAAACGAGAAAAAATAACTGCAACATGTAAACCTCAATTTACAAAGCAATAGATTGTCCAGCTGAGGTGCGAGCAACAAGTCATGAGCACCTGACAGTTCCCCCGTAGTTTGCTTTCAGACAACTCCGCGCATCTCCGTTTCTCGCAATAATTGTCGAGCTGCCTATTTGAACTTGTTAAAAATTAAGAAATAGTGGCTTTTGGATTTTTTTATCAGTCTGTTCGATGGTTTTTATGCATAATAACACTCGGAGAGTTCGTTGAAATTCATAATCCAAATGTATAAACATCCAGTGTCATGATATTTGTCCATGATGAACTTCGAAACTACTCAACCGATTGTTATAAAATGTTGACATTTATGTATAATTTGGTCCAACTTGAGAAAGAACAATTTATATTTCGATTAATGGCCTCAATGTTTTTAATTACAAATTAAATGATTGTCAATGTTGATTATTGTTATTAGTTGTTTCATTAGTCTCGAATAGATGGCGCTTTAAATTAGTTTGTTGACAGATAACTGTAGGGCCGACTGTTAAAGATATCTCATAGATGGCGTTTATTTTTTATTTTTATTCAGTCTCAGTCAGTTATCAGTTTATTCTGTGGTGAACATGTTCTGTTCTTTACGCCGATAACTTTTAGGCAGACTAATTACCCCATAATAAATACTTTATTATAATTTTAATTCAACGTGTAATAACTGAGCCACAGCAACATGTGGCCCCATTACCTTACATATTCTAGTAATGTAGTTTTTTTTATAGGCATGCATGCAATCCATAAGGATTTTTTAATCAAATACAAACAAAACCCTATGGACACGAATCTGGGGTGCTTTAGAATTTAAAACAGAACAATGTTTCAAAAGATTTTGAGATTTTTGTCAGACTCCCCGTTAAATTGTATGTATAATACTCGAAAAATGTTGTGGAACTTTATATCGTATATACTGTATATTATCGTATATACTTATATACTGTAGTATTTTTTTAAATTCTAAAATAACACACATGTATTCAGTCTACCTTATATTAAGTGATTACTGCGGATTGTGTATAACCAACCTCAGTAGAACCACAATTCTGATATATTAAGCGTTTATAATATAATAGCGGACGTTGTCCTGCCCTGATAATGAAAAAACCTTAGCAAATTATATACCTAAACCTTCCTCAGAGATCACTTGATCTACTGGTGAAAACCGCATGAAAATCGGTTCAGTAGTTTTTGAGTTTATCGCGAACAGACACAAATAGATGTGGCAGAGAACTTTGTTTTCTAATATCTAATGATGGTAATTAAGAAACGCGAGCGGCGTTTAGTCGATCTATCCAAACGGCTTCCCCTGATTTATTCTTGAATAATGGGAAATAGATCAAATACTTTTATATTATACTATCTACATCATTCAATTTCATGTTCCTGTATGTACGAGGGCGGTCCGATAAGTACTTAACCTCATCGCCCAATGGCACCACTATCGCAAGAACAATTTTTATCGCGTAGTACATTCTCCTAGACAGTTACTTTCAAAATTCCAGCCGAATCGGAGGAATAGTTTTTTTTGACCGCGTGTGCAAACGAGCGTGTCGGGGGATTTGTGAAAAATGGAAAAGAGGAATATCGGTCGGTGACCAGATTCTTGTTTTTGGGAGGAATCCGAAGGAGTTTCTGCGTCGTATCGTGACCGTCGATGAAACACGGATATAGTAGTACACATTAGAGACCAAGGAACAGTCGAAACAGTGGGCTTCACTCGGAGAATGCTCCGAAGAAGGCGAAGACGGTCCTATCGGCCGGAAAGGTGATGGCCACCATTTTCTGGGATTCATAGTGTGTGATCTACATCGACTTCCGGGAGAAGGGCTAAACGGTCACAGGGCTTTACTATGCCGAATTATTGGGCCGATTCGACGTCGAATTAAAGGATAAACGGCGATATTTGGCGAAGAAAAAAAAGTACTCTTCCATCACTATAACGCATTGGCTCACACCCCCGCTGTTCTCACGGCTAAATTAGTAGAATTAGGCTACGAGTTGCTGCCCCATCCAATGTATTCTCCGGATTTGACCCCGTGTGACTTATTTTTGTTACCAAATTTAAAAAGGTCACTCGCCCGGCAAAAAAATTTGTCGAATGAGGAGGTTATCGCTGCCACGGAGACTATGCAGAACTCCAGAAATCGTATTTTTCAGACGGGTTACAGTAGTTAATGTATTGAACTCAAAGGTGATTATGTTGAGAAATAAATCGCTACTTTTCCAAAATTTTTGTTATTCTTTTGTAGGCTAAGTACTTATGGGACCACTTCGTTTTTTTTTTTTTGTTATATTAGATGCTATAAAATTCAGAAGCCTTTTTTAAAAGTTTCATAATTATATTGCCCTTTTCAGATATGTGACAAATACATTTGACGATTATAATTAATCATAGCAAAAGCTATTAGAAACACTCTTTTTGAAATTAATATTAATAAAATAATTACAATCGATTCAGTTTCGAAACAGGGAATACAAATTTTCTCTATTCTTTAAAGAAATATAAAGTTATAAAAGTTATAATTTTGTTTATTTTATATAATTAGAATCTGTTTGAATTGCAAATGTCTCTCGTCTCTCCTACGTTCTACCGTATAGATTAGACAGAATGGTTCTTTTCGCGGACGACACTTCACTTATATTTAAGGTAAAAAGAATAGATTCAGAGCTTAGTTATCTAAATAATACTTTAAATAAAATTTCCGATTGGTTTGCGTTAAATAATCTATTGCTTAATGCCGACAAAACAAAATGTATAAGATTTACCTTGCCTAATGTTCCGTTTACTCATAGTAGAATTGAGATCGATGGGAATCTAGTAGGCTTAAGTTGACAATACTGTGTTATTGGGTATTACACTTGATTCCAAATTACAATGGGGTCCTCACGTAAAAAAATTGGCGGGAAGATTAAGTTCTGCTGCATTCGCAGTTAGAAAGATTCGCCAGCTAACAGATATTGCCACTGCTAGGGTTGTCTACTTCGCTTACTTCCACAACTTAATGTCTTATGGTATTTTGTTGTGGGGACAGCATATTCCTATTACAAAAACGAGCAGTTCGAGCATATTTATAATATGAGGCCTCGCGAATCATTAAAGACTAAGTTTCAGGAATTCGGTATCTTAACTCTGCCCTCCCAATATATTCTTGATAATTTCATGTATGTCCGCAAAAACTTATATATGCTGGATCTGCTAAAAGACCAGCATAATTTAAATACTAGATACAGCAACAAATTGGTCATTCCATACTTCAGACTCACTAAGTCCAAAAACAGTTTTTTAGGTAATAGTGTTAGGTTTTATAACAAAGTCCCAAAACACATTACCGATTTGCCGGATAGTGAGTTCAAGAACCATGTCAAGAGGGTTTTAATATCTAAAGGCTATTTATTATAGGGTGGATGAATATGTGAACGATTGTGACGTCTGGAAATGACGCCCCTCTCTGAGCATCCACTAATAACGAATGTAAATATTTACGTTTTGTAAAAATATATAACTTGAAAATATAAACCAGATTGAGTTTCTTGCCGGTTCTTCTCGATGACTGGCTTGTTTTCCGAACCGGTGGTGGCTTTGACGTTCATAAGCGCCTTCTCAGGGCCTAAACTGAATAAAGGATATTTTGATTTTTATTATTTATGTGAATAGGTGGTGGAGGGGGTGGGGGCGGGTACGGCAACGCACGAGGCGGGTTCCGCCGCGGGGGCGGCGGCGGGGGAGGGGGTGGGCTGGGCACTGGCGGAGGGAGCGGACACTGCGTGCACATGAGGGGACTCCCCTTTAAAGCGTCACCGCAGGACATTGCATATGTAAATATACCCTCTACCTTTTTTAACACAGATAGTTGTTATCACAATTATAATCCACTAGCTGTGCCTGCGACTTCGTCTGCGTGGAATCTGATTTACAAAACACTGACTTTTGTCTCGTATTTAAGCTGCGTCGCTATTAAAATTACAATAACTTTTAATAGACTGAACCGATTTTAATGAAACAAAGACTAAATTTAGGTTTTTTCATGAACACAGTACTTTAGCAGTGATGCATGTTCAAATATACAGACAGACAAAAAATGATTGAAATGTATTTTATTACTAATTCCTAGACATCAGCAACAATTTCCTTTACAAAAATCTAATACTACTGACAATAGATTTACGTTCTTATTATATGTATAGATTATTTTTACATCTTTTTATGCGAGCGTTTGACCACCCTTAAACGTGGAAACTCATAGGCAAACAAAAAATATGCACCTAGAACCATTTTCCCTCATTCTGAACTTGCATTAAACTCAATATCGCAAAACACTGTAGGTGCACCTCTCTTTCTTTGTACGGCTGATTTATCATGTTATATCTTTATGTACTATGCGTTTCAAATGGGAAGATAATCTAGATAGTGTCAACTTCACTCAATACTTGTCGAAATTTAACAGCCACCAATAAAACAATAATGTAGCTCTGCCCCGAGAGCTAAAATGGCGTCCATGTAAAGGTATGACATCATCCATAGTGACGATGATTACGATTTAATCCATTAATCTGATCAAGAACAATCGAATAAAACGGTAGCGGATACAGAAATGCAACAAAATCGAAGGTAGTTAGAATTATCCGTAGATGTGAGTAGTCCAACTGACTGAGCGAGGATGCCCAGTATTTAGTTGTCGGTCGCCTTTTAAGGCATTCAGCGAAAGCTGACAGCCAGTAATAATCAGGAGATACGAACAGCCGGTACTTCCAACCAATGGCGTTTGAGATCATTAGTAACTCCTCCAATATAGTCAATAGCACGGACACAAGTCGATAGCAGCTCCCCCCATATATATGATTTTTATTTCTATTTAAATAAATTTTTGATTGCGATTACCTACATTCCTCTTTATTTACTGTGGTATTTATAGACGGAAATCAGTTTATGTCAATTATACTTTAGTATGCTAGTTTTAAGTAATAAATTTTAATAAAAATCCTCTACTTTTTTATAAATTCATACAGGTCACTTGAAATACAGTATATATTTATTACAGTAGAAGTCTTTTTCTGATCGTATATTTTTGTACTAAAAGCACATGCAAAGCTAGATAGTACCTTGACATTTATTTTATTAACGTGTTAGGTACGTACTGTTATAACTTTAATGGTTATTTCAGGAACACTTCATTCTCCGCAGTATGTTATAGTCGCATATTTGAACTTTTTCATTATCGTTTATTGTTCTACTTCATAGGTTTGTTTAATTCCAAATGACAGGGGAATAAAAAAAAGTCGCAGACATAGAAAAATATGTAAAGAGTTCCTTTTTTTAAATACTGACCTCAGTGACCTCAAACTAATATGGAAAAAAAATCAAAAAGCTGAACCGTGCGTGTTATTGTAATTGCAGTTCTTCAAGCCGATACGGCCTGTGAACATAAACATATTGTTCGACAATAGCGGACGCCCCTCCGGTGAGGCTGACATCGAGTTTGAGTGCCACGAGGACGCAATGAGAGTGAGTACCACACACACATCTCTATTTATCTCCATTTGCACTACTTAACTCTGCTTCCTCAACGACTTAAAGTGGAGTCGAAAAGTTTCTGATGACAGTCTGCTATTTCCTTGTACGAAACTATATATTTATATTGGTTTGGCTCCATTACGCTTTTTTTAAATACGTATAAAGGTTATAAAACAACAAAAAATGCATTATGGCTTAAAAATAATAATTATGGCAACCAATCTTCTAGCAGATTACTGCCATTGTTGAGTAGATAATGATATTACAATATTCTTGCGATCATTTCAATAATTAACAAGATGGTGACCCTCTCGTTAGAGCTATGCAGGTTGTTGTAGCAAGTCAGGATTCATGCTAAGTGGTGTTATTTCCCATCCACTATACTTTTATACAATAATCGAACTATATTACGTAAAACATCACCGATGTTACAAAATATAGAGACGAATCGCACTGAATCCCATGTGAGAGAGAGTGTTTTGGCAAATATTACGTAATATTTAGTTTTCTAGCAAAAAATTTGAGGAATACAGATTAATTTCAACTAAACCAAAATATGATGCCGAAATCTGAAACAATTCTTCTATATATTAAATTCTATGGATAGATATAAAGTTATTTAATATTATTATTTCGAAATGTAACGTAATATTAAGTTTAACTAAATGTAATAATAGGATAATGGTAAAAAAGTTCAAGTAAAAATGAAAATAATAAATTGATTTTTTTAATAAACTGTATTTATATTCAAAATACATTTTTTTTTAAACATCTCGCGTGAAATTCGAGTGGAAGAAGAGAAAGTGGTGAGGGTCCAAAAAATCCTAAAAAACGCCTCACGTAATTAATGAGCGACCCCTAAGTTATGTCTCAATCTCATTATTGTTCTAACTAGCTTTTGCCCGCGATCTCGTCCGCGTGGAATAGTTACTTTGGGCTAATGTTATAAAAAACCCCGATTTTGAAACATTCTTCATTGGTGCTCCGCTCCTATTTGTCTTAGCGTGATGATATATAACCTATAACCTTGCTCGATAAATGATCTATCTAACACTGAAATAATTATTCAAATCGGACTAGTAGTTCCCGAGATTAACGCGTTCAAGTAAACAAACTCTTCAGCTTTATAATATTATACTAGCGGGCCCGGCAGACGTTGTCCCACTCTGATTATAAAAAAAATTATATACCAAAACCTTCCTCATGAATCACTTTATCCACTAGTGAAAACCGCAATAAAATCCGTTCAGTAGTTTTTGAGCTTATCGCGAACAGACAGACAGACAGACGCGGTAGCGGACTTTGTTTTATACTATGTAATGAAGTATAGAAGATTACCATCATGAATGAACTCAGGTTTTTTTTAATTGAAAATCCGCAGGCGATGAGAAGAGACAAGAACAACATGGACCATCGCTACATCGAGCTGTTCCTTAACTCGTCGCCAGGCGGCGGTGGCGGCAGCGCCGGCGGAGGCTTCAAGCCGAACAGAAACTTCAGAAACTATTGATCTACGTCTAGTTATTAAGTTAGGTTAATATTCCACCCTCCGTTTTATATCAGGCGGCCGAGTGACGTTTAGATATTGTCAAAGATACAATTTCGTGTGTTGATGGTAAAAGGGTCCGGAGTACGTTTTTCATAACGAAAAAGATTTAGTTCGAGAAAAAAATGAATCGTTACATTTCATTTTAGCTGTTCCTAATACATATTTTGCGTTATTTCTCAACATCTTTAAATTGTGTACGTGTAATATATGAAGATCATAAAAAGAAAGTTAAGAGAACTTATGAATGGCTAAATTTGGACTTGGCTCATTTTGAAATGTAATGTCTAATTTTTTTCATATTTGAAATTTTAAAAAATATAGTTTACTTTTTCTGTATATAAAAAACTAAAGATATCTGACGTCGGTCTTTTTATAATAGCAACCCACGGAATTGTAGTATTTTGATTTTTTTTTTTACTTCGTCCAATTTTAATAAATACCACTTGAAGGTCTAAAAGGAAAAACTGGCTAAGTCACATTTACAAAACTTTACAGGAATTACAATCTAAATTTTGAAAGTATTTTATGGTGGACTTGAATGCATTAGAATGATTTTGAAAGAAAATTTTGTATGTTATATGTATTTCTCTATAAAATATGCCTAATGATAATAACCGACGTGGTCAAGTCACGGACTTAGCTAGTTATTCACCATTAAAGACGAAATAGAACATTAAAAAAAATGTGACATAACGCGTTTTATGCTTGTTTTAGATAATCATATTATGAAATTAGTATTTCCGTGGCCATAAACTACAAATAATCATTCTAAAAAAATGGACTTAGCCAGTTCTTCCCTTTAGCCTTTCAGTTATGTTACAAACTGTTTGGACAAACGTACCGTGTATGTTTATAAATAAAATGCAGTTTTAATGTCCGATAGAGGTAGTTGAAAGGTAATACACACGCATTGAGAATGTCAGTCACAGTGACTCGGTGTTTCGGTATGAAAACTACGTGTCCACAATAAGTCCCTTCTGTCTGGAAATGAACTAGGATAATAATATTTAGTACTTAATTATATTTACATCTACGTTCACGCCGAAGTCGTTGAGGGGTGGACATAGTTTTTTGCATTTTCTTTTTTAGTTTTCTTTCATAATTAATTGAATTCAGAAGTAAGAAACACCTCATACTCATGAAAAAAAAACACGCGTGTCTCAATGTTTCATAGTTTGAACGTTTTAAACGCGCGTTATTGAAACGTCAGTTTGTGCGGGTCCTTAGCGTCGATGAAGGTATGAAATTTTTGTTAAAAAAAACCTGTAATGTCAGATAGCAAATAATTCGTGATGTTTATTGTACGTCTTTAATAAAACTTTAGTTAATTATTTTTCTTTAATATGCAGTTTAATTTCTTTTTACTAAGTAAATTACTTAATACGTACAAATGATAATACACATAATGTATATCAGGTGACTGTTTAGATACTCGCAGTATTCTAGGATATGACACTTCAACGTCACATTTAACATATAGAATATTAATATTAAAACAAATACTAATAAACAACCAAGAAAACCTAAGTCAAAGTTTGTTCTAGGACTTTCAAAAGTATAGCTACAGACGTGTAAATAAAATAATAAACCTAAGTGCAATGACCGGAGATAAAAGTTACAATGGGCGACCCGGAGTTAATATCGATAGTAATCGATGGTAAAACTGGCAATAAATTATTTTGTTTTGTTCCTGACGTTCCCACGTTCCCTTTCAAATGAAAGTGAAATCACTCGACGGTCATTGACACTGTGCTTTAATATAGGCGCGAAGAGAATTGTGTATAATTTTTGTATTTTTCTAGATAATTAGGTCCAATATTAAACACCTATTTTTTTAATTTATTTAGAACAAGTATCGAGTGCAGAGTATTGCTACTGTCTGTACAGTCACCTGGTATATGGTATTTTACAGTTGTAAAATGGTTTTAACGTGTTTGAAAAAAATTGGTCAGAGTTTATTTACTATATATTTTTAAAATGAAAGTAATTTAAAAAATTTAATTGTCCAATGTAATAATTATCGGTTTTACTTAATTAACTCTTAATTTTTCGTTTGTTGTCTTGGCTCCCGATATATTATTACACTTTCTATCTCTATCTCAATTTAAAAAAAAGAATGATTTTATGAAGAAATTAATAAAGAATTGTCCCACGTAATTGTACCGATACATTTTTTAGTAGTTCCTTGTATGAAACATCTTAGAAACGGCTGTTAGAGAAGGTATTTTTTTTCTTTAAAAAATAGTAATTTGTCATAAGCCGTCAATCGGAAATGGTGATTTTTGCTTTTGATTGGAATAAATTTGCTTTAACTAGAATTTACTTGTCCGTAGCAAAGATCGGGGATTTCGTTTTCAACACATGCAATTTTTTTCCTAAAATTGACGTCTAATATAGATTTTTGATAAAATTATCGTTTTCCATGAAATTATCGTTATACCAACAATTATCGTTTTTCCACTACAATTATCATTTTTTTTTTATTATCAGCAATTCTTTGAAATTGTTCCATTGATTATATGTTGTTCAGTTTGTTGTTCGTTCATTGTAGTTCAGTGTCACTATCATAAGTCATCCATTTTCGGTTATTTGTCAATTCAAAATGTTCGTATTTGTACTGTTGAAAATTTGTATAGTATTGTAATGAAAAAGAGATAGTAAATTTTTTGTAATAAACGATTTTTATGATAAACGTGGTATTATTTGATCTCGTAGCCAGAATATTGAAAGTTAAGTAAAGAGTATTATACCATTTAGTACAAACTTTTTTTCTATATTGTTAAATATTTTTTAGAGAACATATACAACAAGAAACACATCGAAACTAATATTATAAAGAGGAAAGAATTGATTGTTTGTATTAAATAGGCGCCGAAACTACTGTACCGATTTCAAAAATTGTTTCACCGTTCCCTGATCCTATCCCTGAGTGTTATAGGTTATACTATATTTTCAAAAAATTAGGGATGCTTATCATAACTCTGATAATGTAGCCGAAGGTGTAAAAAACAGATCTAAAAAATTGCTTATATCGCGTGCGCTGCGAAAAGTATTGATGGTACAACAAAATAATGTACCACGACTTTGCAGAACACAATTATCTACAAAAAATGTCACAACTATTATAGTTATGTCACAATAAGTGTTCTTTTATTTTAAAAATTTAATTGAAACAAGGCCGCTAGAGAAGGGTCTTTATTTGTACCTTGGTATTAATTCTTCTAAACTAATATAAAGAGGAGAAAGATTTGATTGTTTGTTTGTGTTCAATAGGCTCCGAAACTACTCGACCGATTTCAAAAATTCTTTTATCATTGGAAAGCTACTCTATCCACGAGTGTCACAGGCAATTCAGTGGTGGATTTACCAATAGGCTGAGTAGGCTGGAGCCTGAGGCGGCAAATTTGGGGCCAATTTTTTTTATATCTTACAGAAATTAAAACGATGTACATTTATATACCCGAATGTTAGGTTCTCACAAATAATTTAAACATGCGTTATGATTCGTCACTAGCAATATTTAGCCGAAACTAAACAAAATGGCAAATCTGCGGTCTGCCGCTAAATGCTAATTGTGGCTATTGTTGCTTTGGAGGATCCTCGTACAGTGAATAGTGATTGGTACACAACTATTTATTTGCCGTTATTAACGAATTCCGTACAAAATCTTGAAATATTAAAATGCCAGCTCTCACACGGTAGGACAAATAAATTTTGAAAATAAAAAATATAGTGGGTCATCTCTGTGAGCAGGCGACTTTTCCTGTTTTCAAAAATTAAGAATTATTTCCGCTGTCAACGATTTTCGACACCAGAAAATGCTGTTGAAGAGTATAAAAAGTAAGTTTTCGAAGTCACTACGATGGAGAGGCGTAAATGTTATCAAAATTGGTTTACTCTTATAAAAAAGGTGCGTTTAAGTAAAGAATGAATATTTTGAGAAACAATAAATTCATTTTTGACCAGTCATTGTATTATTTAATCATTCATTCCGGTGATTTTAGCGCTCATCGCTTATAATTCAGCGCCCTCCCAAAGTGGATATAAAACTCATCAAAATGACACGTAAACCGTGATATTTTATCGTGTATGTGTCACTAAAATGTGAAAAATAAAACTGTGTGCATTGTGTACAAATCGTCGAGGCGCTATCTCACTCAGTTACGATAATTCGTAATAAAACAACCCGAGTCTTATTGAAATCATTAACCCTAATTTGAGGAGCCGGCGGCGGCGGCGGCGGCTGTATGTCGCCTGCCTTGGAAACGAGATAACGTTGTCTCTTTATAGTAAAACAAAAAATATGTACACCTTTCCGTCATTCCGACCCCTGGAATCGGGCGGCAATAAAATGAGCACGCCAAATAAATCATGAGCAATCATTAGTGGGGCACTTGTAGTACGCGTATACATTGATACGCAGAGCGACGAGCGATAGCGATCGAAGCTATACAATCGCTTTCCAATCAAATCGAACGTTTATAAATTATGAACATTTATTGTTAGGTGTTTCAAAAATAACCGTTATGTTATGAAACAGCAAACAAACATGTTTTCCACGTGATGTTTGGTAGATCCTGTGGTATACCGATACAGCAGGCAGACAAATCAAAAAGACCTTCGTCCAGAGGACATACTGGGAAAAGCTACCACGTTCTGCTAAACACACCTTTCGAACCAAAACATTGTAGTACGATTACTGCTGCTTTATGGGAGAAATATAATTATATGGCAATGGTGCTTTCCTAGTCGAACCTTCGTAAGAATCTACTAATTTTTAATTTTACAATTCAAAATTACAACTTCTTATATTTCATTACCAGAATAATAAATTTGTAATTAAATCTAATGATGAAATGATGTGGAGAACTAGTTTTCGTTCGAGAGATAAATAAAATATAAATAAATATTTGCAATATAGAGTACTATCTAAGTAATTCAATTGTAACGATTTTTTTTTTACGTACAGCAAAATAACTTCACGGAAGTGGGTGAAATAAAAACGAATACAATTAATGTGTTCCGAGGATTCCCTTGTGACAGACGGTAAATATTCTATAGACAACATATGATCAATTGAGCGTAACGTCCCCGCTATCTCAAGCACTGTGAGATGAGACGTAGATTCGTGTGGACCGCGGGGCGCCGCCGGCGGCGGGTCGGCGCGGCAATGCGGCACCCGCGCCCGACGATCACAAATAAGCAGGCGCCCGCCGCTCCGATAGCTGTTGTCTTGTGTACTGCCATCCGAACGTGTGCTTCGCTCCACCTTCATATAATCGCTAATGTGTTTACACAATGCACGACACGACCCTCGTAGAGTAGATAAACTTAGTTGTCTTGTCTTCCTTGGCAAAATATTTATTATAATAATATAGTCAAACCCAAAGTCTTGCTGATAGCTTGGATGTTATACGTGTCAGTGCAGTCAGCCTTCTGGATTTTTTTATTTTATTTTGGCAACCAATTTTCTAGGTTATTACTGTCGAGTAGATAATAATATTACGTCTTGCGATAATTTCAATGAATTAACAAAATGGTGGCCGTCTTGTTAGAACTTTCCAGAGAGTTCTTGTGGCTTTTCAGAAGTGGTATTATTTTCTATCCCCATCACTTGTGCACAATAACCGAACTATATTACGTAAAATGTCACCAATACAAGAAAATATAGTGTCAAATAATATATTACTATGAATTAAATATAGAAGTGTAGTGCACATGACAGACTTAAATCTGTGGTAGGATTCTAATTCATACTCGTATCTATTCTAATATTATTAAGCTGAAGAATTTGTTTGCTTGAAAGCGCTAGTCTCAGGAACTACTGGTCCGATTTGAGAAATTTTTTCATTGTTAGATAGCTAATTTATCGAGGAGTGCTATAGGCTATAGGTTATATCTCATCACGTTAAGACCAATAGGAACGGAGCACCAATGAAGAATGTTTCAGGATCGTTCTTTTTTTACGTTAGCCCAAAGTAACTATTCCACGCGGCCGAAATCGTGGGCAGAAGCAAGTATATAGATACGGAGATAGTTAACGTTACAAAAATGTGAAATGCCTTATCACAATACCACCGATTGTCGTTGTATTGCGACATATTATTTTATTAATTAGTTATGCAGTTTTAAATAAAAATCGAGAAGAAATATCGATATTCAAGAAATATACTCATGGCCGATTTATTTATAGATTTCTCAAGATCACTAATTATCACAAAAGGTTACTTAACTCTGTCCATAGTGTTAGCAACCAATTATTGAGTGATCCCAGTACTGCTTATCTTTTTAAAAGTTAGTTATGAATTACTATAGGATACAATGTCCAATTAACATCAGATGGACTGCTTGTCTTTTCGCTAATAAATATTACAAACGAAGCTTTGATATTGGAGACAATTTATCCAGTATCGTGGGGTGGTGTGGTAATTTTTAGATGAATTCTTTGCCAGTCGAATAATAATATACGACTTTCACTTGTGCACTGCGAGTCTTCTTTTTAATTAGTATTCTCAATTTTTTAATCGTTATATCGTTTATTTTACATGTAAATGTTGATTACAACACTTGATTTTTACTTTACCCGTGGGAAACAATTGAATGCCGTAAAGCGCTAATCTCTTTGATTATAATGAGGTTATTTGTTACAATTAAGATTTAAGCTTCATATCATTTCTAATTTGTTAGTTTGCGTTATCGTGTTAATAATGTTTTCTACAATCGTCTATTACCTACGTCATATTGGTATCATATTTAATCAGTTAGTATTCAAATGAAGTACTACGAAAGAATTTTCGAGTTGCGTTGATAACGCCACGCTAGTAGCTAAATCTTTAATGATATACATATAACTAAAATATACCTATACAGTTGTGTATCCTACAAATTCACGATGGAGAGTTTTTGACCTGATCTTAGCCTGTCATGTAGTGGATTTTATATTTTTTATTCATAATCTTGTGTTATTTGTGTTGTTGAGTGTGTCAGGTTTTGTACGCAAGTGAAGTATGTGGATGGGAAATAATACAACGGAGCATGTATTCTGATTTGCCACAAAAACTCCCTGGAAAGTTCTAACAAGACGGCCACCATCTTGTTAGAACATAGAAATGATCACAACAAACTTATAATTACCTACCTACTCGACATCGGCAGTAATAAGCGAGAACCAAGAATAAAATTAAAAAAAAAATCGTGATAGTAGATATATACCGTGTTATTACAAAAAAGTTAAATACGTATTAAATACTTGGTTTAAAAAAGTTTCCTAATAAATGCACCGCGCTCGCGCGATGCAAGTTCGCGTTATCCTTTTTCACAAGTCTAAACTAACGTAACCAAAGCGAGACAAAAGAACAAGATGGCAACCGCGGTGCATTTAATATGAGACCTTTTTAAAGCCAGGGTTCAATACGTATTTAACTTTTTTGTAATAAAATCGATAATGTTTATCTCCTAAGGATAAGGATAAGGATAACTAACAGTTATAATTTTTATATTTCACATATCATTATAATTAGTTATTTACGTCGCTAATTCGACAAATATTAATCCTGATCTAATTAAAAACTTTAATAAATGTAGATCAAAACTGCCTTTTACAGTAAATACAATGAATAATAATTAGTTAGCATAGGCAAAGGTTATGGATAGGTAGTCGAAATAATCTTGTAAATATAACCTAAAATAACTGCTGTAAGAAAATGTGGAGTGTGATAAATTTTTTGTGAACTTCGTTTAGTGATTTCTGTTTACTTTTATATAAAACATGTTGAAATAATTGAACAATAATGAACACGTTTGCTACTATAGCCTCATTTAACGTATTTGGACGGACACTGTTTCATATACAGGGGTGGTTCTCTTTCTCTCTACACTACATAATTTTAACCTAGTTTCTATAACTCTGATGAATTGTAAATATCAGAGGGTCGAAAATTGAATTTAAATCGTCTGAATCTGAATGTAAATCTTCATCAAATCATTTATGTTCCGTTGCGTAGGAAAGCATAACGACCACAGGATTTTATATTATATTATTATATTTTATAAAATACTTTATTCAGTTTAGGTCCTAATAAGGCGCTTATGAACGTCAAAACTACCACCGGTTCGGACAACAACCCACTCATCGAGAAGAACCGGCAAGAAACTCAATCTGGTACATCTTTTTTACATATATATATATATTTCGAATACATTATACGTCACAATACCGTTTTTAGTGCATGCACAGAGAGGAGTCAATTCCAGACATCACCATCGTACACATATTGATCCACTCTATAATAGACTTCTGATACTAAAACCTGCTTGACATGGCGCTTAAATTTACAGTCCGGCAAATCGGTAATATGTTTTGGGACTTTATTGTAAAACCTAACACAATTACCTAAGAAACTATTACTGGTCTTGCTAAGTCTGAAACATGGGGCGACCAGTTTGTTACAGTTTCGACGACTTCTACTTTCTACGATTCAAAGCCGGGTTCAAAGATCAACGATTCAAAGATCGTTAGTAAATATATATAATAAATTTAAATAAAGAAAAGAGGACCATTAATTTATACCATAAGCAAAACTTGTAAAACGTTCAGAAGTAGTCAAATTTATTGAAGTTTTATTCTCCAGTACTTCGTGTGATATAGATAATTTCTATAATATAGTTACATCATTCATTGATGTAGGTAGCGTCGGTTCCTCCGCTCACCCTCGGGGTATTATGTCATGAAGTCGATAAATTCCTGTCTCACCCTAATTTATATAATAGTGTGACAATGCTATGCAATGCAAACACTCAAAAAGTATTGGGCAACCACTTTGTGGCCACAGTAACGACGATTTCAAATATTTTTTTATTTCATTCATTCTCTTTTTACCCTATTGTTACCATCAGTGACGTAGCTAGTTTTAATGGCACCTGGTATCAACATTTCTTTGCTGTGACTTACTGTTGAATTATTCGTGCTTTCAACATGTGACTTAACTAGAGCCTAGGAACACTGTCATTTCCATACTTTATATAATACTTTCATTAAACGCCTTGTTAATGAAAAAATGAGGCTGACTCCATATACATAAACGCTGTGACACAAATATCTCTGATCTTCTATACTGTTTGTTCTGTATACAAATTTTCTATGCAATAAAGAATTCTATATCCTAATTGATTGCATGTGGAGGACAACATGGGTAACGTAGTATACACGCGCCGCGCAAATATCCCTCAAGTACTTGTGGACCAAAACTGAACCAAACTGGCCTGCAGTTGAAAGGTTGTTGAAAAACGCCATTGGCTGAGGAGAGGCAATTCAGTTTCTTACAAATAAGCAGTTTCGTTTTCCACGAAAATAACTAAAAAGTAACAGAAACACGCTCTTCATATCTGTAATACTTCTGGTATTGGAGTTGTGGACAAAGTCGATGGTAGCCCTTTATCATTAGGTGGGCCAAAAAACTTACATATTATTTATTTATCCAGTCTCTCTATTTGGTCATAACAGCTACAGAACCTATTTAGGACATTTTTCCATAGTTTCCAGACTGTCACGTCAATATAACGGCCTGGCTTAAAAAGATCACACCATAGATATATTTGGCAACTCACTTTTGCATTTCATAATTAAATAAACATATTTAAAAAAAAGGTCATTAAATAAAATTATATTAGTTCTATTTTATTTTTTTAAATAAATATGGCAGTAGCTATACCCCTGATTACGAGCACAATCATAGTCGGAACACATAAAGCTAGATATCAACATGAGAAAGGATTGACAATAATTTTTCAAATTGATATTAGATCCTAAGAGCAATAATAACATACAGCAACAAATTTGATTGAAGATGGCGTTGCTTTGCGGAAATCCATAATCAAATATTCTAGTGGACGTAACTTTTTAGTTTCGCCTGGAATGGATTGACCGCTACCACGTTTCACTGCAACAAACACGTTTAAATTTTATTTTCGCAAGGTGTACCTGAAAAAGTTAAATCTGAAACTAGTAATAGAAAGATCAAAATATTGATAACTAACAGAACAAAAAGTAATTAAAAACTCGTCCTTAGTTAATGGTAGAACTTGTCTTCGGTTGACACTGCTGGTATGGAGGTTACAAATGATCATTGGACATGATTCGCATATGTGGTATAGTCTTTTCGCAACCGCTGTACCGCGTCTTGGGTATGCGCGGGAAGGTAGATAAGTACCAATAAAGAACCAATATAAATGAAATGAATATTTAATTCTTGAAAGTATAATATCGTAACGCATAACGCACGACCCATCTTTAGATATTATATCTCATCTGACACAGACAGTGCGTTCGCCCCCCGTCTCGCGGTAAGGCGCGGTACAGCGGTTGCGGTCAGACTATAGGCTGCAGTGTCATTCGTATCACCGTAAGTGGTAATTTGGACCCGCTGGCTGTGTGGCCGGACCGCAAAGTCGAGCCGCACGACAGCCGGCAACGGCGCCCGCGACTGACGCGCCCGGCGCCGCCGCGACGCACATCTGATGCTCCAACGTTTATTATAAACAACTATACCCCATGATATTGATCTATTTTCGTATAACTCTATACATACGTTCGAAGACCACTCTTCGATAATGTCTTCGATTAATTGAAAATATTTTAACAATAATTTATACCCTTTTTTACGCCTTCGAAAAGCTGTGATAGCTCAGCCGTATACTAGTCGGAAAGCGCGTCGATTCTATTGAGGTAGATTTAATATATCACGTAATATTGTTGTTAGTTGTAAAGCATCTATACTAATCTATATCTATACTAATATTTAAAGCTGAAGAGTTTGTTTGCTTGAATACGCTAATTTCAGGAACTACTGGTCCGATTTGAAAAACTCTTTCAGTGTTAGATAGCTCATGTATCGAAGAAGGCTATATATATATATATATATATATATATATATATATATATATCATCGTGCTAAGTCTCATAGGAGCGGAGCACTAATGAGGAATACTATGAAATCGTTTTTTTTCCTTTTGAAAGCTTCCGCTGTGTGTTAGCGTTAGCTTAAAGTAATTATTCAAAGCGGACGAGGTCGCGGGCAGAAGCTAGTATATGATATGAATATTGTAATACATCTAGGTCGTATATTCCTGACATAGTGGTCATTGTCGTGCGAAGACTTTTGTTTCAGTTTGTCGCGCGGCAAATAAAGAAACATATGGCCATTAAAATGATACCAGTTATAAATATTTAAATGAAAATCCTTAAAATTTTATCCATAACACTCCCATCCACATTTCATTTAAATTAGAACAGATTTAGAATTATGCTCGTACTAGCTACTAATTGAAGCTTGCAAACAAAGTTTATATACTTTAAATACCAAAAGCTATAAACGCATCTATTTTTCTAGGAATTCAAAATCAAAAATGCTTTATTCAGTTTTAAGCCCTAAGAAGGCATTCACGAACGTCAAAACTACCACCGGAACATAAGAACCCGCAAGAAACTCGATCGGAGTTATCTTGTCAACATACATACATCTATTTAAAATACATTAACGTCACAACGTTTTTAATCGATGCACATAAAGGTATGTCAATTCCAGAAATCATCACCATTCACATATTGATTCACCCTATAGTAGACCTTTGACACCAAAACCCGCTTGACATGCCACTTAAACTTACGTTCCGGCAAATTAGTGATATGCTTTGTGACTTTGTTGTTAAACCTAACATCATTAATTGCATATTATAAATTATGAATTGCACAATGTATAGCATTAAATTTAATGTATAGCATAAAATTAGGTTCATAATCTAATCATGAACTCCGATTTACTCACAGAGAAATTCAAACAGATAGTGATCCCCATACCAAAGATTCAATAGCACACATCTAACATCATTCTAATACCGTCGACTTTATAATGATACACATAATGACGTACACGCTCATTATTTTTTCCATACATCCTTCTTTTTACATACACACACACACACACTCACACTCAAAACATCCAATCAAAGCATATGAAAACATATGAAATCCAATCAAAGCATATGAAAACAGTACTCAATTTGCTGTATATACAGAGTTAATATATATAATTGTTTATGATCACTTATATGCTATGGTATGTAAATTGTAACATGTTCATAATATTTGTAACTGTCTCCTACAACACAGTATACACTAACGTAGGAGGCAGGGATCCCTTTATTGATAGAAATGTAACAAATTACCTAATTAAGATTATTATTATTATTTATTGTGAATACAGTGACCAATTTAGATGTATTTATGGGTCACTAATTTAGCAACAATACTTACTACATAAAAGATAGATATGTACGGTGTTATTACAAAAAAGTTAAATACGTATTGAATACTTGCTTTAAAAAGTTTGGGTACTTTTGTATTAAATGCACCGCGCTTGCCGAACGTTCGACATCTTGCTCTTTTATCTCGCCTAGGTTAGGTTAGGTTAGCGGAAAATCTCAAGAGAAAAAGCACCCCAATGTTGAAACATTTTTCATTGGTGTTCCGCTCCTATTGGTCTTACGTGATGATATTTATATAACCTTCCTCGATAAATGAACTATATAACACTGAAAGTATTTTTCATATCGGACCAGTCGTTCCTGAGATTACCCTCTACAACGTCACAAACTTTACCTCTTTATAATATTAGTATAGATATCCTCGAGTAACAAGTAGTTTTGGTTTCATTCAAATCGGTTCACTCTATTAAAAGTTATTATAATTTTAATGACGACGCAACTTAAGTACGTGAAAAAAGTAGATAAGAAAATGGACTTCATATTCAGATGATTTTATTAGTCACTGTTTATTTACATTAGGTTCCTCGCGGACGACGTCGCGGGCACACCTAGTAAAGCTTTAATAAACTTCTGCGCAAAAAAATAAGAAATATCCATCAAATTTGTTTCGTTTATCATATTAATAGGATGTTAATTGAATTATTATTTGATATTTATGCATTCAACTAATATGTAACAATCGTTAATTGAATATTAAAGAATGTTAGTCATCGTAGAGGGTTACTGGATGACCTTGGCGTCAGTTATGGTGAGAGGTTTCGTCAAAGCGGCGTCCGAGAGTGGCGCGACAGCGGCGCCGGCGGCGTTGTGCCCCACTAGTGACACAACCAAAATATAACGGCTTGTACACTGAAAGGTTGACATGGAGAGACGATATGTGAATACCAGGTGACTGTTTAAAATTTAACACCCTTCAATCCTTTTGTAGGTGATGGTCACATTTAACATATAAAATAATAATGTCTAAACAAATACTAATAAACAAGAAAGAGAACCTTAGTTAAAGTTAAAGTATTGGAATGATACTTTTAAATGTAAAAAATCACATCTAGTTTAAATAAACAACATTAAAGAGGCGCTTTTCAAGGTTAATCATTACGTAACTGCTTATCGTCGGAGTGTACGGCATCGAACAAAGGGAAGCGGGGCGCGGGTTGGGGTGCGGGACACGGGCAGGACTGTGCGGCGCGGTGTGATTCATTGCTTTCCTTATTATTACACCAATTCATTTTTGCGTAAATCACTTGTTGATTAATGTATATCAGTTTTTTTTTCTCTAGATAATTAGGTCAAATATTAAGCATCTACTTTTTAATTGATTTAGAACGAGAATCGACTAATGAGGATCCTTTAAAATATTGGTGGCGACTAACCAGTCTAGTATTGTACTGTGTTTCAGGTTTACGAATTATTTACCTTACTATTAAGAAAATAAATTATTTATTTTTCAGTTAGGTAATTATAATTTTTTTATTAGAAAATTGCTTTCTTAAAAATAAATAAAAAATAAGAAACTTTCTTTTTCATTCTTATTACAGGTACAAAGAAAGGTAATAATAATGTTTTTTTTTAAATATATTATAGGTGGCCAAAGAACAGGCTGGTCACCTGATGATAAGTGAGCCATCCATAGACACTAGCAACACCAAGCATTTAGCTCGGTGTGCCTCTGGAAACAGAGGTGTATCAACAGCTTATACTATATTACGTGAAGTTCTCGAATTGACAGAAAAAAGAATAGTTCTGAAATTGCAATGGGTTCCATCACATATAGCCTATAGGAATGAAAGGTAATGAAAAGGCGGACCACTTTAGAAGAGAATTGATTTCAAGGGGTTCAAATGTTAAAATTAAACCAGATCATACGGAACTGTTCGCTAAATTGAAATGTACGTGTTTTATAAAATGGAAAGAATACTTTGACGAACGATCAAAATATAAAGGCATCTGGTATAAAAACTGTGCAATCTGAGCCGCCTCATATATTGATAACAGTAACTTACATAGATTTCTTATTGTTATTGCAAACAGAGTACGTTCCGGACATACAAGTTTGCATTTCTTATGAGAAAAACCGTATCACCCAATTGTGTAACGTGTGGAACGATAGAAGACTTGCAACACTTATTGATGGAATATGACCGCAATAAAGCACAACGAAAATCTCGAAAATCGAATCGAAAATCTGTTTGTATATAATTCTCTTTTATGAATATTTTAAGATTAGGGTACGATGGGACTGACATGTTCTATGTGGACCTAAAACCCTAAATTAAATAAAGATAAAAAAAACACGAGGGGAGGCGCAAGTTCGTTGTCATCCTGTGTTTGGGGGGAAGTTGGGGGTGGCGGGAAGTAGGGAGAGGCATTTGCATATGGCGAAACTGCTTCCCCTATCGAATCATATACAGATTCTACTACTCTTTAACTTGTTTGGATACAGGGTCGTAACTAGCGCCCTATCAGTTATAAAAAAATACGAACCTAAAGGTACAGAAGAAGTAAGCGTATGTTACCTACGACCTAAATTTTTTTATTAATATTTTTTTAAGATTTTAAAAATTATCTGTAATAACTTGTTAATGAAATAAAGATTATTCTTAGTTCCTAGTGTCTCCTAAATCACACGTCGTGAAAAGCACTGTACAATTAAATAGTAAAATCCTCCCCAATAAATTTTGATACTGAGCTCCTTTATGATTAGCTATACCACTAATTAGATATATGGTAGCCACTGCCCAGCCTTGTTCTATTTAAAACATTCTATATAAATGTAGGTGCCGTGTTAACAAATAACTAGCTTATATTCAAATAGTTCAGTTGGAAATGGCCGCGTTATAAACTGTCGCTGTGTTATTGACTTGTAATACGCGGCCTCGGCTTCAATAACCGAGTTAGCTGCTCTCTCTTTATTGTGCTATCGGCGCCTTGATGCAGCATATACGGAGACTACCATAAACTTATACTTTACTTTGTATTTCCTTCCATATACATTTTTATATGTCATCTTTATATTCATGTATAAATTATTTTGTGCACGCACTCAATATCGTGTAATATGCATTTGATAAGTACCTACTTATGAAAGATTAACAACATAAGCTTATCTGATTATATTTATGGAAAAGGCGTCAACATCTACCTTGATTCTATAGTGCATAATGTTTTTTCAATTAATGTTAAAGTCGGAAGAGTTTTTCTTTCTTTTTTTTTCAAACCCTTTCAGTCTACAACTTACTGTATTGTTTTTACCTTTTTCTCCATCTTAAAAGAAAGCAGGTAATAATTCATCATCAGCCTGTTGGTGGATTTAACGTTTTTTGTAAGGAATGAAAATGACGAATTTACGCAATCTCTTCCTCAATTTTCAACTAAAAGGTTATGTTTGTAGTAGTTATCCAAATGTCGATAAAGATCTTCCGGCAATAAACTAGCAAGTTATAAATCCACACAAAATAATGAACTCACATAACCAGATCGGAATTATTTTTATTGTCGCGAAATCATGCGAATGTGACAAAATGGACGAGGGAATTTGGCGCCAAAATGTAGCGTCGGTCAGGCGGTGTCGCTGCCGGCGCGGCGGCAACTCTCCCGCAATCCCGCCATCCGGGATGTAAACAATTTGCTTTCTTGTCTTGTAATAGTTTTGTGCTACTCCTATTGATTGATAGTTCTTAATAATTCTATGAGATATTCTTATATTCACTTTAATAGAACATTTTTTTTTCGAACTGACTACGCTATTTTCCTGGTAAGGCCTTTACAGCTTCACCGGACTACCTTGCTGTTGTTATTTATGGGAAACATTTACAATTATGGAACTCGTAATACCTATTTAAAAGCATAAAATCCAGTAAAGCCTAGGAAATAATTATTCTTATTTTTTAAAATTACGGATTATTGTTTTGTATCAATACTGGGCTTTTTTTATTAATTCATTGTTAAATAACGCTTGGAATACCGGAATAATCACAACTGACATTATTAATGTTACTTTGGATAAATTACCGAAACGTGTAAGAATACTACATGATATTTTGAACCCGTAGAGTAAAATGTTATTTCAAGGGTGATAATTGATTGGATTTTAAAAATACCGATAGAAATAACAATGATAAAGACAAACAACAATCGTATAAATGCTAACACGTAGAAGAGATACCCTCTTCATTTTACTTTAAAACATATTAAGCGGGTAGTCTCGAGTTCGATTATCAATATTATTACATATTTTTAAAGTTAAATCTGTTAAGAATATATTTTGAACATTTTAGAGCGAAACACTAAGTAGTTCTAAAATTCTAGCAAATAGTAGGGGAGAGCGTACCATACGGCTGTAGTACTCATACGTCTGCACTATTGTTTGTGACCCTATAACCTTTTGCCCTTTGAGATAATTGCACGTGAATCATCGAGAGTTGCTGAAAATAATTCTTATAAAGAAACCGAATGTATCCTGAAACCAGAAATAGATGATTAATGTTACTATAAATTTTCAATGAAAACGTCCTCTCCAAACTTTAAACGAATTTCCTCAAAATTATGTTTCTTCTGTTGGCGGCAAAAAAAATTGTCCGATTAGGCTAAAGTTTGAACACGAGACAGGAATGGCTCTGTCCGTACCAGAATTAAATTTTAATTATTCACAATTTTTTAAAAGTCTAGATTTTATACCGAATAAAGACGATTTTGAATTATTTTTTTACAAAGCCGCCTTTTTGTTGTATTTTACTCAAACCATATAAATCTGCTACGGGATATAATAGTAACCTTATTAAATAATAATCATTTTTAACCGACTTCAAAAAAAGGAGGAGGTTATCAATTCGACTGTATGTTTTTTTTTTTTTTTTTTTTTATGTTTGTTACCTCATAACTTTGGACTGGGTGAACCGATTTTGATTATTTTTTTTTATTTGAAAGCTGGTACTTCCCGTGTGGTCCCATTTTAATTTGGTCCAGTTCCGACAACGGCGTCCAGTGCAAAACCGTATAAGTTTTAAATTTGCATTAATTATGTAAACGACAAATAGACGAATAACTCAATATCACGCTAACCGATTTCGATGATTCATTTTTTATTGGAAAGGATGTACTTCAAGGATAGTTTGATGAGAATTTGGTTAGGTTCTGATGATGGGATCCGTGACAAAGTAAGAAAACTTTCAAGAAACGAGCCTACTGCTTTCTTAAGGGCCGGCAACGCATCTGTGTTTCCTCTCGTGTCGTAGGTGTCCATGGGTGGACGTGATCACTTACCATCAGGTGACCCGTATGTTCGATTGCCACCAATATTATTAAAAAAACTCTTCAATTCTTAGGAGCCTATTGTGCTTATGTTCGTTGCTGTGTTGCAACATGACGCAAGCATTGTAATTACATTACTTAAGGTGTATTATGTGTGAAGCGATGGTAGCCGAGTTGGTGGTAGAAACTATCGCGGATTATTGATAAGGTTGCGTTCGTACCAAACGTTACTTATTGTACAACCAATTGAATATGTACACTAAAAATGGAATAATAAAGTAAATTTTCAAAAAAAAGTATTAACCGACTTCAATATCAATCAAAAACCCATAAGGCACTAAAAAGCGGAAAATAAATAGTTTATCAAATTAAATAAAACATATGAATATGTGTGCTACCTAGAGATATATTAGAAGTCGGTGCCAACTGAAAATCGTATCATCTACATAGGTACAAAAAGTTTAAGTTCACTCTCGCGTCTCTGTAATACTTTTCTACCTGGAACAAATTTGAAATTTCGGTTGGCACCGATTTCCAATACATCTCTAGGTAGCACACATATTCATATGTTTTATTTAATTTGATAAACTATTTATTTTCCGCTTTTTAGTGCCTTATGGGTTTTTGATTGATATTGAAGTCGGTTAATACTTTTTTTTGAAAATTTACTTTATATAACTTTGATTTCAGATGATTACAAAAGGAATGCACCAAACTCAAGTTTAACAAACCTCACCAAAATGACATAACTTTTTATTTATTTTACTAAACAAATTTTTGAACTATTCAATTGTTAAATCTATACATATAATAAGAATGTAAATCTAAAGTGTCTGTACTTTTTTGATTTTCGAAAAATTGTTGCAGGTGTTTAGGAATTAGTAATAAAATACATTTCAATCATTTTTAGAAATGTCTGTCTGTTTGTATGAACACGCATCACTTCTAAATTACTGAGTTCATAATAAAACTACCAAGAAACCATATCTTCGAGAATAACTTAGTCTTTGTTTCATTAAAATCGGTCCACTCTATCAAAAGTTATTGTAATTTTAATGGCGACACGGCGCGGCGTAAGTACGAGATAAAAGTAATTAAGAAAGTGGACTCAATACATTCAAATGACTTTATTAATCGCTGTTTTTATATACGGTTCCATGCGGACGAAGTCGCGGGCACAGCTAGTAATAATATATAATTATCAGAAGTAGATTGTACTTAATTTTCCACAAAAAAAAAACTTTACGAATCTTCAAACTTTAACCTCGGATATAAGACTACCCCGTAAACGGCATGTTTTTTGTATTTTATCAACATCTTTTACATCACATAAATACAGTCTGACAGCAGAAAAATAAATGGCCCAAGTGACATAGAAAATGCTTTTACCAAAATATAAATTGTGATGGACACTAATCAGCAGTAGTCATAAAATTATACGATATATACTTTCTTTATTGTTTTTCTTAAAAACATCGAATACGGAAAAGGAGAAAGAAGACTCAGGTAAACAAAACGCAATTGTCCTGAGTAAACAGAAGCTATTTTGTTATTATTTTTTTTGAGTTTTTCTAAATTATATCGTTATAATAGTTTATCATCAAGTATATTTTTAAGTGTTATTTGAAATAGAGCATAATACCCTAATCTGCTATATAAAATTTAATAATTGTTAAATAAAACGTAGACAATGATAGAAAAGTTATTCGCGATTGTCATTTTAATCGTTGAAAATTAAAAACACATATATACAAGCTGCAATTTGGAAATAAAATCTATACTGCAAAAATCAATATACAATCTCAATCCATAAGTCCGTAATTTAATTTCCTTATATTGTAATTTTTTTAGTTTTATTTTTGGCAACCAATCTTCTAGATTAATACTGCCACTGTCGAGTAGATAATAATATTACAAGTCTCTTGTGATAATTTGAATGTTCTAAGAAAATGGTATTATCTCAGAATTCATGCTCCGTGGAATTATATCCCCTTTCACTTCACCTGTATAATAACCGAACTATATTACGTAAAACACCACCAACATTACAAAAGAGAGAATCAAATAATACAAGACTATGAATAAAATATAAAATCCACTACATGACAGACTAAGGTCTTACCAAAAACTCAGTTGTAAATATTATTAGTAGATCTATACATTCAGATTCATATAAAATAAACGACCATAAATGTGATAAACGAGGTGCGAACTGCTGGTGGCTGTATTGATTGATTGCACCTCAGTAAGGATGGAATTTTCATGCATGAACATTACCGCGACCCGACGGCACTGCTAGGGCTGACAGCGTTCGCAAAGGCAAATAATATGATAACTTCACTCGATAACGTACATATTTATATTTTACTGAGATTTGTCTCTTATACAAATAAATTATAGCAGTTTGCATTTGTTGAAGAATAAAATAAAAGACGCACTTGTATTTACTGTTGTGGTTACTCTGTGGTTTACTCTGTAATGTCTATGCGCGTACTCTCTCAAAATAAAGATGTCTTACGGTGTTATATTAGGTTTATATTAGGTATATTACTATTATATTAGGTAATTATGAAAAAATTTAAACGAATTTTTTTCATGTATTTTTTATTTGTATTAATCGAAGTAATCACCCATGCAATCAATGCATCTTTGCCAACGCAGTGGCAGTTTATTGATGCCTTTCTTAAAGAAATCAGCTGAACGGGAGGCAACAAATTCTTCAAAGGCATTTTGTACCCTCTTGGGCATTGAATTTTTTTCCCTCCAAGGAGTTATCCAAATTCTGGAAAAAGTAGTAGTCTGTAGGCGCAAGGTCTGGTGAGTAGGGCGGATGACGGAGAACTTCCAACCCCAGTTCTTGCAATTTGGAGACCGTCTGCTGTGCAGTATGAGGTCGCGCGTTGTCGTGCAGTAGCAGCGGAGACGAGCGATTGACCAATGCTGGTTGGAGATGTGCCAGCTTCTCCATCATTGTGTTCAGTTCTTCACAGTACACATCTGCAGTAATGCTCACCCCGTTTGGTAAGAAGCTGTAATGAATCACACCGGCGCTAGACCACCAAACAGTGACCATCACTTTTCTAGGGGTAAGTTTTCGTTTAGGGCATTGTTTAGGTGCTGAACCAGGATCCAACCAACTTGCTGAGCGCTTACGGTTATCAAACAAAATCCATTTTTCATCGCAGGTAACAATGCGGTTCAAAATTCCTTCATTTGTGTGTCTGTTGAGCAGTGCAAGGCACGTCTCGACGCGTACTTCGCGCTGGCGATCATTGAGTTCGTGGGGCACCCACTTGTCAAGCTTTTTTACCTTGCCAATTTGACGCAAATGGACCAATATTGTTTTGACGCTAACGTCGAAAGCTGCTGCTAATTCAGCCGTAGATTGTGTATCATCAGCTTCCACAATCGCCTTTAATTCGTCACTGTCGACCAAAGTCTTCGGACGACCGCGAGGTTCATTTTTAGGTCGAAATTGCCAGAGCGGAAGCGAGCAAACCAATAACAGGTGCTGCGTTGGTTTGTAGTGTTAGCTCCGTAAACGTCGTTGATGTTGCGTGCCGCTTGTGCCGCGTTGCTGCCACGACGGTACTCATATTCCATAATTACTCGAATTTTTAACGTATCCATGATGACAAAAAAGATTGAAATGCGATGAAAATGTAACACTAATCAGTAAACAAATGACTACTTTTGGAAAAAGAATTCCATGTTTTTAAAATAAAATTAATTTGAAATTAGAATTCTCAGCCAAACAAAAATTATTTTGATTTGAAATGGCCAGTACTGCAGAACGGCAATTTCATAGGCAAAGACCTAATATTAACATAAAAAGGCCCTAACAGTAGTTTTACGAGTTATTTATATTTTATATATACATATATATCTGAAAATATGGTTCTCAATTGTATGCTTGATGGATTGGCTAATTAGGCTATTTGAACGTAACGCTTATATTTCGATAGAATTAACAAAAGGACACAGTATTTACTTATATTTTAAATAATTATTTTTGAATGTGATTAAAAGCCTTTGCGTTTGTTTTCTATTTATATATATCCACAATTATTAACAGTGTTTAGTGACTTAGTAACTTTAACGATAAATATAAATTCACAACCGAAATAAGCCAATAGTACATCCTTCGAAGTAGATCTAATTCGAAATATTTTCGGTGTTTGTACGCATAGTAATTTGACGATTGATTCACCGTGACTAAAGATATCTCGGGTCGTAAATCAAACACAGAACTGTTTATAAACGAATATTATTTGAATAAAATAAGAAATTTATAAATAAATTACTAAATATAGGTTAGTGACTTCGTATCAGTAATCAATTTATGTTTGTTAAAAGGAAAAGAAAGAACAAAGAAATGGTCTAATATTGGAAAATAAACAAAACACATGTTATAGATTTCGCGATTTAATCAAAATTAGATTATTATTGTATGGAAAAATTTACTAACCCAGTATTTCTCACCAATGGACACCGAAATAACTATAAATCTTTAAAATCTAGAACTTAACAATTAGACGTTAACTGCGCAGTAAATGACAACAATCTGTTGTTGCAAATAGCCACCAAATTGGAGAACAAACAATTTAACATACCAATACATGCGCGAAAAAATTAACATGATCCAATATTTCTTCACAAATTACTGCACTACTATATCTCATCTTCCGTCTTGATATAATCTCAAAATTTAACATCAATTTTAAATATCGATTTCCTAAAACATTTATTCTTAAAACTTATAAAAATGATACATACTTGTTACTTCAATCCGTACGCACGTATGACTCGCTTGTATAATGAGCTTGCATACAAGCACATCTCATCATTTGACTATTGAGCTTTTAAATTCAAAAGGGGCAATTAAACACATTTTATATCCATGACTAATTAAACAACATTCATTAAATTATATATCACTATTATTGATTATATTTACTATCTTGTTTTCTTTTCCATATATTAATTTTAGAGGTGAACTTGTTTGCACTTTTTCATTTATTATTGTTCTATTTTTTGTTCTTTTTCAAATGTTTATCAATATTTAATGTTGCATAATTTAATTTTTCAATATTTTTATTAGTGTAAGCTGTATTGATGTGATAACACGTTGTAGGCTTTCGGTCTAGTATACTTCTTCTTATTATTGTTGTTATATTATTCATCGTACTGTTGACTGTTGCATTGTTAACAATTGTAAATAAATAAACTCAACGTTTTAATGATGAATACGATTTCTTATTTCATATATTTCGTGACAACTTCAAGACTTCAAAATATTATTAAATGGTTGAAAAATATATATTATATATACTAAATTCTGACCTCATTTGTAACAGCTGTTTCTCTGTATTAAAGCCTACCATCGCATCATAACATATAACAAGTTCTCAATGTAAATGTAAGTTTTATTTGTTAAATTTAATGTTTGTTATATGACTATACGCTATTATTCTCGTATGTTACCGTACCGTACCGTGTGTATGTTTCGTAGATTAAAATTTACACTAAAAACTAACTATCAAAATTATAAAGAATATTTATATTTTTGGAACTATTTCTCTTAGTAAATTGCTCGAAAAATACAGAAAATGACTGATAAAATAACTAATCTTATTTACAAATATCACGTCCGATGAACAATAGAAAACTGTCGTAAAAGTTGCTAAAGTTTCGGAAATACTGTGCGTTTGCTTAATTAGAAATAATATTAACTTTTACTGGTTACCTTCAAACGAATGTAGTTGTATAAAGCAATATATAAAGTTTTTTTAATCATCATATTGGTACATATATTTCTATTTTGTTTTGGCAACAAATTGTCTATTAAATTGTTACTGACATTATTAAGTGGGTAATGATGTTACAAGTTTCTTGTAATAATTTCAAGTTTCCAACAAGATGGTAGCCCTCTTGTTAGCACTTTCCAGGGAGTTTTTGTGGCAAGTCAGAATCCATGCTCCGTGGTATTTACCCGTCCATTCACTTGTGCACAATATTAATTAACTAAAACACCATCAATATTACATAATATAGAACCAAACAACACAACATTATGAATAAAATATAAAATCCACATGGCATTCGAAGATCCCGCCAAAAATTCTAGATTTCTATTATAATTGTGTACATGGTAAATTTATCAATGAAATCATTCTGTATAAAAAAATAACACAAAGTTTCCAAACAAAAATTGGGATATTTATTTAAAATATATGAACTAAAAAAATCGTACTCAATATTTGCGACAAATGTATTTTTTTAAACCCAGCTTCTCATAAAAATATTTTAATTCAATGAATAGTTTAACAAACTATAAGACAAAACTTGCTGTTGGTTTCGTTTGTGCAGACCGAAAGATAACATTTACATTTTTATACCGCATTACGTAAAGTCAATCAGACACCTTGTTGGCGCAATGTACCGACATAAAGACGCCTCTATGAGTGCCTGTCGCAAACAATGCTATCGGATATACACTTGATTTCATTCGGATTTTGGAATAGAAATATGACACATAACGTTAACTGTATCTTCAATCTATGGAGGGTAGAGGTAAGAGGAATCGTCTCATATGGGTGATATGTTGAAAAAGTGTCCAGTTATAAACAGTGAAAAATAGCTCCAAAACACTCCAAAATGGCACTAGCATAGACACAGGGTATGGTTAGTAGGATATCATTTTGCATATCATATATTATAAACCAAAGTCGTCTGACACGTCTGTCTATCTGTCTGTTCACGGTAAATTCAAAAACTATTGAACGGATTTGCATGCGGTTTTCACAAAAAGATAAAGTGATACATGAAGAAGGTTTAGCTATATAATTTATCAACGTTTATTACCAGGGCGGGATAACGTCTATCGTCTGTCGTCACGCTACTGTTATGGAATTAGTGTTGCCCAAAATCTCTTAATGGTTTTGTTCTTGCGTTTTTGCGAGAGCAATATCAAGACCAAGACCAAGACACTCGAATTTTAGCAAGACTAATACCAAGACTAATCCCTTGCAAGAGTAGCGCAAGATGATACTGGGCCTGCAATATTCTTGCGGTCTTGCAATTAAGTCGAATTTGAACCTTATTGACAATATTGATACACGTTCTCTAGTATCGGTATGAAGATTACGATTCTTACTAACACACAAACAATTTTAACCAATAAATTAAAGAAAACTGTATTTATATCTTAGAGAGTATACTTTATTTGACAAAGTTTATAACTAACACAATAGATCCAGTATGGTAACTATTTACGTTACGCGATATTTTGATTACCAATGGGTCGGCTGGCGATTATGATTGTTTATTTGATAATTTACTGACAAAGACGCCGTGCCTTTTTTTTTTATTAACATGGGGAAATCCCTTATGGATACGCCACCCTCTCGGGGGAAAGGATGAGTTATGTCCGACTAAAACCCCACGGTGTACCGTCCGACCGTATTGTGGGGGCGGCAAGGGATCGAATTACGCTATTCCCCTTGGATAGCCGCCCCAACGGTCCGCCCGGCGGCGGAAGGTGGCCGCCGGTCTCTATCCTAATAGGAAGACAGACTAGGTACACACCAGATGCTTCCCCTTGTCTACCGGACCTGTACAATGAGGAGATGGGCCCCCGGCCTACCCCCTTAGGTCCGGCTACGGTGGTGGGAGGAGGAGGGCAAATCGCTGCCTCCTCCCTCCAGTCCTCCGTAGGCGGAGAGGGCCACTCAGAGGGTCATCTTCGCGGACCCACTCCACCGCCTCCTTCTGCGAGATGACGTCTCGCAGAAGGAGGCCATCGCATTCCATGCCTCTTCGCTGCCGAGCATGGCCGAAACCACACTCGGTAGCGAGAAATCCAACCCTACCGCCGCAGTCAGAATGCGGCGCTGTGCCTCCCACTCAGCACACTCAGACAGAGTGTGCTGCGCGGTATCCTTCGCAGCGCCGCATTCATGGCATGCGGCGGTTGGCTCCCTACGAGCGATCTGGTGCAAGTACCACCCGAAGCAACCATGCCCGGTGAGTACCTGCACCAGTCTGAAGGACAGGGAGCCCCAGCGTCTCCCTATCCAATCCGGCAGGACCGGGCGGACGGCGTCAATAGTGTAACGCCCATACCGCTCGTCCGCCAGGTCCTGCCTCCATCGTGTTCCAAAGAATATAATAAGTTTCTAGTTACTCATGACTGATACAAATAAATATTGTGTTGTCCTCACAAGGAATATTGTAATCGTAAGAATAGGTAGATATTATAATAATTTATTGTGAAAACCTTAACTAATAGTATAAATTTGATTACGACTTTATTTAGCAGTAGGACGTTACCATTAGCAAGACAGTGGCGAAGTCGGCCACCGTCCGAAATTGTTTACTCTAGTATGGACGCGCGCACTCATTGGTGAAGGGATGATAATTTTTCATGCGTACGGCACCGACGCGGCGAGCGGCGCGGTGCGCGCGTTGCAACGTCTTCTTCGTGTTTGGATACACGTAATATACAATAGTGTTCACTCAGTGTCGTTCATAAAATATATTTAAACCGTATAACTACAATTCTTTTAATAAATATATATTACTTTCTTTCACTGTCAATAATTTCGCTGTCTTTAATTCCTGGTTAATATTGAACTTTTTTATTTGTTAACAAAATCATTCCAATTGACATTTCAGTTTGGTTGACATAGAGTATATTATTTTTTATTTATGGCAACCAATCTTCCGGATTATTACTGCCATTGTCGAGTAGTTCCAACAAGATGGTAGCTCTCTTGCTAACAAGTTCTAAAGGTTTCCATGGAATATTTGTGACTTCTCAGAATTCATGCTCCGTGGTATTATTTTCCATTCTCTTCACTTATGCACAATAACCGAACTATAGTACGTAAAACACCACCGATTTTACAAAATATAGAGTGAAATAACACAAGATTATGAATAAATGTAAAATCCACTACATGACAGACTAAGATCTCGCCAAAAACTTGACATACAGTATTTATATATACACAAAACAAATTTGAATGATTAATTATGTTCTTCTTCTTTTTTATTTTTGGAAACCAGTCTTCTAGTAGACTATTACTGCCATTGTCAATTGAGTAATGATATTACGAGTTTCTTAATATAATTTCAATGAACTAACAAGATGGTGTCCATCTTGTTAGAACTATCCCGGCAGTTTTTGTGGCAAGTCAGAATCCATGCTCCGTGGTATTATTTCCGATCCACTTCACTTGTGCACAATAACCAAACTATATTACGTAAAACACCACCAACATTACACAATATAGAGCCAACTAACAGAAGATTATGGATAAAATATAAAGACTACATGGCATTCCAAGATCCCGCCAAAAACTCGATTAATCATGCTACTATCATATATTCTAAATATTATATATATTTGTTAAAAAGATAAACCAGATCGAGTTTTTTGCCGGTTCTTCTCGATGACTGGGTTGTTTTCCGAACCAGTGGTAGTTTTGACGTTCATAAGTGTCTTCTTAGGGCCTAAATTGAATAAAGTGTTTTTGATTTGATTTGATTTACTGACTACAAAATACTTTTCATCAATATACAACTTTAGGTCGTCCGAGGAATTGTCTTTAAACAGTGACTAGTTATCTGATTCCGTTAATGTGAATGACTTTTATTATATAGTATTATTTTTTTAATTAGAAACAAATATTGATACATTTTATATGAGTCATTGATAATGTGTTTCGTATAGTCTGGGAATGAGAAAATAATTGTAGTTGACTCTGTGAGCGCGTATCCGAACGTATAGTTGCCAGTGGATACAGCCGCGTCGCGCCGAACCGAGCCGGTCGAGCGGGCGCCTCACGGTGGCGCGGCGTGTCGGCGACGGCGTGTGCCCGCGCCGCGCGGACGCGACGCCCCCGGTCACCTATGAGAGCGCTGCCAATCTACCCTGTTTGTTACTTTATTATTCACTTATTGAGATAATTTTCTATACTTCTACGTAAATCAATGTTTGGCTTTAAGTACGTATCGTTAAATTTCATTCTGTCGTGAATTTGACAACGAAATTGTGAATACTTCTCAAGTTTATTATCTTGTACATATTAAATTCTCTTATAACATCATTTTACAACGAAATTATGATTTTCAATACTCTATTATCCTTCAATGCTCAAGGGCACCCATATGATTATTTTCAGGAAGATGCATCTGCATATACACATACGATTAACTAATATAAAATGTAGAATTATGCATGTGTACATACATATGTGAGGTGATCAAAACTGGTTTAATTATTTCAGCAACAACATGTAGTAATGAACGTACATTTAGCACTTAAGAAGTGGAATCGATCAACTATGGAAGATGGGAGGTTAAGCTGCCTTTGTACGCTAAGTGCTCATAGAAACAAATTAGAGGAGGATATTAGAAATTATTGACAAGTTTATGAACAAATTTGGACTGCAACCTAGATGCCTTTAGTTTTGATTCAAACAGTAACTTAATTAAAAAAACATTTTTTTCCATTTCATTTTTTACAGAGGATGCAGCCCTTGCACCCTGCTGCCGACTACCATGGTAATCTTATCATTAAAGTTATTACAATATTTCATTACCCCTGTAATGTCCAAAACCATATAGGTAGTAAGTAGTAATAATTGTCACTCAATAAGATAGGCGTAGGGATTCAAAACCTAAAGGTTTAAGCTCTACACAAACGAATATAGACCTTATGAGGTTACAGGTCAACAGACTACTGACAGAAGAAGCTTAGAAAAATTCCTAATTTGAGAAATCACAAATGACGTATTGTAAAGTCACAAGTTTTATGTAAAATGTATTTTTCAATAATTTTTTCATTTGTACGAACCTTTTATTACTAAACTATGGAATTTACAATTTACGATGTCGTGGATATACATATTATATAAAAAAGTATAGTCAATATTTATACTAAGTAGCCGACCCGCTCCGAGCGACGCGATATGTTTTCACAAAACTGTTTTCGTAACTTGCGTAAAATCCCCGCCAAGCTTGAGTGTATCCAGGATACTACGTCGCCATTGATGTATTCATTCACTAAACTGAACGCGTTCGCATAAATAGAGCGATTTTCCCGCTTTTCGCGCCATTCCCTCCTTAGTCGGCGTTCATGTAACGCGACGCCATATTTAAAGACGCACGGAACATTATGAGATGGCATTTTTTTATAAATGTAAACGTATTTCAATATCGACAATAAATGTTGAGCTTTTAGCTGATAAATAAGAAGTGTAATTGACTTTTCTATGTGAAGATGTTGCTGATTTACAAGAGTTTATAAAGTAAGTTTAAACTTTTCTCTTACAGGTTTTTTATAATAACTGAGGCTGCGGAAATATCTCCGTAATGAAAAAATAATAATTAATAATATAATTGAAATGAGACCTATTTATTGATTTATTTAGAACTTATTATAATTATATAATTACATTTATTCTAAAAAAAAATATGTTTTAATATATTTATTTACTGTAGTAAGTTATGGTGTATTGTAGGGTGTAAGTTGTTTAATAATTTAGTAAACAAACATAATCGATTTCATATTTTGAGCTTTATTTCGTGTGTATCAAGAGTGGCGATGATGATTCATTCATAGTATATATTCGAAAATCATGGAATCCTACAATGAGTCTTGTTATCGGTGATAAAATATCGTGGTAGTAGAATAGCTTCCAATGCTCGTTTAATTGAAATAGTTCTACCTATCTTTTCTTAGTTTATGACGTCGTTTAAAATTATCACAGAAACACAATTCTGAATGCAGTGAATGTTAGCTGTACTTTGTCATTATTCGTTTCTATTATTACCTAATTATTTTACTATTGTTTATATATATATATTTGTTTATATATAATTTTTATTGGTCGCTAGAACGCTGTAGGAGTTTATCATTTTTAAGTATGTCTGCATAATTATGTATTAATTGACGTATATACTAACATTCAAGTTTTGTATATATAGATTATAGCATTAAAATGCAACCTGGCCTCATTTGTATTGCGAGTAGTATAGCGAGTGTGAGACTAAAACCTCTGTAGCGTGGCTTTCATTCTTAATATTTTCAGTCATGGCTTTAGCCCGGAGTTCTTGTTGATGTAGGTACGAACTCTATAATGAGCCTAAATAAGATAAGTAAAATGGTGGTATTATATCTCGTAATTCTCGCCTAACTATCACTACCCTTAAGTTGGAAATCTGTTGCCAAGCTACTGTAATGTTTCAAAGCCAGTCCGCTTAAAGTTAACCATAAACTTCGACTACATTATTACTTAACATAGACAAGTTACACAACTTTATTTGCTTAACAGATGGTTAGGTATGTATTTACTACGGCCTTAGGACCTTAAATTGATGATAGGGTATGGCAACTGTGGTCGACTGAAGCATGACTGCCATACATAAAATGTAACGCCCGTTATAGGGACAAGGGTGTGGGTACCTGGATCTCTGCCACAATCACAAATTAAAAAATCCGTCACAGTGTCTCACTTCTGAGTCGTCGCGTTTGAAATGGATTGTGGTAGATACCTCTTTGTTTCTTGTGTTGTACTGTATTTACCATCAGATCCAGTGCCATAAATTTGTCGTGTTGTAATAAAAAAGTGCCTGAGTCATCATACTGTATTCCATTCATTCGATATTGTAATGGGTCATCCAAAGTTAATTTGTTAGGTCCATCATAGAATGCTTTCCGAGCGCTCATATGTCTTCTGCCTTGCTTTATATGCCCAAGCTTTGATCTCCATCAGGTGTGGGCTTATATTGGCTTTTTTGCTTATTATAGTAAATATCTCTATAGTATTTTTTCTTGATTGTGTAGAATGAGAGTTTTGTGTCGAATGAATAATCCATCGTATTTCTTTGACGCCCAACACTGTAAAAATTTTGATTGATTTTAACATATGAGTCGTTATTGTCGTTAGATTTGTGAGTGACATTATACAGTATAGAGGTAAGGAGAACCATATCTATGTATGACAAAGTGTCCGACGAAATGCGATAAAATAGGGTAGCGCTACTGTAGCATCAGGGTTCATTATTGTTCAATTATTTCAACAAGTTTTATAAAAGTAAACACTAAACGTATTATTTAAACTTCACATACATTCTATTACACTCTACGTTTTCTTACAGCACTTATTTTAAGTTATATATACAAGATTATTTCGGACTGTCCATAACCTTTGTCTATGCTACCGCCATTTTGGAGGGACTTAAAACTATTATTTACTGCTTAGAGCTGGACACGTTTTAAACATGTCCCCCATATGAGATAGATCTCATTACCTCTGAGAAAGAGATATTTTTAGATTTTCTTTTGTTTTTCTGAATTAACAATTCCTTTTGTTCATTTAGTTTGGACACAGTCTCTAACGTTAGTTGATTACGTGACGATAAATACTGAAACTGATTTCATAGGATTGATTCTTGCGGGTCAATTAAATATGGTTTATATATGTACAAGCGGAGAACAGAAAATGTTTTAAAATAGTTCAGTTAACGATTTTTAACTCATTGTAAGATCGTGTCGTTTTCTCCCTTCCTTTTTTTTCCTGGATAGCTTACTTCAATATATGTGCCTGTAACATTTCAAAATCGGCTAAATACAATTCAATCGTTCATGTAACATGTTTCTTTTTTTTTAATTTCCAGTTTGTATACACCGTGAATGAAGTTCAAATTTTGCCGTTTGTAAGGTTTTTAATTTTTTTTATGGTCTTCATATTTTATATGTGCAAACTTTGAAGATATTGGAAAAGAACGTAAAATATTAGGAACGGCTAAAATTGGATTTATCTTAGTTTGAAATGTAACAACTCATATTAAAGCATAGGTAAATAAATAAGTACTTTAATTAATTCAATCCTCAATGGGCCACTTATGAGCATTAAGACACTACCATCTAAAAAATCCTTTCGTAAAAATCTGTTCACAAAAAATCCTAGTCATTGATAAAAGTGACAAGAATATCTTTTTTTTTAATATTTTGACATATTGAAGGTCTGTTATTTCAACGTTAACCAGATCTAATTAGAATTCAGTTCGAGCTATCGGTAATCGAACCTATGACATCCGTAACTTTAAGTACGCACCATGATCAGTAGACCTCTGAGGCTTTATCTAAGTAGTATAGTGGTTCATTGTACTCTTTTCAATGTCAGAGCTAGCGTTCTCATTACTAGGGTTGTCACTTTGATGTCGAATCTACAGGATTTTATTAACTCATTATTAAAAAGTGTAGAAAGGTTCAGAAAGTCGATAGAAATCCAAATGTATTTGTTTGTTCGTTATTTATTTGGATATACAATATTCGAGTTTTTTTCTTTAAAAAACAAACTTTTGTTACATTTTTTTATTGATGACTATATATTATTTTTATCGAAATCAAAAGTACTCATTAAAATACGTATAATGAGAAATATGAGTGGCAACCCTAACTGTTAGGCTATAATTAACGAACGGTCGTTACCACTGCCGATAGTTGAAGAATCAGAAAAATTAACACAGCAGAAGTTAGGTTATCTTGTTTTTAAGCCGAATTGCAGTTAACGTCACTGTGTTTAGAGTTTAAATGTTATTTGTTTTAGTACACAGTGTGTTAGATGCAAAGATTATGTACTATCTCGCGGGAGCGGCATAATTTATGAACTTGATGTGTCTTTTAACTCTGCGCATTCCGTGTGGTGTATCGACATAGATTATTATGACAGATGTGACAAGGATATTGCTTTCATTTGTTTAGTTTAACCCCTAGGCTGATTTTTTACGACCCTGGTCTCAAAATGGCGGATCATGTTTTTTATTTCATTATTATATTATCGTGTACCTAATTAACATCTAAGTAAACAAGCGCATATCCGGATGTGTCTTTCTTTTATATATTTGTCTTGTAGTAACTTTAAATAATACCATATACTTACGCACAAGCTTAACGTTCGCACAGAGACTGTCTATGTATATCCATGATCATAGAATTCATTTGTGAATATTTATTTTTAAATTGTGTTTTATCCCTATTTTCTTCGATTTTTTTATTCGACTGGTTTGATTTTTTTGTAAAACTAAGATCATCCAAATAGCTGTTCATTATTCAGTCTTCCCAAAACAGAAATCTAAGCATCTTTGATTCTTAAATGTCCACTCTGAACAACATCAATAAAATGAGTTATTGTATGCAATTTACCACCCCGTTGTCAAATTTTAGGGAGTATATGCTTTCCGACTTTTATATTTTGGAAAGTATTCCATATTGATACATTCTATTTTATCTAAATTTCACAGTGGCATAAAATATGTCTAGGATTATGTACTTATGATTTTAACTTATAACGACAATTAGCATTTACCTTTAGGTAAAGCATAGAACATAATAAAACCAATAAAATGCATTCATTGTCAATAATGATCATGTAGTTACATTTCAGTTATCAAAGAAAATAATTTAAATTCAGCTCTTTAAATTGTCTCTGAGAGGTCGTTAGGCAGTATGCAGTGTATGCTGCGGTGAGTCGATGTTCTGTCTTTTGTTGTCGGTGGGTGTGTGTACTCGTATAGTGGCGGGTGGCGCCGCACGCACACACGCGCGCCCACCTGACGCCGCTAGTGGCGCCAGCCGGCTCCGCACCCGCCACCTCGCGCTTCAGCCCGCCGCAATGTTGCCATCGAATAAAACTACCGCACGCTTAGGGAAATCATTTTATTATTTTTACGAATTATGTTACACATTTATTTACAGGCGAACGTTAAAAAGTTGCTACATATTAATAGATATATATTAAAAACGTCTGATAAAAAAATAAAAACTAACAAAATAATTTTATTCGTTCATTTTGTTTTAATACAATTACATGGTGTTCAATATTTTAATTTCATTTAGGAATTCTTTATAAATATGATTAAAATATATTTGTAATTAGAAATGATTATCAATCAAAATTTTGTTTTATGATATCTAAATAGTAAAAATATTATTACATATATATATTTAATATATGTATATTTAAAATACTCTACATATACTTATAGATTATATTTAAAGTAAAAGTTCTACTCATAATTTTAATAGGTACTGTAACTATTTTGACATGTATTAGTTGGGGCAAAATATTACTTTTTACACTTTTGTGTACTTAATTTAGTTATAGAAAATAATTATGACTGAAGTCTGAGATATTAAATGAACGAATAGCCATTATCAGGATAGGAGGCAACGACTTTCGGTTTCATTTAAAGCAATAGCGCAGGGTAAAAACCGGTGTGCAGGTGTGTCGCACCACGAGTGCACGGGTACGGCGGGCACGGCTCGTCGATCACTGGTCGGTGGAGGCCAGTCGAGTGCCGGCACGCGGCGAGTAATGTCGCGTCATAGTGTATGTGTCGCGTGGCGGGAACGACCGCGCGCCTCGTGACGCCGTCGTCGGCATGTGATGTTCCGGAGGCGCGCGCTGCGTCGCCGGCTGGCGTCGGCCGGCGCGCCGCCCCTGCCTGACGATCAGCTGCGGCGGCTGGCGCGCGCGCTCGACGCGGGCGCCGCCGGCGGCGAGTGCGTGCCCACGACGCGCGTACAGCCCGACCTCCAGCTGGCCGTCGCCCGCGCCTTCAGGTTCCCAGACCTGTGCGACCTCGCCGAGCTGCGCCGCCTGCCGCTCTGTCCAGACCAGCTCTGCTGCAACCCCTACCACTGGAGCCGTATCTGCAAGCCCGGTACGTCATGCCAACGCCGACTAGTGACCCGAGTGCCTATGTTTTTGTGTTTTAGTGAACGGATATTATCTTTTAATTCCTAGTCTATTGTAGTTCGTGATCGTATATTATAACTTGCTTCACGTCCACCACATTATTTATCTGTGATTCGTAAACACTACTGACCTGATGTTATTATCTGCGCACTATAAATCTATAACAGTAGTTATTGTGTTGTGTCGTAATTCCAACGTTGAATTAGAATTTTCGAGTATAGATTCGTTTTACACGCATTCACCACATAACTTCTTGCGGGTCGCATCACGTTATCATACAATCGTTATCAGTGTATTTATCGCTACTGTTTGTTTCTGTAGCTATCTGCAGTTACGTGTGCGACCTGACGTCACCGACTCAACTCTCGGTCACAAACACCAAAACACGCCGCATCCCGTCGCGGATGTTTTCATCCCCGCGTAACATTAAAATGTACGAACTTTGCTCTATTTTTAGCGTCTGACATCAGTTTCGTTTCTTTTCGTTTTTTTTCGTATAAAGATTGGCGCTTTCTTTTTTTACTTCCTATCTATTAGATTACGTGTTGGATATTTATAATCAACATCTCTAATGTAGCTTATATCTGTCGGAATTTATTAGTACAAGCCATGTTAACATTGTCAGATTTCTGTAAAATATTCATTGAGGCCGGCGTTTTTTTAACTGAAATTGATTTCTGATGAAGGCGTATTTCTCGGTGACGGTACATATAGTAATGGGTAGTGTTAGGCGTTTGTTATTGCGTGTAAGAATAAAAGTAAAAGTTAGTTACATCAGAAGCTAGAGCCGCTGAGGACGTAACGTCGTCGGGGTGTGAAACGCGACTACCTAACACCTAATCTGCGGTTGCGAGGGTCATACGTTCGCGATAACTAGGCAAGGTCACGGCGCTGGCGCCGGCCTGCCGCGACGATCGGCGCGCGCAGCCCGTTAACTTTTTAATTCGTCAGGCAATGGCGCGCCTGCCCGTCAGCCTTTGTTAAGTCAGTCTTGCTCTGTACTATTATTTTAAAATATCCACGGTAATTTTATCATTTACATTAATATAAGCTTAATAGTTTTCGGGGTAAACAGGTCTACACTAGCAAGTATCGAAATATAGTTTGCGTTTATATTTGTAAATTATAAAAGAAATGAGAATATTTAGAGAAATAACCCGATAGAGAAATTAGTCCATCTGCAACAAAACACAAATTTAGAATTTACACGTATTTTGTATAGTACTGGAAGGAAATCTAATCACCATAAGAAGTAGGTAACCAAAATATAGACTTTATACAAACTGAAGAGTATTTTTAACGGTTGCATATACACAGCGTGATACACAATCTGACCTTGTACCTCATACGAAGTATGCAATCCACCTGAGCTTTAATAGTTGCTACAGCCTATAGTAGTCATAACCTATTTCAAATAGGATTGTATCATAACCGATGCCAGTGCATAAAGATGGTTATACCTAACGACAGGGATAGCTCGTGTGCTAAACCCCTGCTGCCAGTTATACCATTTGAACTTGAGGATAGCACTACAAGCCCCCCTCCTGTTTTGCTGCAGAAATTGGCGTGGCTGTGCGGTACCGCTATTATGGTTTCGCAGTTAAAACTTGGCACAGATTCTACTTAAAAAAACTATAGTTCAGTTCGACAGAAGTTAAGCATTATTGTACTTACAGTATATAAAGAGAAGTAAAAAACTGTAAATTAAAAAAAATATTGAAATTATTAATAACTCGTTCCTTGCCTCGTAATTCCTTGTTCATAAATTGGATTAGTCACTTGGTCAATGGATTGGTTGTTATTTGGTTACCGTTGACCAAATAGCGGTTAGTTAATCTTTTGTTTCTTATAAGAGTTGCTTGTATTTTAGTAAATATTTAACAGTTATAACTTAAAAATTAATTTAGATAGGTAACGTAACAATACTCAAGTCGTACCGCGGGCTAAACTTTGTCTAACTCGGCATACTTCGCCTGGCCCACCTAAACCTGTTCTTGCTAATTAAATCTGAATAATGTAATATTCACGTCACTATCCGGGGTTTTTTTTAATTGCTAAAACGTGTCATGTGGGTCTAATGTGATATTACAAAATTTTCAAAAGCCACTATTCAAGTAAACTTTACCTGATTGGGGATTTCTTTTGTAATTTTTACGTTATATATTTGCTTGGTTTAATATATTAATCATGGTTTAATATTTTTATTTACGTAAATTCTATTGTCCTGTTTAACTTAATATCAAATTAAACTTAATACAATTCGACACCATCAAGTAAGCTTAAGTAAATAGTATTTAATCAACAATCTCAACTAAAATCTCAACTATAAAAAAAATGAAAAAGGGATTTCCCCTATATCCAGGCCAAAGGATACGTTTCATTGTACGCAAAATGTAATTTATAAAAAAAGAAAAATACGATAATAAAATTCGGTTAATTTTTTTAACGTATATGGCATACATTGTTTTTCATGATGGTTACCGTTAGCGAAAAAAAAACAGATTTATAAAACTCTTCATTATCTATGGACATTATTCGACATATCCTGGACGCAATATAATATTTACTAGTAGACTTCACCACCAATAGAGGTTGATTCAGTTTCACCATAGAGAGTTTCACCTTAGAATGTAACACTTAAACCATCAAAACCAAACTACGTTTTGTTTTACGCATTCTTGACATATGATACACTTTTTGTAGTTTCTAACAAATATAAGACACTGATTATAGATTTTGACATTATTCAAATACACTTTGGGGTCACCATTAATATATGTACGTATATACATTTAACGTTAAGTTGAAGCTTAAGTCTTAAAACTAATAAGAAAGAATGACCGTGACACCGACTCACGCGCAGTTCAAATCGCCTACAACCCGTATCGCCCACGTTTACGTAGTAGGTTATGTTCAATGACTTCATATTGTACTAGAGATGCAACTAACAGGTATTATCTACACCTCAGTAGTTTTCATATATACGACAAAAGAGTTTATTTGTATTACGACAAATTACACGCGTAGTTGTGAAAAATATTGATAAAAAAAAAATCTTGGATTGTTGTACTTAAACGCTTAAGATTATGGTGATCTAGTTGTTATCAGATTTAAATAACTAGCCACTAAATTGTACTGAAAGGGCCTCAGTGATTTTAACAATATAGAATAAATAGAATGCATACTAATCTAGATAATTGAGGCCCAGACGTCTTATATGATTTTGATTTATTTGTATTGTCATATAAAACAATTTTTTTTAAGTTTAGTCGCTCTTAAAATCATCATCATCATAAAATCATCACTGCGACATAATGTCAAAGTTTTTATTATTTTATTTTTGGCAACCAATCTTATAGGAGATTATTACTGCCATTGTCGAGTAGGTAATAATATTACAAGTTTCTTGCGACCATTCCAATGGACTAACAAAATGGTGGCTTCGAGTTTTTGTGGCAAGTCAGAATCCATGTTTCGTGGTATTCTTTCCCATCCATTTATGCACAACAACTGAACCATATTACGTAAAAAACCACCAATATTACAAAGTATAGAGCCAAATAACACATAATGAACAAAATATAAAATACACTATATGACAAGATTCTGCCAAAAACTCTAGTGTCAAGTTAATAATTCACCTGTCAGTCATCAGTTAAGTCTTTCGAAATTTTGGTCTCATAATGCGCGTCTACTGAGTCATTGGTAATTGGTTATATCAGTTAGTTGTTGTATGTAGGTGTGCTGACAATGCCTGTTAGCGTATTAATTAAGAAGAAAGTCAAGAAAAACATGAATATTAATGTTTCCTTATGTGGCTGGGTGTGTTACACCTTTCTAGATTTTCGTCTGGCTCGTGGAAGCGTGTCCGTCTGTTTTGAAGTGGAAATTTCTTTGGTCCCGTTATGATTTGAAACTCGATGTAACGAAAAGGCGACATTAAAAAGAGATAGATATATACATTTATAGGTTCTGTCGTGTGAGAGAATGAGATAGAATATATTATACATTATTTTCTTATATTGGATGAAATAAAAAATTGCTATTGAACATAAAGAGATATTAAACATAAAAGAGATAAACATATTAATATATATATACTATGTATATGATGAATATTTCATAATTTTTTAAAGTTTCATCTGGTTCCATCGCATGTGAACTGCTCACTTTTTTTATTTTGTTCCGTTTCAATTACACTTTGCCTCGCTGTTATTGTTAATTTATTACGACAGTATATTACACAACAGTATTTAGGATATAATTATTTGGAATATTTTTTTTAGTTAATTAGATATAAAAATGTACATGATTCCTGAGTCACTGAACACATTGATTTTTACATAATCCTTGAGCTTATGGTTTGTAAACAAAATATTTCTATGTAAATATAAAATATTTTATTATATTTAATTGTATTTGTATATTATTAGTTACATTTATCAAAAACAACTTTTAAATTGAATATGCTAATTCTAATAATAGAAACATATAATATTTTTTTAATGATTTCAATCGTTATAAAAAATATATAGTAATAGGATATAAAATTAACTTTTATCGGTTTATTTGTAACACGTCCTAATAGAATGATCAGATTTAGAACAATATGTTTTTAAAAATTGAATAATACATAGTATCTTAACCTATTATATAAAAAAAATGATAATATCGTGGTGATATCACTTGACAACACAGTTATTTGTTTAAAATGACAAACGTGAAATATATGTATAATCAAATTCTGTTCTATAAACATAAAACGTAGATACAAATGAATTATTGACTAATTAACTGTTGTCTATGATTTTTGCTCACTCGGAAAGCGACAGCCAGCTGATATTCTCAACAAAGATTAATTATTTTAAAAAAAATAGGACCTCGGGCATGCACCTGGGAGGTAATTACGAAGCCGGTGCGGCGTTGAGTTTACCTCGTTTTTTTATCCTGTCGGAGTCTCTGCCCTGAACGGATTCACGTCGCCACTGTTTTTGTCAACTTTCGCAGCCGGCTACCACAGGCTACATAAGTAAACAGAATAAGGTCGAGTATATTATCTGTGCGATGTTATCGAGTGCCGCTTATTTTTACTAACCTATTTCGGTTCATTAATCGGTCATTTAATAAGATAGGCGACTGATTGATAATCTTTTTTAATTGATTAACTATGTTATAATTTTTTCCACATTTATGAAATATATATTTTGGTTTTGAAACTGTACTAAAATAACATACGGTAAAAAAGACATATTGGTTCAAAGTTTACAAGTGGACTTATATATAAAATCTTAATAATAATATGTAAGCAAAATTCTTCCTCCAGTTCACTCCTACATCAATATGAAAACATTGTTCAAATGGGTTCAGTCATTCCTGAATGATGACGTTCTAAGACGACAAAATTAATAACTTTATATATACTCACAGAAATACGTGCCTATGTTTATATTATAATGTTTTTGTTTGTAATTGAAGTTGTACAGACCCATAGTGAATTAAGTTACTTATTACAATAGAAATCATAAGGAACATTTTAAAAGAGTTTTTGGCGGGATCTAACTCGTCTATGTAGTGACTTTTATATTTTATTCATAATCTTGTATACTTGACTCTGTATTTTGTAATATTGGTGACATTTTACATAATATGTGTACGTATTTTACGTATGTAGTTCGGTTATTGTGCACCAGTGAAGTGTATAGAAAATGAACATGAATTCTGAGATGCCACAAAAACTCCCTGGAAAGATGTAACAAGAGGGCCACTATTAATAATTAACACTATATCGATTACTAATAAACTAATTACTAATACTCGGTAATAAACAACTAATTAGTAATGAAGACTATTTTTAATATACAAAAAAAACATTTAAAAAAGTTTCATTAACATTCGGTCAAATAGGTTTTATACGTACACAGATAATATAAGAGTTCACAAGGCGACGCGATGTTACGCTACCTATCTCGTCAATTAGAATGATTTACTTATCACATAGATATGTCTCTGCTCCGTCGAATATGTAAGAGGACGAGCACAATATTCTGTTTTGAATATGGAACACTAATTGAAATTGTTTTACTGTCATTGCTCTCTTAGTTTATCGCTCAACCAAAAATTTTGTCAACGTAATCGATTTTCGGTATCGTTTGTTAAATCTGTAAAAACTCGATTACTACCATAACATCAACTATGTATACAAAAATACATAGTGTCGTATCTGCTCTAAATCACGAATTTGGTTAATCAATTTTGGTTTACCCATCAACCGTCTTAGATATACATACCTAATAGAGCAGAGGTTCCTAAACTTTAATGATAACGGAACACCAACCAAATACCTTTTATCTTATGGAACCCCATATCAAATGATTACAAATCAAGACTGAAATTTATATAAGAACATTTTTTTAAAGAAATGTGTAATATAATTGAAACAAGTTATTCTTAACTTAATTTTTTTTTTCTCGAACTTACTACGCTATTGTCCAAGCAAGGTCCTTAACAGCTTCACCGGACTACAAGCCTTAACTTAAAGTTTTAATGTGAAGAATGGAATTGTTTTATAGTTCGGTATTATGTCCGACAGTTGTATGCGTATACCTGGGGTAGCATCCATTCTTGACCTGTATTTGTTTTTTGTATCAATATAAATTTGGCGGAACCCTGATGACTATTCTACGGAACCCCTAGGTTCCGCGGAACCCAGTTTGGAAATCCCTGTAATAGAGCATATTAATTCAGGGTTTGTCTTATTGTATTTTATTTGTGATAGTTTGGTTAGTCGTCTCAGTTTATCCCCTTTGGGGATGTATTTATAAAATTGTTAGTGTCCACAACGTATAAGGAACTCCTGTGTAAAATTTAATGTTTCTAGACCTACTGATTTAAGCTATACGTGCGTTGTCTGTTAGTTAACAAATTCTGTAGGCCTATTCATCGGAAATGGGTTCGAATTTTTATAGTACTAATGTTATAAGAGTATAGCCGGATATGATTCGCACACAGTTTTTTACATCGCAGTACGCGGTCAAGGCGATACGTCCGCGGAACTAACTAGTGGCGCCAACCGACCGAGCTGTTCGCGTCGGCCTCTATTTCAGAATGTACTTATTTTATTTTTTATGCTCATCGCAAGTTACCGCGCGCCGCCGAGGGGGGAGCCTTATCTTATCGACCGCAGGCGTCGACAAGACGCCCGGCTCAAGACCAAACATTACTCTGAACCTCGGTTTCAAACCAACGTCTGTCATTTCGTTTCCATTACGGAAATCAGTCACCCACATCCGGCTATTATAAAATTCCAGCTACCATCGTTGCCCACACGAGTGTTATTAAGCCGTGGGGAGTGAATGATGTCGTCTAGATAGAGCGCGGTATGAGAATCGCATCTGTTGATGTCGGAGCGAGGCGAGGCGTCAGAGGCGGCGGCACGCCCGATATTTATTTAGCCATAATTGCTTGTCGGCTGGCTGGCGCCGGCGCCGCGTTGTGTCGCGCCTGAGAGAGGGGGCACCACTGCCCTGACTTCGGGGGGCGGGCGGGGGGAGCGGCGTCCGCCGGCACAGGTACGCCCGCACCGCTGCGTAAGCGCAACTCGATTTTCGTGATCAGAAATGTTTTTTTTTTTTATTATAGTCTCGTCGTGTTTTTGGGTTGCTTTGTTGAATTTATGAATGGTTCTCTTATTACGTCCCTCGTCTGAACGCTCGTAGAAGGCATTGTTCGAAATGTTTTATTCATTACTTATTTGGATGGTAACGCGACAGGAAAGTTTCTGTTTTGCATTGAGTTGATATGTTTGTCTATATATGATTTTGTAATTTGCTCTTTCAATTAGTATGTTTATGTGTGTGTGAGTATCGGATGAGAATGCGTCACGAGGTGCCCATTGAGCGGCGGCACCTGTACCGGAACCGGTCGCTCCCGTCTGCGGTTCTTGTGAAACTGGAAAATTTGTATTTTATTACACACACCTACCGCACCGGGTACTGGCGCAGACGCGGGCATACCGTGACACGTCGGCGATCGCTCATTCCACTGCTTGTTTTTAAAGCCTCGATTATAAGTATCGTCGTAAATACTCGTTTTGTATTGAATATTTTTAAGTGCCTTTCTTAATTTTAACTTGTTTGAACTTGAATTAAAATTTTATTTATTTCAAGGGGAAACTATTGTCGTGTGAATTTATGTTTTCTCAATATCATTTTAACGATGAGTGGTTATTTGAGGCGTTATTATTCCATTTTATTGAATTACAAAGATTAGGTGATATTCGCTTAACCGTAAGCGAGTTTTTTTAACTTTATTTCCTATATACTTAAGTGGTTTAGCATGACCAAGTAACTACTGAGTGTGTATTTTACAACGGAACTAGTGTTGTTTTATTATAAAGAGACTATCGGGCCTGACACACGTTGTCCTGCCTTGATAATGAAAAAAGTCGACCACAGCGCCACCTACCGGGTCCAATTTTATTTACAGCGTCATAAAAGTATTTTTTTAAGATAACTTTTAAGGTAAATTTTGCCAATATTTTTGCTGGTAACGGGTAATTCCATAGCGAGGTATCTATAACTCAAAAACCATTATGTAGTATTAATGTGAGTAGTCCTATACATTAATAGAAGTGTACAATTAATTATAACTCTATCATCAAAGCTTCAAGTTATAACATTGAATATAACTATAATAAGATGCTTATTAAAATTTACTACTAATTATGGGAGGGCTTTGAAATGATGATCGGCAACCTTTTTGTTTGACCAAAAGTAGTGGGGATAAACACTGTGTCGAGTAGAATGTTGAAAACGCGGGTTCTCATCCGATCATCGAAGTTAAGCAACGTTGCGCGCGGACAGTACTTGAATGGATGACCATCTGAGAATAGCGCGTGACATTGGTTTTTTTGTTGCATTTTTTTTTATTTATAATGTTTTCCCGTAATACAATAGTTTCACTTCTATGGTGTGTCTTTACGAACTGTTTTTTAAATTTAACGTATAATATGAATTTTGGTATATCGATAGATAAGAAAAGTGCATAATTAACTCATTTCATAAAGAAGCTTTTTTATCTATTTTACTTTAATCTGCCACTAGATTGCGCTGGCCTATATTTTATTGTTACTAAGTTTTATATTGTAATTCAACACGGACAAAGTCACGGTCGGTTACTGGTTCGGTGTCAGTGTCCTAATAATACAATAAAGATTATGTTACTTATAATTGATCTAATAATAAAATTCTTCCAGATGTCGGTTCAGCAATTTCGCAAATTGGCCCTTGCAAACAAAATGCACTTCCTTTTTATTTACATTTATAGATAATATATGTTTTATTCCTTACAGTATAGTATTTGTTATACTTAATGTATTCTCCCGACCTCGGTAGGGACGCGGTGTGATGATAGATAAAATCTGGTTATAATATTTTCAATAACATTTATTGAGCATTAAAAAGTATACGATGGTTCGCTAATGAGCGTTAATTAACCCTAGCCGAGATGTTAATATGCCATATGCTGAAGACGTCGGATCTTTGAATACCGGCCTATCGTCATAATTGGATGTAATTTGTTTTTTTTTTCTTCCGAACGACCCTAAGTTATTTAGTTTTCGGGCCCTCCATTCTATTCTATTCCATTAATATTTAATACTTTAAATTTAATTTTGATTATGTTCCTTCAAGCAACGTATTTACCAATAATGTAGCTGTGGTAATATATGATTGTATAACATACTAGTTTCTGCCCGAGACTTCGTCCGCGTGGAATAGTTACATTGGGCTAACACCAACTTTAACTTGCGACTTCGTTTACGTAGAAGATTAAATTATTTTTAAATACCACGTACGTTAACCCCGATTTTGAAACATTATTCATTGGTCTTCTATTGGTCGTAGCGTAATTTTTTTTTCTCGAACTGTCTACGCTATTGACCTGGCAAGGTCTTAACACCTTCACCGGACTACGCTCATCGTAATGATATATACTCTATATAAAGCTGAGCCTAGCCTATTATAAAGCTGAAGACTTTGTTTGCTTGAACGCGCTGGTCCCAGGAACTACTGGTCCGATTGGAAAAATTTTTTCAGTGTCATATAGCTCATTTATCTAGGAAGGCTATAGGTTATATCATCAAGCTATGACCAATAGGAACGGAGCACTAATTAATAATGTTTCGAAATCGTTTTTTTTTCCTTTGAGAGCTTCCGCTGCGTGTTAGCGTTGGCCCAAAATAACTATTTTACACGGGCGAAGCCGCGTGCAGAAGTTAGTAATGTTTTATTTTTATGTCATAAGAGGCAAACGAACATGCCGGTCATCTGATGTTAAGTGATTACCACCGTCCATAGACACTAGCAACACCAGGGAAGTCGCAAGTGCGTTGCCAGACTTTGTTTGGGGGCAGGAGGAGGGGAGAGGAGAGTTGGGAGGTGGGCCTCCGGCGCTCTCACTGACTGACCGAAACGCAACAATGCAAACACTGTTACTTCACGTCGGTTTTCTGTGAGAGGGTGGTACTACCCCGGACGAGCCGACCCATTCATGCTGAAACCAGTAATAGTGAAGCTGACGCTACCACCTACAAAAAAATACTAATAAAATAAAAAGAGAAAACAATAATAATTTAGATAAAACCAATCACGTCTCTGCACAGAACGTTTTCGATGACATATATTTTTTTAGTGGATCTTCGCGAATACCTTCTCGAAGCCTAACCTGAATATTTAATTGGACTTCTCCAAATTGAAATGTTAAAAGACATGTCCCTTTTCCTTTAGTAAAAACTTAAAAAGGATTGTATTATTTAAGGCAAAATATACACACAAATGTATTTGACATTCCATTGCCATTATTTGAGTTACTAACATTAGATCGAGTTGACTTCTGTTGTCAATCGTCATAAGAATTTGTCTTCACAGTTTTTATCTTGTTATTTTCGTTCGGAAATTTATTTTCTACAATTCTGAATATAAAATTGTCTAGAAATCTCTGTTGAACTTCTTTTTTTATTATTATCAGTTTATCATTAAAAGGAAACCACCTTTCAGTTTAAAAGGGACTAATAAAATCATCTGAATATATTAAGTCCATTTACTTATCTACTTTTCTCTCGTACTTCAGTCGCGTCGTCATTAAAATTACAATATTTTTTGATAGAGTAAACCGATTTTAACGAAAACAAGACTAAATGTTACTCGAGGCTATGCTTACGATTTTCTTGTTGAGGTTTTAGTTGTGAACGCAGTACATTAGCAGTGATACGTGTTCATACAAACAGATAGACAGACAGACAGAAATGTCTAAAAATGATTGAAATGTATTTTATTACTTATTCCTAAACGTCTGCAACAATTTTTTCACGAAAATCTAAAAAGTACAGACACGTTCTTATTATATGTATAGACAAGAAACATATTTTTAATTAGAAAATAACTGCTTATATAAACAATGATTAATTGAACCTTGTTTTTCTCTACTATTTTGTTCGTGTATATATATATATATATATATATATATATATATATATATATATATATATGTTTTCTTTTTAAAATGTGGTCTATTTTTCTCCACATTTACATTTGATAATCTATGTATTAAACGTCGTGAAGTTATAGTAAAAGGGGTTTTGTTTAAGAAATAACCAGTTAACAACATATGAGTAAAGAATGCACAATTTTATTTAACAAGTGACCACCCTGCGCGTCTCGCGGTACAAATCAATTGTTATTCAATGAGTGAACGTTTTTAAAAAGTTTGATAGCCCGCGTTCGACATAACTACAAATGTTCGTATTACGTTATGTACACGAGAGGTAGTAACTGAACAAACGTATGTCGAATGTTTTTGGCGTTTGAAATAGAATGTTTAATTATTTTAAATATTTGAACATGTGGAAGGTTCGGTTACAATAGCACAATCATCAGTTATTTTTGCAGTAATGTAGCAATGCTTGGACTATTATCTTCAGGTCTGAAATGTGTATCTTGTGACATCTAGGTATAATACCCACTTTGTGCTCAATGATAAATTAATAGGTTTGTACGTTTGTTTGCAACTTCTTATGTTATAAAAATATAACAATGTTACTGTATATGTAGCGTTAGAATTGTTTTCCTTTATGTAAGTCTAAATATTGAAAATAGAGTGACTTGCCTGAGATTTGTTTAAAACTAGCTGTGCCCTCGTCTCCGTCCGCGTGGAATCAATAAAATCATCCAATCAACTTTTCTCTCGTACTTAAGTCGCATCGTCATTAAAGTTACAATAACTTTTGATAGAATAAACCGATTTTAATGAAACCAAGACTAAATGTTACTCGAGGATATGCTTTATTTCATGAGATCATGAACGCAGTACTTTAGCAATGATGCGTGTTCAAACAAACAAATAGACAGACTTTTCTAACAATGATTGAAATGTATTTTATTACTTATTCCTAGGCACCTGCAACAATTCTTTTCACAAAAACCTAAAAAGTACAGACACATTAGATTTACATTCTTATTATATGTTAGATATTAGGCTGCTTCTTAAGGTACAGGTAAAGAAGGATATAGGTAAAGGTATTGGAAGCGAACATTTGATCAAACGTTTGGCGTAGTGCTACGTAGCGTCGCGTCAGTTCAAACGTTGGCCGTCCGCGTGGGTGAAGTCGACACGCGGCCGCGGCCGGCCGGCGCCGCCGCTGGCGCCATCCGACATGTTATAATTCGGGCGAGCTATTTCTGTCGATTCACATGCGTGTGCGCTCGCAACGCTACGTGCCTATAGGATTTTTTCAACTTTTAGAACTACTTGTTAACGCTATCTTACTAAGACAAGACCCCACATCTTTAAATGTTCAGAATATTTGTATATCAGATGCTTTTTGCCCACGATTCGTCATTTTTAATAAGATCATCCAATCTTATGTACGTTACTCTATTCCTGTTACACCTATATATAAATAGGTAGTAGGGAAACAGTTAAGACCATCTCCCTCCTCTGTTTCTCAGCCGATTTTCTTCATTCCTTTTTCTTTAGTAGCTATGGATGAGCTTTATTGTTATCAATAAAAAAAATGGAATTTTTTTCTTTATGGTCGAAGTTTGACTACTGCTAGAGCACTTGTATATATAAAATGAGTATGTACAGAACTGATACGAGAAAAATTGAGGTAACAGGTACGAAAGATTACACTGATAAGGAGCTTAAAATTCTTAAGTGATAATCTATTGAGCTGAAAACTAGACTTGTTGGATCAAAATTAAACTTTTATATATGTACAAAGGCGTATTATGAGATTCGTTATAACACTTATTAAAACACAACAGTCGTTTAACAATTTATGCTATGCGTATTCCATCAGATTCTAAGTTATCGATCACTGTCACATTATCATGTATACAGTAGCGTCTTATGTTCATAGATTTGTCAAGGTTTACATTTTCACTGTCACTTAGGTCAATGTACAGTCAGTTTTAGAGGATGACGTCATACTGTTTGCGAACACGTTACGGCAAAATGTGTTTTTTCACATCTCAAATGTCGCGCATAGAGGCAACCCCATTACGAGTTAAATGTCACTTTTTTGTTGGACTGCGCACGCGCAAGTACTATGTCCTTGAGACACACTACGTGATGGAATGGTCCCGGTGACGTATACCCTCAGTTTTCTGACAGATTTATTGTGTTCTAACTGCGATTTATCTTCTGTTTATTGTTTTTGAATTGGATTTTTTTTCTTATTCAAAGATAATAGTTACATAGATGGATGGCGTCATTTGATTCGGTAGGTTATTGTGGTATAGTATTAAAATTTTGCGAAAAATAATCTAACTAGCTTCTGGAATAGTTATTTTGGGTTAACGTTAACACGGAGCGGAAGCTCATAAGGAAAAAATAAACCCCAATTTTGAAATATTCTTCACTGGTGCTCCGCTCCTATTGATGTGTGAAGTGATTATATATAACCTTATAGCCTTCCTCGCTAAACGAGCTATCTAACACTCAAATATTTTTTTAAATCGTACCAGTAGTTCCTGAGATTAGCACGTTCAAGCAAACAAACTCTTCAGTTTTATAATATTAAGTATAGATTCATAATCTTGTGTTATTTAACTCTATATTTTGTAATATTGGTGATGTTTTATGTAATATAGTTTGGTTATTGTGCACAAGTGATGTGGAGGGAAAATAATATTAGGTCTTTACCTATGAAATTGCCATTTTGTATGAAAAAATTGAATCGAATTTTTTTCATGTATTTTTTATTTGTATTAATCGAAGTATTCACGCATGCAATCAATGCATCTTTGCCAACGCAGTGGCAGTTTATTGATGCCCTTCTTAAAGAAATCAGCTCGACGGAAGGCAACAAATTCTTCAAAGGCATTTTGTACTGCCTCTCGGGTATTGAATTTTTTTTCCCGTCAAGGAGTTATCCAAATTCTGGAAAAAATAGTAGTCTGTAGGCGCAAGGTCTGGTGAGTAGGGCGGATGACGGAGAACTTCCAACACCAGTTCTTGCAACTTGGAGACCGTCTGCTGTGCAGTATGAGGTCGCGCGTTGTCGTGTAGGAGCAGCGGAGACGAGCGATTGACCAATGCTGGTTGGAGATGTGCCAGCTTCTCCATCATTGTGTTCAGTTCTTCACAGTACACATCTGCAGTAATGCTCACCCCGTTTGGTAAGAAGCTGTGATGAATCACACCGGCGCTACACCACCAAACAGTGACCATCAGTTTTCTAGGGGTAAGTTTTCGTTTAGGGCATTGTTTAGGTGCTGAACCAGGATCCAACCAACTTGCTGAGCGGTTGCGGTTATCAAACAGAATTCATTTTTCATCGCAGGTAACAATGCGGTTCAAAATTCCTTCATTTGTGTGTCTGTTGAGCAGTGCAAGGCACGTCTCGACGCGTACTTCGCGCTGGCGATCATTGAGTTCGTGGGACACCCATTTGTAAGCTTTTTTACCTTGCCAATTTGACGCAAATGGACCAATATTGTTTTAACGCTAACGTCGAAAGCTGCTGCTAATTCAGCCGTAGATTGTGTATCCTCAGCTTCCAGAATCGCCTTTAATTCGTCATTGTCGACCAAAGTCTTCGGACGACCGCGATGTTCATTTTTCAGGTCGAAATTCCCAGAACGGAAGCGAGCAAACCAATAACAGGTGGTGCGTTGGTTTGTAGTGTTAGCTCCATAAACGTCGTTGATGTTGCGTACCGCTTGTGCCGCGTTGCTGCCACGACGGTACTCGTATTCCATAATTACTCGAATTTTTAACGTATCCATGATGACAAAAAAGATTGAAATGCGATGAAAATGTAACACTAATCAATAAACAAATGACTACTTTTGGAAAAAGAATTCCATGTTTTTAAAATAAAATTAAATTGAAATTAGAATTCTTAGCCAAACAAAAATTATTTTCATTTGAAATGGGCAGTACTGCAGAACGGCAATTTCATAGGTAAAGACCTATTATCACGTAGCATGAATTCTGACTTGCCAAAAAATCTCCGTGGAAAGTTCTAACAAGACGGCCACCATGTTGTTAGTTCATTGAAATTATCAGAAGAAACTTGTAATACCGATTCGACAATGACAGTAGTAATGTAGTAGAAGAATGGTTGATAAAAATAAAATAAATTAACTTATAAATAAAAAACAACAATAACACTATTCGGTAAATACTGAAAATTTTAAACTATTGAAGCATTTTAATGTTATACTAGCGGGCCCGGCAGACGTTGTCCCGCCCAGATTATGAAAAAATCCTTGACAAATTATATACTAAAACGTTCCTCGTCAATCACTCTATCCACCGGTGAAAACCGCATGAAATTCCGTTCGGTAGTTTTTGAGTTTATCGCGAACAGACAGACAGACGCGGTAGGTGACTTTGTTTTATACTATGTAATGATTTAGGATTATTTGAACTCAGATATGATTAAAGATCTGTAGATTATGTTTATGGAAAACCCTCATGTCATTATGAAGTATTAATTTTTTTTGTCGTCAATTTACGATCTGACATTTCAGTATGGGGAAGTACCACTACGCGAAGGCCACAAATCGACCAGCTATAAATTATTCATAACTTTGTAATAATTTTTTCCTGCTGTTTTTAATATTTACAGCTTTAGTTTGAATGTGCGTCTATTAATCCAAGCTATGAATTTAGTGGTAGTTTGTTCAGATATCATTTCGAAAGGCCTGTTTACGAATTTTACAAAGCATACAGTTTCAGTGCAAGAAATCATTGTGACGGAAACCTTACCTTAGCTATTTATTTAGCTAAGTAACATCTTTAAGTTGAAAATCTCTCTGATCTCTTAGTTTAGATGGACTCAATTAACATCAGATAAGATTTCTAACCATAAGACATAGCCACGATAAATATAATATTAATTGTATGTACAATTATTAATAAAAAAACGATTGTAAAACCTTTCTCTTTCATTCATATAGGTCATAAGAATTTTTATAGGCTACTAGCTGAACACCCACGACTTCGTCTGCGTCGTTTATTATTTTAATTATTTTTTATATCTCAAAGGGATTAATTAAGCAGCGTTTTCGACAAAAGCTCCCAGTCGGTTTGACTTTTTCCGACACTTCCAACAATAATCGTTATATTTCAACCAATTTATACAAAATCTTGACAAATTATATACCTAAACCTTCCTCGTGAATCACTATCACTATCTATTAATGAAACGCGCATGAAAATCTGTTCAGTAGTTTTTAAGTTTATCGCGAACAGACAAACAGACAGACGCGGCGGAGGATTTTGTTTTTAACCGACTTCAAAAAAAGGAGGAGGTTATCAATTCGACTGTATTTTTTTTTTTTTTTGATTATTTTTACGCACTTCTTCTTCGCACCGACTTCCAATAGATCTCTAGGTAGCACACATATTCATATGTTTTATTTAATTTGGTTAATTTGATAAACTTTATTTTCCGCTTTTTAGTGCCTTATGGGTTTTTGATTGATATTGAAGTCGGTTAATACTTTTTTTGAAAATTTACTTTATATAATATGTAGTGATGTTGTTGCTACTTGTCTTTAAAAATAACAATTTGTTTCCATAATGTAATTTTTTATTTTTTTTATTTCTGGCAACCAATCTTCTAGTACATTATTACTGCCACTGTCGAGTAGGTAATGATATTACAAGTTTCTTGCGATAATTTCAATGAACTAACAAGATGGAGGCCGTCTTGTTAGAACTTTACAGGGAGTTTTTGCCGCAAGTGAGAATCCATGCTCCGTGGTGTTACTTCCCAACCACTTCACTTGTGCACAATAAACAAACTATATTACGCAAAAAAACAACGAAAAATATTACGAAATTTAGAGCGAAATAACACAAGATTATGAATGAAATATAAAATCCACTACATGACATTCCAAAGTCCCGCCAAAAACTCCATACTGTATATTTCTAAACCGCTGAATTTGTGGGATGAGAACACTTGGCAACCCTACTGTATAAAGTCAATAATTCTCTAAACATGACTATGAATCACTATGCATATTTGCCACTATGTTTTAGCGTGCCGCGGCGGCGCAGCGCGGTCCATGCGCGGGCGCCGCTAGTTGGCACTCACTTCGCAATATTTTATTATGCCCGCGTTATAAATTATTTCTATTGGGTTTCTGTTTTAATAAATAGTTTTTATATACATACTATACATTTTATTTTTATAATCTAATCCCTATTAACTTTTCTTAACACATGTACAAATACTGCGATCGCAAGTAAATCTTTGTCGATTTTTATTACTTCAATTATAATCATTTTCGATAGTTAGGAATCTTCTGGAATATTAACGAATTATCAAATTAATTCAGTGTTACATATGCATAAGATTCTCATCTTGTTACTATACCGGTATCCAGCATAAACATATTAATCATTTTTGCTTTTGAATTTGTATGTAAATCCTTTAGTATTAATTTTCGATATTTAACGGACTGTGCTGTTTTTGAAGGATTTTAACACGAGTATAAGACGTTGTTAGATTAGTCTTGATCGTGTGCAAGATACGACATATGTAATTAATGTTTAGATATGACATCAGGGAACAAAAATAGTTTCTGCGAACAAAAAATCCGTTTATGTCGACATAATATATTTTTTGATAAGTCTATCATTACATACTATAAAACAAAGTCTTCTGCCGCGTCTGTCTGTCTGTCTGTTCGTAATAAACTGAAACAGTACTGAACGGATTTTCATGCGATTTTCACCAGTAGATAAAGTTATAAAGTTTATGAGGAAGGTTTTCGTGTATAATTTGTCTAGGATTTTTATTATAATCAGGGCACGACAACGTCTGCCGGGCCCGCTAGTATACAATAATATTATCTTATCCCTCAGGCAGTTTGTGTATATCGTAAAACATAAATCAGTCTAACTGGATTATCAATAACTGCTCCGTTTAATAGGAAAACATTCCGCGTTGATTAACCTAATGGAATAAATTTTTAGTTATTTATTACGTCTGTTAGCCGTTGGCGCCTTGCAAATATTGCGATACAGTGCTCGTATTCGCTCTAAGCAACCTACAATGCACATACAGACTGACTTCTCAACCAAACACGGACACCTTTTTATTTGAAATAGATTACAATTTGACCATAAACAAACATCCGAGTTTTTGACGGGATCTTATTCTGCTATGTTCTGGCTTTTATATTTTATTCATAATCTTGTGGTATTTCACTCTATACTTTGTAATATTGGTGGCATTTTCCGTAATATAGTTCGGTTATTGTGCACAAGCGAGTGGATGGGGAAATAATACCACGGAGCATAAATTGTGTCAAAAAATCTCCCTGGAAAGTTCTAACAAGGGGGCGACTATCTTGTCAAAACATTGAAATTATTACAACACACTTGTAATGTTGCCTACTCGACAATGGCAGTAATAATCTAGAAAAGTGGTTACCAAAAAAATTATTAAAAAAAAAACACACATGGCAATATAATTCTTAAATAAATACAATTAAGAATAGCGTTTCCTTTCATGCATTTACTAGCGGCGTCCCTAGCGGATGTAAAATTAAAACATTAAAAGGAAAAAAAAACGAAATTTTTGTTCGCTAACAAATATAAAAACTCACATATAAATGTGAATACGAGCTATAATATCACGGTATATATTGACACCGGCCAATGTTGCCGTGAAGCCGTCTGAGGAAAAAGTATAGCCGGTAAACTTATTACAGGTAATCTGTAAAGGTTTTGAAAGAAAAAAACTGAACCTAAGTAAGTACAAACAACTTTCGCTGGACACGACGCGCGACGCAGTATTTGATTTGATAGAACGGCCGGACAGACCGGTCGAGTCCACGAGTTACATAGTAGTCGAAGGACATACTAACGCGTCAACCTACGGTATTTATTGCTATAGATTGAATGTCCAGATTAATTACACATGCCGGGCCTCTGTACCTACCACAGATTATATAAAACAGCTTCTTCGCGTCATATAAAAGTCGTGTTGCGTCGCGTCGTAGCACAGTGATAGTAACTATACTACACAGTGATAAAAACATTTCCTATCCGACCCGCTTATTTGTAACTAGCTATGTCAGCAACTCCCACCGCGTGTAACCTAATGTAAAAAAAACAGTGACTGATAAAATCATCTGAATGTATTAAGTCCATTTATTTATCTACTCTTGTCTCGTACATAAGTTGTGTCGTTATTAAAGTTACAGTTACTCAAGGATATGCTTTATGATGTTGAGGCTTTATCGGGAACGCAGTACTTTAGCAGTGATACGTGTTCAAATGAACAGATACACAGATATTTCTAAAAAATATTGAAATTTATTTTATTACTTATTCCAAGACATCTGCAAACATTTTTTTACAAAAATCAAAAAGTACAGGCACGTTGGATTTACATGATAATTACAAATTTGTATCATTGCTATTTTTCGTAAGGTAAGAAAAATAATTTGTTTGAATTCGTGTGATTGTTACTTATCATGTATGTTATGGATCCAAAATGCCTGTTAATTATAATTCTCACAATGTATACGACTGTCCATTGTTTGGCCAAGGAACTAAAAAAAGTTGTTGTTCGAGAAAAGACGTGCTATTTTTGAAAATCACCTTCAAATTAATCCTACTACGGTGTGATAATAGTCTAAAGTTATAATGCTTTTTTATCACCTGTGAAATTCCAATGATGAAGCTGTTTAATTTCACTATTAAATATCAGTGATTTTTATAATTTGCGGTTAACATTTCTTTCTTTTATCTCGTATATTATGAGTATATTTATATGTATTTATGTATATCAATTGTTCGATTATCATAGTACACGTTACTTTTATCCTCGTACCCCGCTTTTATATATGAGTAATATATTGTATGATTTCCAGATGATTTGCTGTGATCCGTCGATTCATTGTTTGTGTTTTACCGAGTATGTAGTGGTCACTATACGATACAAGATTACGTGTCAAACTAGAGGTATTACAAAATCCCTAGTAGGAATTGAAGCCACGATCCTTGTGCTTTAATTCACACACTGTTTGATATAATATCAACTAGTTTCTAGTATATATTGAGTAGAAGTAGGAATATATGTTAAAAGTAAAAAAAACTTTTTTAAGAGTCATTTTAGCTTTAGCCACAAATTATAGCAACAATATGTGGACAATGTTTAACACAGTACACTCATTTAAGTTATAATTAAATGAAAAAAAAATTAAAGTCAATGGTATATTTAGAAATCTGTAATAAAATATTTTCAATACGTAGTGGACAAGCTGTTTCCAACTAAGCACTGTGCCCATCTTATCTGTCCATCAACCGACATACCATCGAAACTAAGTCCTATCCTAATCTTTACACGATCTATTCTCCCTTAACTAAATATCTTTTATAATTCGAACGCTGTTAACGGGTTTCACATTAAAATCTTAACCCTGTGGACTAATAAATAAAATACGTTTTTCTTCACTTCCAAATTTTTAACCTCGTATTCGGAATGTGTACGTTTTTAAAATAATACAGTTTGTATATAGAACTTTATTATCTTAGTGCGAAAGTTTTGTTTCGTCTATCCAGTTTTAATGAATGTGACGTTACTGAAAAATTCAGTCGCGCCATATTTATATTTGTATACGAACGTTGAAGACTATGTCGTTGAAACGTGAAATAGGTTTTAGGTATTTGGGATTAAAGTTTAAATTTCCATGACTCTTCCCCAAAGTTCAACAACTTATACCAAGGTAAATAATTATGTTATATTCATTTGTTTTTAATTATTGCATTGTGTTCCTAACCCAAGTGAAATACGGCATTTTATAAGAGATTTATATAAATTCCTAACGTTATCTTTTTCACTAATTCTTTTAATAAGAAATACTGGTCACGTTGGAGATTTATCGTCCGGTGACTCCGCAAGGCCGACAAACCAGTGTCTATAAGGCTTGTTTGAAACAAATTTGGACTCAACATTGGTAGTATAAAGGGGCTACCATATTTACTTTTTTATAAACTCCACATATGTCAGTTTAGTAGGGTGATGTAAAATGATTCACTCGGATAGGAGTCTCCATACACTAGTTGTAAACCCACCATAGCGGCGTGTTTAGGAATAAGTTACTGTACTATTGAGAAGCTCATAGACCGATAGATATAACTGTTGATGGGTTGCATCATATTTTACCATCAGGCACAGTGTCTTAACTTTGTTTTAAAAAAAAAACATACAATGACGTTGTGCGTTCGTATAATAAGATCCGTGAAAGTTGTCAAATAGTAATCCATAGTCACATAACACGTATGATAATGCGATCGCTGTCATCGCAATAGTAGCGTTTTGTTATAATAAATAAAAAGATTTAAAGCACATTTAACGATTGTACTGTGCTATAAAAGATCTAATAAAATTCTCGTGTTGATTTATGTTGCATCTTCGAAAATTTCAAGTTTTACCATCCGATTCGACATGCAGGTGCGTGCGCCGGCGCACACAACGTCCGACTGTTTTGACAATTCTTGCGCAAACGCTTGTAAAACACTTCTGGGAATGCGGCACGACTTATAAGTCGTAAAATCTCATTGAATTCAAATATTATAAATTCAGAAAATAATTTGTATTCATAATGCTTAAACGGCATCGATTCCGTTGAAAAACAATCTTGACACGTCCACCGCCGCCTGGCGCCGAATTGCAAATGCGCAATTTACATTCAGAATTCGTAAATACTAATGGCGTTCGAAATTTAAAATGACCAATAGCGCGTGCCTTTTATTTTGTAAATAGAATAGATCGCGTATCGGATTGAAACTACATTATTTAACTTTATTTATATAACATTTCAAGAATATTGAAATACTAGCTGTGCCTGCGACTGCATCCGCGTGGATCCTAATGTAAAAAAAAAAACAGTGACTAATAAAATCATCTGAATGTACTAAGTCCATTTACTTATATACTCTTTTCTCGTACTTAAGTGACAAATAACTTTTATAGAGAGAACAGATTTTAATGAAACCAAGATAAATGTTACACGAGGATATGCTTTATTATTTTCTTGGTGAGGTTTTATCGTGAACGCAGTACTTTAATAGTGATAGGTGTTCATACAAACAGACATACGGACATACATTTCTAAAAATGATTGAAATGTATTTTACTATTTATTCCAAGACACCTTCAACAATTTTTTTTACTAAAATCTAAAAAGTACAGACGTGTTAGATTTACATTCTTATTATATGTATGGATAGATATATGTAGTTATATTATATCGCTTGCGGGTTAAGCTTTGATATAAAAGTTGCAACAATAAAAAAAGGTTAATCCAAATTATACATTGTACAAAAATGTCTTAAAATTATGTAAAATATAGGTTAGTCATCGTCTCAAAGTTGATTGGTTCGATTCCACAGTCGGTAATTGCGGGCGGTCGGGCTTTTTACCTGCTCCCCGAGCTGTCTGTTTGTTTTACTTTGATGTTTCTTTTTGTTTATTTATTTTTACCGGATCATTATAAAACCGCCGGAGAAAGTTCCTTATAGTACTAATAATACGCATGCCTTGAGTCGATTAAAACTATACCGACATAAGTGAAAACTTCTTTAGGCGCGTTGAGCGGCATTTTTTGGCAGCAAATAAATTTGTGATGTCGCGTCATGACATGCTATTAAGCGTGAACGGCCTCATTGCGCTTACGCGGCTTGCGTCAGACTAGCGACGCGTAATATAGAGCCCACTGTGCATGTAATATTTATATTTTGCAGCTCATCACACGTTTGATTGATTAATAGACCTTACAAAAATGTATATAATTATTGTTCCGACTGCCAATAAATATGAAAACCTCACTAATGTTAATAATCTCAATATACAAATTATGAAATTTAAATAATTCATACGATAATTCACAGTTATACATTGTTTTGAGTTTTCACTTCTATCGGCAGTCCTTATGACTGCCTCGACTTTTTTTTAATTTCCTGAATTCGGTTTATTTTGAGAAGCCATTGAAATCTATAGATATCAATGGAATTGAAGAGTCTCTTGTTTATTTTGATTAATCATTAACGTAACGATGAAATTGTAATGAGGCTATGATCATTATCATAATTGTACACTTTGCTGTATCAAAAACAAATATTTATTTAGAATCGTATAGTCTGCATTTGAATTCCTATATTTATCTGAAAACTCTATAGGAATCATATGTAATGCATATAAATGCATAAGAACTCTTCTAATTTGAATTATTTATTTAAAAATATTGGTAAAACAGGATCATTTAAATAACGACTTGTCTTCATTGTTACAGAAACCCCTCCACCGCCCTATAGCCGGTTCGCCATGGAAGACCTTAAACCTAAAGGTAACAATAGTTTTCAACGATTGATTTCGAATTTACAGTTCGAACTTATTAAATAAACAATGAATTTGCCCTATCACCGAATATGGGAACTTTATTACGAGTTTAGTTTACAATGAGGATGCAGTACGTATTATAAAGCTATAGATCATAGATCTCGTTTTCGAATGTATAATATAAGAGCATCGTTTAGAAAAAAAAGGGAGATCGAGGAATCTGACCGCAAACCGGCGCCCGCGCCGCGCCGCTTCCTGGAAATTGGTGATGGGTCGCGTTCATTTTATGTAAATAAAAATATCGATAAACTTTTTTTTGTAAAGATATTAGTTTTGATCATAATTAGCTGTATTATCATCATACAATTTACATCAAATTATTAGTTCTATAATCTAAACAAATAAAATAACCAAAAATGAAATTGGGTTTATTAGAAAAAAACGTCAAAAATATTTTTTGCTCTTATCAAAAAATACAAATTCAATTTTTCACGCCCTTATCAAAATGTCTCCATCCCAAGGGATCATAGTAGATGGAGAATTAATAATATTTGGTAAGTTATACAATAAAACAAGCAGAATATTTTTTTTAAAACGTGCAAAACCTCATGTTAAATGATCGGGAAAAGTATCGTCATTTAGACACGGTTACACGGCATCGAAATATTTTTTCTTAAATGTTTTTAATTTTAAACAAACGATTTGAACGGTACCTAAATCAAAAAAGCCAACTTGGTAAATAACGACACCCTAATATATATCTACTTATTATAGCCTTATTTATTATTCATTTCGATAATGATTTCTTCCAATTATATATTTAACTGTGGTTTAACTTGTCACACCGGTGCTTCGTTTCACATTCATTGTCAACAATGTTATTTTCCAATCGTAAAATTTTGTTTTGAGGAATAATTAATGATATGTGTAGCTTGTATGTATCGTATGGAAAAAACTTTATTTATGGATATGCGAATTTAATTTACAACTTTGACATTTATTGATTTCTATAAAACAAAAACAAAGTATTAAACTACCTATGTGATTCATTCAGATATTTCGGTCGTTAATAATTTCATACGTTTCTGATTTTCTTGTAAAATATATACCTATAATAAGAATGTAAATCTAACGTGTTGGTACTTTTTAGATTTTTGTGACAAAAAAATGTTGCAGTTGTTTGGAATAAGTAATAAAATACATTTCAATCATTTTTAGATTTCTGTCTGTCTATCTGTCTGTTTGTTTGAACACGAATCACTGCTAAAGTACTGTAGGCATTCTCTATAAAAACTCACCAAGAAAACCATAAAGCATATCCTCGAGTAATATTTAATATGTCTTGGTTTCATTATAATAGGTTTACTCTATAAAAAGATATTGGTATATGATAAGATAAGTAAACGGATTAATACATTCAGATGATTTTATTAGTCACTATTTTTTTACATTAGTTTCCACGCGGACGAAGTCGCGGGCACAGCTATATTATTAACAATATAATAATTTATTTTCCAAAAAGTATACATGATTAATATTTACAAAATTGAAGTATCACAGACGGCGTCAATTTAAGCTTACTTTGACGTCTGTACTAGTCGCGAGACTATCACCAGCCAAATGCCAGCTCAAACTGTATTAATTTTATGGAAGGGTCTCGTTGAAAGGGTTAATGATAAAAATTGTATTTCATTGTGAGTTCCTAAGTTTAACCTGTAACATAATAAAATAAAGGTTATTGCTCATAACGCCGACCTGTGTCTAAAAATATACCTTTAATACTTTGTCATGGATTTCATAACACTATATACAAGTAATGATATCACATCACTTATAAGTTATCAAGATTTATACATTTATCGAATTCGATTACGCTGTCATAATAGCAACTGAACACGTGTTCATTGCTTACGGCAATTACGTAACATATATTTACGCTCCGTTGTTAAAAAGCACATGTCCGATTGTTCGTGCGAACCCTATCACAGTGTTGAGATTGTTCAAACGTAAACTTATCTCTATTATTAATAATATATATAGACAAAAATACAAAAAAGGGATTTGAATTTTTAATAAATCGGACAATTGTTTATATCATATGAGCTTGGAAGAGATAACGTCGGCAATAAATGGCGCGCGTCGTATCATTTGCAAACCGTTTTATCTGTGCTAATTAAATAGTGACATGGAATATCGGTTCTCGGGTCGTGCGCCGGCGCAACCTTGTTTATTCGCCGTTTGCTACGCGTTCTATCTTAACATGAATTGATAAATTAGGAAACTATATAGCAATCACTTGTGGTTGGTTTTATACATCAAAGATGATGGATAAGTTATTTAAAATTAAAAAGATTATGGATCCCAATTATGAGTAATTGCAACTGGAGCTATGCTAGAGGCCGCCTCGACCAATTTACTAATCCAGTGTGTCAGCGATATTTAATTCATCACTCGTAGCTAATTTATTTTCTAAATGATTAAAAATTATTCTCAAGCAAACATTTGTCTGGATATTGTGTTCATATTTTTATCAAACATGACCCGTGCCATAAATATGTGACCAGTTCGTCGATTTAACGAGTGATATCGTAAAACGTATCTGCTTACTCGATACGGGCTTCGGCGTGATTCGGTGTAATGGAGAATGTGTGGCGGGATCGTGTTGTGCATTTGTACGTGCTTAATCACACGTCGCTACATCCATGTAGTTGATATGTGCTGAAAGCGCACTTATCACAGTTCATAGAGGTTGGTCGGTATTATAGATTTTACATAATCATGATGGAAGCCTGCTTGTATCTCCCTTAGCTATTGATGTATTTTGAAACTAAAAAAGATTGTGGTAGTTTTTTGGAGTCGTAGGTAGTTAGGAATGGTAGGGTTAGGATTTGTAGGGTCGCCCGGTCCTGCGGGCGTGGTTGGAGAGGGAGTGGGGCTCCCTGACGTTCCGACTGGTGCAGGTACTCACCGGACACGGTTGTTTCGGGTGGTACCTGCACCGGATCGCACGCAGGGAGCCGACCGCCGCCTGTCATGAGTGCGGCGCTGACGAAGATACCGCGCAGCACACTCTGTCTGAGTGTGCTGCGTGGGGGGAGCAGCGCCGCATTCTGGCGGAGGTGGTAGGACCAGATTTATCGCTGCCGAGCGTGGTCTCGGCCATGCTCGGCAGCGAACCGGCGTGGCGAGCGATGTCCTCCTTCTGCGAGGACGTCATCTCGCAGAAGGAGGCGGCGGAGAGGGCCGCGAGGCAGACCCGCTGAGTGGCCGTCTCCGCCAACGGAGGATTGGCAGGAGGAGGCGGCGCTTTGCCCAACTCCTCCTACCACCGTAGCCGGACCCGAGGGGATGGGCCGGGGGGCCCATCTCCTCATTGCACAGGTCCGGCGGACGAGGGGGGGCAGCCGGCGTGTACCCGGTCTGTCCCTCTATAGGTAGGAGCCCGGCGGTCACCTTCCGCCGGGCGGACCGTGGGGGCGGCTCTACAAGGTTGATTAGCTTGAACGATCCCTTGCCGCCCCCACAGAACGGTCTGTCGGTACACCGTGGGGTTTTAGTCCGTGCGACTCGGACATAACCCACTCTCTCCCCCGGGAGGGTGGGTATCCATAAGGGATTTCCCCACGTTAAAAAAAAAAAAAAAAAGGATTTGTAGGGTGGGGAGATGGGGGTGCTGGGTAGGTAACCTCTGGCTAGCCTACCTACTTGTTGGGTAGGCAAGTCTAGGGGATTGGAGGGCGTAGGGTTTGAGACAGGTAGGGTAGGGTTAGGATTGCGGGACGGGGGGGATATGCGTAGGTTAGCGTAGGCCGGAGAGGATCTCAGGATGGCTGAGGTGAATGAGGAGTAAACCTCGGTAAAAAATCAACGGTGGGGTGGCGGCGGAGCGGCTTAGCCTCTGCTCTGCTGGCCGAACCCAGGGGGGAGGGAGTGGGGGCCCTGAGCTTCCACTGCACGAGTTCGGCGGGCTGAGAGGTGGTCTTGTGACCGGACTGCCTCAACGGGTGCGGCGTGGGAAACGCCTGCCGCCGGGAGTGTCGCGGAGCTTGCTCGCGCTACCCCGGGACACCCCCATAGTGCGGCGTAGGTTACCGTGAAGTTTTTTAGTCGATTAAAGGTCGACTCAGTTCAGGACCTCCCCGGGGACCTCGCAATATCTGTGAAGAGAGTTCTCCACGTCATAAAAAAAAAGTTTTTTGGAGTCGTATTGAGTAAAAGTTGATAATATTGTTATCACATGTTGCTGATAAAATAAATAAAGTTCTATCTATGAACTAACGAGGCAAAGAAAGATTTTCGGTCGCAAAAGAACCAACGCGCAAAATAATTCTTCTATAGTAAAATAATTTCCTGCATACACAGTAATTACATCATTTTAAACACAATGGTCTTAGTTGATACAAGCGCTGGCAAGGGATTGTAACTTACTTACGAAAACTCATAATTTATAATCGACTAGCTTCTGCCCGCACCTTCGTCCGCGTGGAATAGTTACTTTGGGCTAACGTTAACTTAACTAGTGACTTCGTTTACGTAGAAGATGAAAATATTTTTATATAATACGTACATTTACCCCGATTTTTTAAACATTCTTCTTTGGTGCTCCGCTCCTATTGGTCCCTTCCTCGATAAATGAGCTATTTAACACTGAAATCGTTTTTTAGATCGGACCAGTAGTTACTGAGATTAGCGCATTCAAGCAAACAAACTCTTCAGCTTTATAATATTAGTATAGATATAGTATAGATTCATCTCGCGACTATAATATTGTTTGTGTGGTAGGTTACGAATGGCCGTGGGCTGCAGTGACATCTTCAAATAAGGTAGCTAGCTTGTCCGTGTGTAACCTTTATTAATAATAGTTGCATTACTACAACTGTATACTTAAGTTAAACAAAATTCAAGGTGATACATTTTTTTTACCAAAGTTTCAAACCGGCTTGACTAGATCAGTTACAAACATTACTAAAATTATGGTCTGTGTAAGTACGTCGCGGATAATTTCAACACCTTGAGGTTTTATTATCAATCAAATCCTAAATACAAATATTGAATGTTAAACAAAAAGTGGCTTCGATCAAATCAATATTATTAGAACATAAGAAACCAGTTTAAAATTAAAAACCGTATGTATAATTGCGCCAGTCTGTAACTATGACGTATATACTGTTGTCTAAAAATAATTTCGTAATTAATTTATTGCGAAAAATATGTTTTGATTTTTTTAATTAAAATATATCTTGTAATTTAATCTATACATATGGTAAGGATATAAATCTAACGTGTCTGTACTTTTTAGATTTTTGTGAAAACATTGTTACAGGTGTTTTGGAATAAGGAATAAAATACATTTCAATTATTTTTAGAAATATCTGTCTGTCAGTTTGTTTGTTTCAACACGCATCACTGCCAAAGTACTGCGTTCACGATAATACCTCACAAAGAAAATCATAAAGCATAATCCTCAAGTTACATTTAGTCTTTGTTTTATTAAGATCGGTTCGGTCGATCAAAATTTATTGTACTTCTAATGACGACGCGACTTAAGTACGAGAGAAAAGTAGAAAAGTACACGGACTTAATACATTCAGATGATTTTATTAGTCACTGTTTTTTAACATTAGGTACCACGCGAACGGAGGCGCGGGCACAGCTAGTATCTAATATACCGATAAATTTATATCGACGTCAGGCCGGCACCGCTTAGAGCTGGCCCCTCCGGCACATTCCATACGGCGGCCATCTTGAAAGCGTTGCGTCCGCGCACATCAAAACGGAATTTTTTTTCTATATAACAAGCACACGGCGGGGGTGGACGTATTTGTTTTTAATAATGACCCTCTCTTTCCATCTTCCTTTTTAAATCTATACTTCTAAATATTATAAAGCTGAAGAGTTTGTTTGCTTGAACGCGTTAATTTCAGGAATTGCTGGTCCAATTAGAAAAATTATTTCCGTGTTAGATAGCTCATTTATCGAGGAAGGCTATAGGCTATATGTCATCTCGCTAAGATCAATAAGAGTGAAGAATGTTTCAAAATCGTTTTTTTTCTCTTTAGACAGCTTCGCCTACGTGTTAGCGTTAGTGCAAAGTAACTATTCCACGCGGACGTAGTCGCGGGCAGAAGTTAGTATTGTATATTGTATAGTATTGTATATATATTGTATAGCATTTAGTTGGACAGTGAAGAAGATCCGCAAGGAAGACGTCTTGAATATAAATGACATGTCAATGCTCCTAGTGAGTCGACGGATTGCATCATTTATGTTCAATTTACTTATGTAATATGAACGTTGGGTAATAAAGACTCTGTGATTTGTATTGATTGATGTATTGAGACATACATTTTATGTGTTCCTTACAGAATCAATATTTCCATAGAAAAGTCGACACACGGCTATGTTTTTGCCATTTCAGGAATTTATATTACTGGTAAAGATTCTGGTAAATTATTTTAACACAAAATACTAGATAATCGTGTTCAATAAAATTTCTATGAAATAGTTTTTGTCTATAAAAACTTCTCTAGTAGCGAATAAATGACGAAGTGATAGAACGAGAAGTCAAATTAATTTTATACTAATTATATAAAAATACTGACTAGATTCTAACTAAAAAAATGAAATAAGTATGCTTAAGTGTGGTTTTATCGAAGCAACTGTTTCTTACATTATCGTATCAAATAATTTGTCACAGTAAACTTAACTTTTTCTAAGTTCGCCTGTCTAACTACCGCCATCAAGTTAAAAATTTGTCGCCAAGCATTTACAGGTGGGTTCCGGTACATGCACTCGAGAGTCATCACCCCTCTGGTTTTAGTGTGGTTACCATCTCGGAACACATTGTCATTTAACATCAGATAAGATGTCTTAAAACGGTAAAACCTATGAATTACAAAAAAAAGGGCCCTAGTGGACAAATAACTCAGCAGTAATGATTTCTTTGGAGTCAAAATAATATTCAGATTTCTACCTGATGACGATTAAGAGCTTCAAATGGACATTTTACACGAGATACAATGATTTGTATGTATACACTTCCAAATATCGTGGTCCCGACGATGACGCTAAAAAATTGATCGAAACGAAAAATGCCATATATTTATTTATCAGTACATTATAGTGATGAAATACTAATATTTTCCAGTATCCGTTTTATTTCTAAGAAGGATAATCCAGAGGAAGAGGGCAATTGTATTATATTATTCCAAACTAATCGCTTTAAAGGAATTTATACGAATCTCATGAATTCTTTATCTTCCGTATTGTTTACATTATAGCTATAAATATCGAGGAGCTCATTTTCTGGTCATAAATTATAAATGTCACTAAACGTCTTTGGATTGACTTAATTTTTACGTATTTTATATTAATCTTTATTAAATTACTCTATAAATTATAGTGTTTGTTGTTGTTGTAGGCATTAAATTTAACAAATGGTCATCCCATACGTCACAGGAAATTCCGCCAGCACAATCAATGCTAAGGGGCGCAAATTCTATGCCTTTGGTATTCCCTTCAGCTTTCATCATAGGATTTCCCGTAACACCCTGCTCTAGACACGTTGCTCCCCTATGTTTTCATTGCTTTTCGGCGCCTGTCTGAGCTTTACCTTATTTTATTGTCTGGCTCACCCCATGTTTGTATTTTCATTCACAATTAAAGTTGATTTATTTCATGTACATATCTCATATAATTTGATGCGCTTAGTATACAGGGACCCTACATTTGAAGTAATAGAAACTGTAAATCTGTTGAGCATTCATAATTAAAACATTTAAAATATTTGCTTTTAATTATCCAAATTTAAACTTTAACTTGCTATGTCGTTGCAAATTTTTAATAAGTTATATATTCAGGCTTATCAATTTAAATTATATGCTAAATGAAATTAAAATAAATTTAAATGTGTAAAATTTTTAATTCAAAACCAGACTTAGTTCACATAAATTTCAATTTGTTAAAATTATCCAAATTCCGAAAGCTCGTTGGCGACTCTTAATTGATATCGTTAAGCATATTTTTATATAGTTTTGTAGGTACGTGTCAATACCGACAATCTATTTCAGAGTCCGAAATGAATGGACAGCGGATCGGACCCTTCCTTTTTCGATACGCTCGATGTCGAATTCCATCCGGGTCCATTACAGTTCTCACGTGCTTCCCAGAAACCATTCATGCCATTTGCAATCGGCAACATTACCGGTGCCGGAAATTTTTGGAATGCTTTTGAATTTTGGACTTTATTTACGGGATTTTCGGGTGATCGCTGGCCGTTTTATATTAAATGCGTCGATCCCTTCTCTCGAGTGTCGGCTGAGAGTGTCGCGATAACGGCGATGTCCATTAACGTTATCGTAAAGTTATCGTGGCGCCGGCGCCGCCGCTCGCCTCCTTTCTATACAACGGGATAGTGTTTGTCTTTGTCCAATATCTATAGCCACTACCCTGTTATGAACCCCACTGTGCTATTGTTATACTGTTTCGGTATCTAATAATACAAAATCATTGACTCTTTACACTATCAGTACTATGTAATTTCTACTTGTGAGGATTATAATGATTTGCTCTTGTACAGCTTTGTATTTGTTCCATCTGTTTCCATATCCAGGTCATACTTTATGAATAAGCTTTTTCAATGTACCATCTGTAGGGCAAGTTTATCCCGAAAGAATATAATTCTTGGTGAGTTAACAATGTTATCCATCTACAGATTTGTATTAACCTAACATGTGATCCGAGTTTCATCTCGTATCCTGTGATAATAGGGCACATATTTGGTAACACGTAAAATCTATAAATGCCAATACCGAATGCAGCTGCCTGAATGTAATGTTGTATACCAAGAGGTTGATTATCAACGCGAATGTTGTAGTTAGCTACACGGGTATAAAGAAGATTACCACAATGCATCTTTAGTTGGAAAGTAAAGCTCATTCTTGTTCTCAAATCCATTTTGATGGTCGCAGTATTTGCGTTACGACAGTGGCTTCGTTTTGAACTAATAGTTTTTATTAGTTCTTTATTAGTTCTTTTGTTGTAATTTGTAATAATAAAGCCTAAAGAAAACATCTTGATGAAACAATGGCATGGTGGTAGGGTTTTTTCTAAGTCTAACTGGCTAGCTCAAGATGAAAATCTGTCGCAAAACACCTATTTGTGTGTTCCGGCAGCTGCATTTAGCCGCCAGTCCTCTCTAGGTTTGGCGTGCTTACCACTTTACACCTTACTTCGTAAACCTATAAAGTATTTAAAAAATGCCATAAAAATTACGCTTTTTGTTGTTTTAATAAATGCACTAAAGGGACACACCACAGATCAATAATCCTTGTTCATGATAAAGGTAGTTCGAGTATATTTTAAAAGTCAATAAGATTATGTAGCGTTAAGACCGAAGTTGTAACAAATCGGGTTTATGTCGTTTAGAAATGCCGGGGTTACGTGTCGCCGTCGCCTACTGCCACATCCACCACACAATTGTGATCTCTAAAGGTTTTGTTTAAAGCATGAATTGATAACAACATAAAGACTGGTAATGCGACGGGAACTTATCTATGCATGAAAGTGGTTGTAAATGCTCACAAAAGTGTTCTTACATTTTGTTGGATGTGATGGTAAACGTTACTTCACTTACACCTTTTTATACTTTACTAGCTGATTCCCGCGGCTTCGTCTGCGTCGTTTATTATGTTAATTGTTGTGAAATATCTCAAAGGCATTGGGCAGCGTTTTCGACGAAAGCTCCCAGCGGCTTGATTTTTTCCGACACTTCCAACAATTATCGTTATATGTCAATCAATTTGCAAAACCTCTTGACAAATTATATACCTAAACCTTCCTCGTGAATCAATCTATCTACTAATAAACCGCATGGGAAATTGTTTAGTTGTTTATGAGTTTATTGCGAACAGACGGACTGGAGCGGCGGAGGTCCCTGTAGTGATAGGTGTTAACGTTTGATCACAATCATATCTGATGTTAAATGACGGTGTAGTCCAAGATGGTAAACATGTTAAACCTAGCTGGCTGGTTCTTAAGTGCAGCTGTGTAACACATCAGTAGTTGCTTGTCGCTTTTCAACTTAAGGGTGGTAGCTATCCGGGCAGACTAGAAACCCTACCACCATGCTATGGTTTCACAATGTTTTCCTTCACCCAAAGCTCCGACCCAGCTGCAAGGATTCTGAGTGTTCGAACACGCTATAAAATAAACCATCATCGCTTCATTTCTGTCTTAAATCCTTGTTTTTGGAATCGATAAGTTGACATCACTCTTGAATGATAAAAAAAGGGCATGAAAATAGATTATTCACTACATTCTAAAGGTTAACAGGATCCTCATGTTTTAAACTAAAAATCTGTGTGTTCTTAGGTCATGGAAAATTGTGGTGGTCTATTTAAAAATAATTTGTTTAAACACATCGGCATGCACCGTGCAATGAAATTCCGATAATATTTATATTGTTTTAAATATATATTATTGTTCTGTCCGGAACACGTATTGTAAACTTCCTTTAAAAATAAACCGTAGTTTTCATAAATACGGTTTATCTGTTAAATCTAGATTGACTGACATTGAAGTCTGGGTTTTTCTTTACCTATGTTTGTAGTTTCTTTTTATATAATGGCTCGGTAAATATCTGCTATGTACATTACTTATGACAAAGGTCACTGACTTTCGTGTCCAATACGATACATGACGTATTGATGGTTTCAATTGCGGAGTTATCCATAGATTTTCTATTTTCATGATTAAAGGCACCATCGAGGAACCATTTCTCGCAAGGAAATACTTGAATTATAGCTAGATGACGAATGTTTTCTTTCCCATTAGACTTTTCTCGCATACTGCCTTTGAGTCACACAGTGAAACAAACACTGTATCACAAATGATCAGAGGTATATCCACGGATTTTCATCAATACGCTTAAAATACCTTCAGATACTGCGTATATAAAATATATTAACATAATGGCTAATAAAATCAAGGTCGATATATAATAATACTCACACAGACGAACAAGAACATGCTGGTAGACCACACTGGTCGAAGATCATGTGAAATTCGATACCCGATGATGCTCGAAACTTAGGTACTAATGTCACGTGTTTACATAATCAATATATTTTTTCGTTAATAATTAGGTATAACACATTCATTTTAGTGGCTAAAATATTTAATGATTCAGATTTATTTGGTTTAGCGTATTCGATATTCGTTGTATTTATTATAATTGTTAATCTATTTGCAAACAATATGCCAACGTGGGCTAAAACATTAAATAATTTAAATTCCTTTACTCATTCGCAACACAATTTCGGAAGCAGAAAACATCTTATCCGAAATAGAAAGCATCTAAACAATATAATATTGACCTAAATGAAAATTTAGTAACATAAAGTGGCTTTATACGGTAATGTTTTTATTTAATCTTAATTCATTCATTCAATACACGTGTATACGCGTCGACCGCCTGCGCGCTACTGAGGGAAAGCTAACCAAATGTAATCAAGTATCTGGCTTATTTTAAACCAGTAATATGTGACTACCGTCAGCAGACGGAAATGCGTATTCACTTTTTTATTGCAGAAAGTAATATAGAACATATTATTTTTAAAAATCTTCATGCCGCTAATTTGCTAAACCATTCAAAGTATAATTTTAATAAAAATTGCAGGTTGTTAGGGAGAGGCTCTTTGGTGTATTGATAATAGACCGTCATCAGGTAACATGCGTTCAATGTATTATAACTCATGTCTAACTATGTGTCAGGTTTATAAGTTGTCAACAGCTCTTCATAGCTTAGTGAGTCTTTGTATGTTTGTCAGTAAAGTCAGTTTGTTTGAACTCGATATTTTAATTCTGCCCTTCCAATACATTCTTGATAATCTAATGTATGTCCGTAAAAACTTAGGTAAGCTGGATTTAGTAAAGATCAACATCATTTAAATACTAGAAACAATAACAAATTAGTTATTCTATATTTGAGCCTCACCAAGACCGATAACAGTTTTTATATAATAATAGTGTTCGCTTTTATAACAAAGTTCCAAAGCAGATTACTGATTTTCTCAATAGTGAGTTCAAGAATCATATCAACCGGGTTTAATGTCTAAAGGGTGGATCAATATGTGAACTATTTGTGCATCCAAAAACGAATGTAACTATCTATATTTTTTAAAACATGTATCATGGAAAAGATAAACCCGATCGAGTTTCTTGCCGGTTCTTCTCGATGACGGTTGTTTTTCCGAATCGGTGCTAGTTTTGACATTCATAAGCGCCTTCTCAAGTCCTAAATTGATAAAGTATTTTTGATTTTTTAGTAATGTTACTTAGGTGCAAGAAACCAATGTACATTTGAATTATAACAACATCAATTATAACAACAGAGGTATTTATAATTCTCCCACACCACGGGATAATTGAATTTGAATGCGCAGCTACATTCCACAAATTCCTGAGTGTATAAACTTTCACCAGTAGAATTCTTACAGTTCATACGAATTTTTTAAAGCATCAGTCATTTGTTCGATTTTTTTTAAATTATGTGGCTTCGTTGGTGTTGTTTTTCCGTTTATTAAATTAGGGCATTTAATTCTCAAATACTCTATAATACTCTATCTTAAATTAAAAAAAAAAGACTGTGTATGTAATACTGTAATTATGATATATTTTGTTTATTTCTAATACTTGTAAGTTAATATATGCTTTTTCTTTTTTAACTCCAAACATCTTTTTTCTTGTTTTGGCTCCGCAGAAGAATTTGCCAATGTCAGTGTTGAATAACATATACATATTGTCATACGTCTTCCGTCACGTGACGACGCTAAAATCGTACGCAGTCAGTGGCCTATTCGTTGTAGATTTTTAGGTACATGTTGTTCTAAAGTTATATGATAAAATTTTATTAATTTTTCGAGAAACATAATTTCTTGTACATACTAAAAATGACTGTAAATTTACGTTTTAAATTACTGTCCTGCATTCACGTGAAAAAGATAAGCTTCTCTGCCTACCTCGTCAAATTATACGTATAGTAATGATGCTTTACGAAGTGTTCTGTTTGAACTGACATACGGTACCCTAAAATGTATCTACCTAATGGACTTGTTACTTATTCTAATTTATATTTATATGTCTATATACAACCATTATCAACTTGTTTCCAGACTTAACAATAAATTAAACTCAAACACACCTATGTCATGTACAGAAACATTATATATACGTATATAAGCGTGTATGTGTTATTTCGTCTGTGCGCGTACGCAGGTGTCCGCAATGCGTGATGTCATACCTCGATGGACTGGTCAGCGATCGTCGCCATGTTTGTTTTTTTTTAGTAGACATTTTATATGAACTAGGCATCGCTTCCAATCGGCGGTGATACTTTAAGATATTTCGATCAACATTTCTTCATGTAACATACGTTTGTATGATAGTTTATTTTTATAAGAAAACTAGCGGGCCCGGCAGACGTTGTCCCGCCCTGATTATAAAAAAATCCTTGACAAATGATATGTCAAAACGTTCCTCATGAATCACTTTATCCACTGGTGAAAACCGCTTGAAAATCCGTTCGGTAGTTTTTGAGTTTATCGCGAACAGACAGACAGACAGACGCGGTAGGGGACTTTGTTTTATACTATGTAATGATTAATTTGTATCAAGTATTCTTTTATATGGTAAATATCATCTATATATAAATATCCAAAAACAGAAAAGTTCAATACATTTTTCTCTCTATTTGTCAATCGATTTTTTTAAGTGAAACTTCTTACTGCACGGTAGAGAACATTTTTCGTTACGCGTTAAACGTAAGGTAGGCATGTATTTGTGAGTATGTATAAGTCTGGGTGTAGTAGTATACCAAAAAGAGGTCACTGAATATATAGTTAAGTATTTATACTACGGGACACTGTATAGTATATAGTTTATGAGCTTTCTCATAAACTAGCGGGCCCGGTGACCGTTGTCCCGCCATGATGATAAAAAAACCTTGACAAATTATATACCTAAACCTTGCTCATGAATCACTTTATCTAGTGATGAAAACCGCAAGATAATCTGTTCAGTAGTTTTTGAGTTTATCGCGAACAGACAGACAGACGGGGCAGAGGACTTTGCTTTATAATATGTAGTGATTTAATACATATGTAAAAGCCAAAGAAATTTCACTTCCTGCACGTGTACACAGTGATAGACGCAATGCTATTTTTGTATATTACAGGTATTGAAGAAAAAAATTGGGTACTTACTTTTTCTTTACTTTTAAAATATAAAATCCACATGACATTCCAAGGTCCCGCCGAAAACTCTGGTAGAATCGTTAGCTATGTCTAATGTTCAAATATTCTCCCTTGTTTCAGAACATGGTGAAAGTACGGAAGATGCAAGAAGAACCAACCATGAACGGCTTGGTGCTGGCTCCCTGGCTACTGACGGTGAAGGTATGTTTACTCACATCTAAGGAATAGTTTGGGGGGCGGTCGTTAATTACGTGGTGGTTTTAGAAGACGGATGGAGTTAAGTCGAATCTCACAAAATCTCACATGGGGGAGAGAGGGAGTGTCGGCAAATATCACGTAATTTTCTTTGAGCCAAATATGGCGTAAAAATTTGAGAAAATCTGTTGAATTTAAAGTAAAACATATTTGTAGACTAAAATATGCTGAAATCTGGCAAAATTATGTTATATATTAAAATACGTGAATAGATGTAAAGTTATTTAGTTTTGGCATATCGAAATGTAATATAACAATAGTAGCAAAGAGAAAATTATGGAGCCAATAGAGTTTTCTTGAATAAATCTAAGTTATTTATACTCAAAATACGTATTTCGAAGGATCTCACGGAAGATTAGGGAGGGTGAGGTCGAGATAAATCATACTAGATCTCACCAGCGAGTAAGGATAAAAATCCTCAGAAACGTCTCACGTAATTAATGGACGTCCCCTAAGGGGTCATTCAAGTATTACGTAAGCACTGATGGGGGGCGGGGTCCTTGATTTGCTTATTTTTGATGGGTTTTTAATAACATTGCTTACTTTTGCTGACCAGGGGGAAGGGGCGGCCAAAAATTACAAAAATTCTACTTACACAATAATTGAATGGCCCCTAAGGGTGATTCATAACTTCCAAAGTATCACTCAGGCACGGTTAAATGTTGTCGGATTTTTTTTTCGTAAACGTTTTTAGACTATAAACTAACGATTTGAACAATACCCACGCCAAAAAAGGTAACGGTAAATAATGGACACGCTAATAATGTACGAAATTCCCTTAAGATGTCACGTATATAATATTCAAACAGTACCATCATGTTATCATCGTCATCATTATCATCAGCCTGTAAGAAACCCACTGCAGGGCCATAGGCCTCTTCCCGAAGGAAGGTATGGGCGTAATCACCACGCCAGCCCACGACGTATTGTCGATTTTAAACTCTGAGGAATCCACAGTTCTATGTTTTCCCACATACCGTAGTACTACAAGAACATTTCTCAGGTTCAGGTTTTCTCACGATGTTTTCCTTCACCGTCAGCCGATAGCGTTACCAATTTGAATTAGTAAATGTACGTGAATTCCGAAAAATTCGTTGGTACATGCCGGGGTTCGAACCTGCGGACGTCGGATTGATATTTCACCGGTAAACCACTAGACCACCACGACTAAAACCATCATCTTAAGTTTAATTTAAATGGTGTGGATTTTTAATAATACAAGAGTATTACAGGGTGTTTCGAATTTTTCGGTCGCATGCTTATCGTTTCTAATGAAAAGTCATTGCACTCGTTCCGTCCATGAACGGAATGTTAACAATTCATTACTCATTGTCACGAGTCTTTCGAGCTCGTAATTTCGCACTTTGTTTTTTACCGACCACCTCTGTCCTTTACCTACGCCGCTTCATCGCACAGATGCACGAGATTAATTATGTTTAATTATATACACTAACTAGCTGTGGCTCGTAACTTTGTTCTCTTGGAAACGATTTTATTTAGGTAATATAATATTGTTGGGTAATATAATATATATAACAACAAAGTCCCAAAGCATATTACCAATTTGCCAGGCTGTAAGTTTAAGCGCCAAGTCAAGTTGGTTTTGATGTCAATTTTTGATTTTGATTGTTCCGTTGGTGCTACGTATTGTATATGGAATTTTAGTGAGCAATTTTTTTTAAATTGTAATTTCTTAACCCCGATTTCATGTTATCTATATTTGACGTTATAATTACTGCTTAAACATATACAAAAGCGTAATGATATAAATCTTAAATGATAGTCTGAAAAGATCTCTGTCTACCAGTAAAATATTCGTTAAAATCGATTTAGCCGTTTCAAAATTTTCAAAGATCTACCCGGAAGTACATTTCGATTTTATTTCGATGCATTCCGATATATATTACATACAATTATCGCACCTTCGATCCATACAAGCCTTGAGGTATATCCCAACCCTGAAATATGCCTATATATACTAATTAATTATATTTGTCTTGTAAAGTTATTACAGCGGAGTATCAGATTTCCGTGGCCTTTATAGAAGCCCAATTTACTTGAATAGTTCAAGAGTCGTAGTCTAGTAAAGCTGTTAAGACCTTGCTAGGTCAATAGCGTAGTCAGTTCGAAAAAAATACTTGAATAGTTCAAGAGTGGAAAAAACTCAGTAGATCTCTTTCTGAGAGTATTATTTCCCGTACTAAATCAATGTACTAAATTGTACGGAATTGAACACTCTATATCTATAATGGTACCTTCGAATCTCGATTATTTGTATTGATTGATCTAATTTAGGTAATGTTCAGGCATAAACGATTACCTACTCATTTGGCAAGTAGATTCAGAACTAGTTTCTGTCTACGGTGTTGTCCGTTATAGAAGTGCTGAATATTCATCATGCGCTATCTGTTTACCAATTTGTTACACTATTTCTCAACTATTCTGTGTTAGCTACTGCCCGCGACTTCGTCCGCGTGAAATAGTTACTTTGGGCTAACGCTACACGCAGCGGAAGCTCTCAAAAGGAAAACAAAAACGATTTTGAAACATTCTTTATTGGTGCTCCGCTCCTATTGGTCTTCGCGTGATGATATATAGATAAATGAGCTATCTAATACTGAAGAATTTTTTAAATTGGACTAGTAGTTCCTAAGATTAGCGCGTTCAAGCAAACAAACTCGTCAGCTTTATAATACTAGCATAGAAGAAGGGGAAGTATTGTTATGTTTGTAATTTCTTTTTGTTTCCACCTGGTTGCCTTATATATAGAAAATAAATGTGGCTTGGTATTTGCCGATATCACCACTACCATAATACCATGAGGCTGTCCCCCACGTGTCTGCAGGTAACCTTGACGATCGATTGCCGTGCCGCCAGCCCGGCGCCAACCCCACACCACGACCTGTCGCTTATGGTATTGCTACCACCACTAGCCATCGTTTTTCTAAGCTTTTCCAATATGTGCGCTGTAGCCTTTTCAAATTCTAAAGAGGGAGATAAATCATAACATATTGTTGATCACGAATTTTTTTATTATATTTCATCTATACATATAATAAGGATGTGCATGTACATGTGTCTGTACTTTTTAGATTTTTGTGAAAAAAATTTTTGCCGGTTTCTAGGAATAAGTAATAATATGCATTTCAATGTCTGTCTGTCTGTTTGTTTCAACACACATCACTGCTAAAATACTATGTTCACGATAAAACCTAACCAAGAAAATCATAAAGCATATCTTTGAGTTACATTTAGTCTTGGTTTCATTAAAATCTGTTCGGTCTATCAAAAGCTATTGTATTTTTAATGACGACGCGACTTAAGTACGAGAGAAAGGTAGATTAGTAAATTAAATTAGTACATTCGGATGACTTTATTAGTCCCTGTTTTGTACATCAGGTTTCACGTGGACGAAGTCGCGGGCACTGGTAGTCTTATAATAAATTTATGACAACATTATAACATGACTTACATTTAATCACAAAGTGGCAATAGTTTTGCTATAAAATTTATTTAATAGTAAATATTTAAGTTCACGTAGTTGGAGTGTCATAATAAAAAATAGACTTTAGAAGACAAACAGCACTGGAATCTGTCCAGTTCGAATATACGGAAAAGAATTTCGTAGCTATTAATAAATATATATAAATCTAAAACATGCCGTTTAGGACTCCATAAAATATAACACTAAAATCCGAATATGGCCAAATTCTTTTGTAGTTACGAGCCTACAGATACAATATAAATTCATCCGTAAATGGTGATACTGTATAAGTAATCTATTATGTCGTTGGCGAATATACCAATGCTGTTTAAATTAAGAACTAATTGGTCTTTGAAAATGTGATAAAAATTTTCCATTCACTTCGGAGCCGCGATGGCGGTTGTTTTTCTCCATTTTTTGTTGTTTTAGAAACCTACCTTATCTATTTACCTATTTCGCCAAGAATACTAACGACTATATGACTGCAAAGAAATTAAAATAACTTTTGGTTTTTAGGTAATAGTGTTAGATTTTATAACAAAGTCCCAAAGCACAATACCGATTTACCAGATAGTAAGTTGAAGGGCCATGTCAAGCGGGTCTTAATGCATAAAGGCTATTATAGGGTGAATCAATGTGTCAACGATAGTGACTTCTGCAAATGACACCTCTCTCTGTGCATCCACTAAAAACGAATGTATTGTCTATAAAAATATGTTGTGCTTTGTTATTGGGTTGGGTTTGCGAATTTAACTAGTTATATTCATAGCGGTCAACAAATTTGGCGAGGATTGTAGTAGGTATTCAAAGGTGATATTGTTTTTAAAAGCACATATTTCAATCAACGTATATGGAATTGTTTACATGATTGACAGGAACATATTAGATTAAACAATAAAAGAAATGAAGGTATTAGTTGAGAGTGCGTGCAAGTTGGCATCGTCGTTAGCGTCTGACGAGGTAGCTTTGTGTTTGAGCCAACACTCACTGTGGAAACGTGATGTAACACGTTAAAATATATCAAATCGGTAATTTGATACTTGGTTCTTGAACTTATATTTCCATAGACTACTAGCTGTGTACGTGTCCTCGTTCACTTGAAAACAAATTAATACGCCGCTCTGAATATAGCCAGATAGTAAATTCAAAAACCATGTCAAGCGGGTCTTAATACATAAAGGCTGTTTGTTATAGGGTGAATCAATACATAAACGAAGGTGACGTTTGGAAATGACGCCTCTCTTTGTACATCCACCAAAAACGAATGTGACTGTATATCTTTATATATAAATTTACTCTGTAAGTGTGTATGTCACTGAACTCCTAAACGGCTGGATCGATTTTGATGAAATTTTGTGTGTGTTTTCCAGTGGATCCGAGAATGGATTAGATTCACAATATAACCCGGTAGGTGGTGCTGCGGATGAATTTTAGATTTTTTTTTATATCAAGGCAGGACAACGTCCGACCGGCCCGCTAGTATATATATATCTATAAAAGTATGTTATGTATAATGCAAAGATAAACCAGATCGAGTTTCTTGTCTTCTTGATAACTGGGTTGTTCGTCCGAACCGGAGGTAGTTTTGACGTTCATAAGTGCCTTCTCGGGGCCTAAATTGAATAAAAAAAAATCGGATTTTAATTTTCATAGCCGTGATGGTGATGATTAATGAATAAACATCCAAATATGCGTTCACAGAACGTCAGAGCTGGGAGACAGAGTGGTGCAGACTAGCGTATTGGGAGCTGACTCAGCGAGTCGGTCGCCAGTTCGGAGTGAGGGTCCGCGCTGTGGATGTCTTCGGAGGTGGGGGAGGCGCCTGTGGCTCCGGCAGGCATGGTCTATGCCTGGATGCGTTAGATCAGCGGCAAGACGTACCACAAGCTGAACAGGTGGGTTTCTTGAACGTTGTAAATCCTAGAATAATTGATAATGGTGCTCACACATATTTCTACCATAAAGCCATGGGTTTGGTTTAAAAATTTGGTTTAAAAGTTTTTTCCATCGCCTCAAATTTTTTCTTCCATCTATCGCATGTCGCATTACATCCGCCCTCAGAGTAGGGGTAAAGTAAGAGGCGCTCGGCAGAACAGCCAAGCACAATATGTGTATCATCTGAATAATTATATTTATGTATTTCGTACTCTAATACGTAAATTGAAATGAAAATGTATGGTTGTATAATATATCTCGTCTACTATTGATTTCTCATTATCATTCTCATTTTCCAATTATTAAATTCCGATTAATAACGGGATTTTAATACCCTAAATCGAATAATTTTCTGAAAATTCTCATTTAAATATCTACGATCTGAAAAAAGTTTCACTTGCATCGTGGTTTCATAAAACCACATAATGTTTTATTATCTATTAATACCAAATTTCATTAATAGCATTAAATTATTTTATGACTACGGTGAAAGTTCAGAAGAAGTGGGCTAGAATTAATATGAATATTAGTTATTGATATTTTACTCTCGTAATTGTGAACCTTTATTTTCCTTAGTGCGATTTCTTAAAAAAATATGTTATATCCAGTAACACCAGATTTCATTACCAGCCACGCTAGGTTTAATGGTTAGGAGATGAAATATAAGGCCCGAATTAGTATATTGGTTATTGATATTTTAAGTTTCGTAATTATGGATGATTTCTTAATTAATGGTTATTCTTAAAAAACTGATATTGTGAAGAGTCCACCCAAGTCCCGGTTGCTTAAATCCGGTCCTAAACGAATCGTACGTAAAATACAATATATGAATAGTGTTGATCAGAGAGACGACGTTCCGACGACGGTCGCCGTTGTAAAATCGATGTATTAAATAAATATAGCTTATATTACGATAAACAGCTGGTATATCACACATAAACTATTTAAAACCCAGACACATAATTGTCAGTTATGCTTATCACACAGAAGTTAGTAATATGTGGGCATTGAACCTGTGAACTCTCGACCCAATATTATGGTTAATTAACATAACACCGTGAGTCCTGATTAAACATCGCGACAAAGGATTAATCAGCAGTTTATTTGAGAGCCATTCCCTATTTGTAGTTTCGAAGTCACAAATTCAATTAACTTCTGGACTGCCCAAAACCAGGTGTTTAGTCTTTATACAAACGAATGTAGACCTCACGATGCACTGATAATAGACTGTTGGCAGCATAAGCTATAAGTAATAATTATATACTTCTTTATACTGTTTATCATTTATTAAATGTATGATGGACTGTACAATCTCAATACAAAATATAAATATTCGATGCACACTGGCTGCTGTACTACACGTCGCTAATCTGACGCAAGCGCAGTACGATCGATCGGCCACGCTTACTACGAGTAGTAGCATGTCGGTGACGCGAAATTATAAGTTTATGTCCTGCAAAAATAAATACCGCTCAACGCGTCTAAAGATTTCGCTTAAAAAACCAGCTATGATTACAAAATTTGAAAATCTTGAACAATAACAAATTACGTATTGTAAAATTGTAATTAAAAAAAAATGGTCAGATATTTAAAAATATCATTCACCATTTTGAGATCTGGGTCTTACAAAATCAGCCGAGGGGTTAATATCAGTTTTAAGTGTTATGAAATGATAAATTGTATAAAAACATTAAAATTGATAATTATAAGAGGGCGTATCAAGTTAGGTGTCGAACGGTACAGTGATTGCGGTTGTATATATGTCTGTGTATAGATGGCGCGACGTTCGCTCTGATAACCTTTTCGATAAGGCACAACGGGAGCACCGAATCTTATGATAGCGATGATGTGCCCGCGTATACGCGACCGGCCTTTTGCTAATTAACTACATTATTATTATTGTTTCGTAATTAGAAACCTTCCTTATGCGATATCGAGTTTTTTTTCTCTTTATTTAATAGAATATTATGTATACACAATTCTGCCAATTTTACGTGGGTGACGTATTTTTCACGATTTCAATAAAATGGTAGCAGCGCCCTTGTTAGAACTTTACAATAAGTTTTTATAGCAACTCTAAATCCATCTTGTAATCATAATTTCAATTCGCGTCAATTGTGCAAAGTAATGAAATGAAACTATGTTGTATTGGACACTAGTTTATGAACTAAAATTACTACATGAAACACTAAGATCGCGTTAAATTAAAAATATTATAAAATCGAATTAAAAATGTTTAAACACTTGGCTGAAAGATCGGAATGCCTTTGCATCAGTGATGACGAAACTTTATTAAATTATTTTTTGAGACGAAAGCAAATTATTTAGAGTTATTGTATACTATATATGTAATTTTAGTAGTATATTACACGATATAATTTGCTTATTGTGCACAAGTCGAAAACAATTGCGCGGGACGCGAATTTCAAGTTATGACAAAGATTTCCTGGAAATCTGCTACACTGCCACTATAGCAAGCGTTTGCGCGATGACAATACACGATGGAATTTTTTTATCTCCGTTGTGTTTATTGGGAACTACCAGATATCCCCCAACTTCGTCTGCGTGGCTCATTATCTTAACAATATTAAATGTTCAGAAAAGAAACATAAAAAAATATCTAAGCATTAATATACTTTGCCTACAAAATTCACGCATAGATAAGGACCAAGGGCCTAAGTAGTAAAACTAAAATAAAGATCTGTTCAAAATTTTTTACCTGTACTGTGTACTATGACAGACCTCATTTTATGTATATTATGTATATTACATTTTTATGTATATTACAATATTATAAAGCTCAAAAGTTTGTTTGCGTGAACGCGATAATCTCAGGAACTACTAGTCCGATTTGAAAAATTCTTTCAGTTTTAGATAACTCATTCATCGAGAAAAGCTATAGGCTATATATCATCACACTAAGACCAATAGGAGCGGAGCACCAATGAAGAATGTTTCAAAATCGTTTTTTTTTTCCTTTTGATAGCTTCCGCTGCGTGTTAGCGTTAGCCCAAAGTCACTATTCCACGAGGACGTAGTTGAGGGCAGAAGCTAGTAGGTTATATGTTTGAGAGTACGTGAATGTATATACATATAATTTTTGAATACGTCGTGAACATACAGCTATATAGTTTTTATAAACCTCATTGCACTCATTAGCTGAGAAATCGCGGATCGTTTCTCGTGTAAAACTGATATTTATTTAATGAATGATAGTATGAATTAAATAAATCATATATATGAGACCGGTAACTCCAACACTACTTGTTTTTGTTTTTTTTTCGTTTTCTTTCGTTTTTATGTTATTACCACAGCGTACGTTATATAAAGTTACTAGCGGACCGGGCGGACGTTGTCCTCCCTTGAAAACAAAAAAAATCCTAAAAGTCGATCGCAGCGCCACCTGCCGGGTCCAATTGTGAATCTAAACCATTCTCGAATCTCCACGAACACACACAAAAAAATTCATCAAAATCGGTCCAGTCGTTTAGGAGGAGTTCAGTCACATACACACGCACACAAGAAATATATATATTAAGATTAAGAAGTAATAACCATAACTCTTTACTGGGTGACGTTGCATATCATCTTTTATACGGTCATATTTTATACTATCTCTTTGATATTTGACGGAATTTGTGAATTACACAGGACTTAGTTTACTTTTACTCGACTCTTTAATGGCAAAAAAAAAACATAGTTCAAATGATACACAAAGATATGTTGTCGTGTAGTTTTAAATTAAATACATTGGCAATTTAATATAGCGCCATCTTACAAAATGTTGAGATAACTGTAAGTTATTTTCCATTGCCAACAGTGCAAATACTACGAAAGTTAGCGAGATGGCGCTATATTACATTAATGGTTAGATATAAAGGGTCCGATAATAAAATACGTTCCCACTTATATGGTGGGAGGATGGAGGTGACGCTTACTGTGACAAGGAGTGACATGAAAATCGGGGAGGTCTAACAAAACGTGTCATCCACAGTTCATGAAACAATTTTTCTCTTGTTTTTTTTTTACGTATGTATATATTTGTACATTTACAGGGAGTGATCTTTTAATTGTGACGCAATAAAGATAAGGGCTCGCAGAAAATGTGACATAGCGTGACGTATTTCATGGCGTTTTTTCAGGGAAGACACCTATATAGATTGATTTTATAAGCAAAATATTAGCTAAATACAGATTTTCATCCAAATCGTTAGATTCGCTTCTGAGATCCGCGAAATAAATTGAAATGTATATATATGTAAGATTTAATTTGTAAATTCTATTCCAGGTGCGAAAAACTCGCGCTAAAATCGGTCTCGGTGTGACCCTGTCGTTGGAGTCGGACGGTGTGTGGCTGTACAACCGGAGCCAGGAGCCGGTGTTCGTGAGCTCGCCCGCGCTGGACGCGGCAGCGGCGAAGGCGCTGCTCGTGTGGCGAGTGGCGCCGGGGCACTGCCTGTGTATATTCGACCCGTCGTGTCCGCCGCCCGCGCTCTCGCTACCACACATAGGGCCGGTGGACCCGCGCTCGGTGAGGATCTCGTTCGCGAAGGGCTGGGGCCCGAAGTACTCGCGGCGGGACGTGACGGCGTGCCCCTGCTGGCTCGAGGTACTGTTGGCGCCTCCGAGCTGACCTAAATAGTGTGGTTTTTTAATCGTTTGTTTCAGATGTTTCGGCTTGAATTTATGTAGGGTTTTTTTTATATTTAGATTGTTACTGCCATTGTCGAGTAGTTCAATGTTCTAACAAGATGGTGGGCTCCCTTATTAGAACTTTCCAGGGAGTTTTTGTGGCATCTCAGAACTCAAGCGCCGTGGTATTATTTCCCATCCACTTCACTTGTGCACAATAACCGAACTATATTACGTAAAATGCCGCCAATATTACAAAAAATGGAGTCAAATAACACATTTTTTTTTTAATTTTCATTCACTATTCTAGTAATATATAAATTTCTTCTGTACGTGTCTATGTCACTGAACTCCTCCTAAACGACAGGACCAATTTTGATGAAATTTTGTGTGCGTGTGGATCCGAGAATGGTTTAGATTTACAATTGGACCCGGTAGATGACACTGCGGTTGAATTTTAGATTTTTTTTAATTATGAAGGCAGGACTACGTCCGCCCGCCCCGCTAGTATATCTGTATAATACTATATATATGTTACACGGTATGTAAACATTAAAAACTGGGGGAAATTTCAAGCCGAAACATTTGGACAATTCTCAACAGACTATAAAAATGGGTAATGGACCATTTAAAAGTGAAGTGCAAAGACATTTTGATAAATAAAAAACTGTTTAACAAGTTTTATTTAATATTCGCGTTACACTAGAAGCCGTGTCTTTGGTTAATGGTGTAATTTGATTTAAAAAGTTATTCTTAATTTTATATTTATATTGAACATAAAGTTCATTTGTTTTTAAACATTTTCCGATTTTTTTTTATATTCACATAATTGTTTTCCATTTATGAGATGAAATATTGTAATTTGCACATGTCGCAAATATATGTCAGTACTAACTTTTTACTGTGACTTTATCTACATATTTTTTCATATATTCAAGATATTAAGTGCCCTATCTCATTCTCCAACTTCTACGCTATCAATATATAGAAATGTCAAAGCGATCGTTTCAATGGTTTAGTCGTGGAATAGTTACAAACAAACATAGATATTTTTTGCAGTTGTATTACTGTAGTTTCAAATAATGGATTAGTAATTAGTTAAATTAATTACCCGGCAAAAAATTAATCAAATTTATATTCTTAAGACTTTACATATAACATGCATACTTCTTTGCCGAAATTGTGTATCTTTGCAAAGTAAATATGTTAAAACGTCGATTGAATTAGTTAATTCAATTTCGTGTCAATGAAAAATAAACGTAATTTTTAAAGTAAACAAAAAACACATTTCTATTTCGTGTCCTCTCCATCCATTTTGATCCAGCTTTTATTTTATTATTTGCGCGGATCCCTGATTTGTTTTCTAAAATAAAATTAGCCTTAGTTACTCCTTATAACATCAGCTATCTGTAAATATATATATCAGGTATAAATACCATATATACAGTTTTGGCTAAACCTTTTGACGGCTCTAAATATAGATGTCCAGAACATAAATAACTTATAACCTAAGAACAACTTAAAGATAAATAACTGTCAATTTAAGATGCTTATAATAATATTTTAACTTTATATTAATCACGTGATCGAACTTAGGGCTATATTCGGAACAGCTAAAAACACTATTTCATACCCATTTGGAAAAAAGTGATTATTTTAACATTTAAAACAGACATTTTTATTTTATTTTACTTGTGTAAACTGTGTGCAAATAATAATAATTCATATCATATGTATGATTTTACGAAATGTTTAAAAAAACACGATAATATTCGGCTTCAAAATACCTTATGATAATCCTTAGACACAGCTTCAAGTGTGACAAGGCGCTTGGCGCAAAACCCAACGGGACCCAAATGGCCTGGGTGAATCGATATATCTTATTGGATATTTATATATAATTTCGTTAAATGTTTATAATATATCGTTCGAAATATCTTTTAAGCTGCTCCGTGACGTAATACGTTTGTATGAATATATAGGATTTTTTGTAAAACATTTTTAAGAGTGATTACTTCGAAAAATAAATATTTACTTGCGTATTGGTAATTCAGTGAATATTTGTTTTTTGTGTACATAACTCGCCACATTACATGTCGTCGGTTAAGAATAAATACAAATCTGTTTCAATTTTTTTATTCTATTTTACAATACAGTGATATATTACATTTCATTTCGCTTAATCTGACAAATAATTTATAAAAAAATACGCAAATCTCTATTTCTGGTCATGTTTAACTATGTTTTTATTATTTTTGACTATGACAATATCAACAACAGTATATACTTCTCATTTTCTTATATTTCAAACACTTTGTAACATAAACAGGTAATAAAGAGCAAACTCTATATTCTGTCATTATCTATGAAATAACTAATAATATATAAATACTTACAAATTATTAAAATGTCGCCTCTCAAAAATGTTATCAATCTCAGCAAAAGAATATAATATACATACATGTATTATGTTTCGGAGTGGCATACATTTTCCTTCGTACCCTGTGAAATAGTCACTTTTGACTATAATTTACCATGATAAATGTAAATATTCCAATTAATTTATATGTACGTCAATATATATGCATATATATAGAGGCCTTGTATATAACAGATATTCGCAATATGTGACCAGAGTTAATTTTAATGAATTTAGACAAAACAAACGATTGATATTAGAGTAATTCAGAGGAGGTATTTATTCAGTTAATTCTTATTAAAATCACGAAAATGATTTTTTTTTAGTTAATTTTGTCGTTTAGATGATTCATTTTAATGTCCTCTATCTGCCAAAAAAAAGTATCAACAGATTCGGTTAATTTGTTTCGGATGTAGGACAAACAAGACACTTCATTCTTATTTATATATTATTAAAAATAACTTATGAAATTTACTCACTAAGATTGGATTTGGCCAATTTATTTGTTGAGTATTTACATTATTAACTGAGTAAATTAACTTTTGAATTATTCTAATATACTAATGGAAATTTCGAGGCCTTAACACGCTGTAGTTTGTAGCGTATACATTTTTTTACGAGAGAGGTCGTATGTAAATACTTGTATAAATTCTGCTTTAAGACATTGCGAGACTGTGTATCTACTGTTGTTAATTGTAAAATAAATATCTGTAATATACTATTTATAAAAATAATATTAAATAATGCCTTAATTAAGTATATAAAATAATACATTAAGTTAAATGTATAAAACGTCATGAGTTTTTGTACAAAATGTTATACATATAAACATATAATATAAATATGACATCATTTTTGTGTTTGCGAAGTTCATTTGTTTTTTTAAGAAGGCTGTGTGTAAAAGCATTTTTAACAGATTTCTTTCATTTTTTTTTAAATATAAATCTCAAATATGTCAAGTGTGAAATCGTACCCAGTTGTAATTTGAGACGAATCGTTTTTAATTATTTTTTTTGTAATTTGTTATACAAAAAGATCTGCCAATGTATTAAATTATTGTTTATTAAAAAAAAAGTGCGGTCGATTAAAACATATATATTTAATAAGTAACGAATAAAAAATTGTGCCTTTCGTTATAATGGAAATAATAATATATGAGTAAATTATATTTAAAAAAATTGTAAAAATCCGAAACTTCGACCTAAGGGTAATGCAGTCAATTTTACTGGCCTAATGGAATCTTTACATTTATATCAAGTTATTGTGTTTATTATGTAAAAAAAACCTCGAATTTAAGGGTGTATTGCTTAGACAAAGTGACTCGACAATAAAACTCTTCATTCTAGTCTATATAAAAATCTTGCTTTGTCATAATCCACTAGTATATTACGTTGTTAAGTGAAATTACAAGTTACTTAGACCAGCTCGCTTACATAAACAATAAAACGAAAATAGTACTGGTATACACACAGGGATGTATCTAAGTAGAGGAGTCGGGGGGTCTTAACCCGCCCCCCCTCAGAAACATTTTCATATCCCTGAATCCATCACTAGAGATAATATACAAGAAAACTTCAATAAATCCATTGAAATATATAAATTATTTGTACGTTTAGTAATCCTGCTGGTTTCTGTGTTATGTAGTTAAGGCCAGTTTTGGTGTTAGAAAGAAATAGTTATACTTATTCATGTTTTTTTTAACATAACATTTGGGGTACTATTAAATAAAAAAGGCAGCTTATGAAATATATGTACAAAATAGAAATCCCATGTATAAAAACAGTCACAAATTGCATCTCATATAGAAGAAAATGAATACAGCTGTTTAGTCATCGCATTAGACTGATGTAGGAAATTAATCGAAAAAAAAAATTAATTGTAAGTACATAATTTTAACAATGCTTCGTTATTTATGGTATGACTTATTTATGGTATTTAGTTTCGAAAGTAATATTGTAATATTTTTGACTTTTGATTGTAATATATCTTTGCATCACAATATATTTGGTTACTAAACGAGTACATATAATAAACGTGCCATATAAATAAAAATGATGTTTAAATTGCATTACATAATAATATCACAATAATTTATTAATTATACTTGTATTTAAAAAAAATAAAGTTCTTAGTAAAAGTTTATCAATGTATATTATACAAATAAATTCTTTAACAACAAATGAAGGTTATTTGTTAAGAATAAAAGAAAAAAAAATAACTTTGTTGCCCTAGTGAGTTAGAAAAAGTATTGTTAAAAATATGTACTGAAGAATATTTATATATAAAATCTTACTAAATGTAGATAGTATGTTCTCCCCGATTCGCCGGTTTATTCTATAAGTTGTGAGTCTGATCGATGATGGACGAGATTAGAATTATGATAAATTATAAATAAACAAAGAGAAATATTTTTAAAACATTTTGTTTTATTCCGACCCAATTTTGCTTAACAAAGTGGTGTACAAATCGCCTTTATGATGAATAAATATTGAATATAAAACAAACAATTTTACATCATAATTAATGCGTTAAAGGCATATAAGATATATTATTCCAATTTCTTCAAAGTTGTATTCGGTATGACCCAACAAGCCAAGCCACAAGCTGTAATAAAAATTAACAATTTAAGAGAGCGCCATCTGTTAGATTATCGGCGAATATTGTTAATTCACCAGTAGGCATCTATTTTAATTATTACTTTTATATATGAATATATAGCGGTGTAAAAAGTTTGAATTCTAAAATGCATAACATTATATCGTAACGTTCAGAATAAATTACTATTATAATTGGATTTAGATATAATGGAATATGTGGTAAGTGGAGTATTTAAAGATAATTACAAAAAAAATAAATAAACCGCCTTCGATGTGTAAAACTAATAAGGCACTAAAAAGCGAAAAATAACTGAATTATTAAATTAACCAAATTAAATAAAAAATATTGATATTTGCGCTACCTAATAAAATATTTGAAGTCAATGCCAACTTAAATTCATATCATCTACATACAAAGTTTTCGTCTACTCTCATGTCCCATCTCGTACATATTTTATTACCTGCAACAAATTTGAAATGTAGGTTGGCGTTGACTGCAACTATATTATTAGGAAGCGCAAATATCAATATTTTTTATTTAATTTGGTTAATTTAATAATTCAGTTACTTTTCAACTTTTAAAGTGAAACTTTTATTACATCGTCTCAAACTTTTCGTCTGTGTGTTGCATGTCGCGTGATGGTCGGCCGCGGAGTAGGGATAAAGTGAAAGGCGCTCGTCAGAGCAGCCAGGGCCAATATGGCGGCGCCTATAGTTCGCAGCAGCTGACCGTGTAGTGTATAGACTATTATTAGTTAAATGTCTATAGTGTGAAAAAAAGTTTCACTTTTACCGTGGTTTCATAAAACCACACAATCCTTTTTTAGTGCCTTATTAGTTTTTCACATCGAGGGCGGTTTATTTTTTTTGTAATTTTTTTTATTTTTCCATTTTTAGTGTGCATAAATATATCTGGTTTCTAATGGGTATAATAAATTGGTTCCAATTTCACGAAAATACGTAGAGACGAAGTGGGTGAAAATCAAATAAACGATTTTTCACCCTCTTAGGGGTTGAATATTTTCTTGAAATTTATATGGGACCACCTCTGAATATAACCAATTCAAATAAAATAAGAATCATTAAAATCGGTTCATAGTTGACGGAGATATCGATTAACATACATAAAAAAATACATACAACCGAACGTAGTAACCTCCTCCTTTTTCGAAGTCGGTTAAAAACTGTATTCTTGTGTATTGTTTTTTGTACCGAATGCCCCCTAATGATACCGGAAAAAAATAGATGTCGCTTTTCTAAGCTTTCATTTCTTACCAGCCAAAACTGCAGCAATGGTGATAAACGGTGGTAAGCAACCATAGTCCATTAATGCTGGGAAGGCGACTGTTCCGGTAATAGTACCCAGTCTCCCAGTCATTAGGAATGTTGCTAAAGCCATTACTCTGAAAAAAGAAACATCATGAAATTTGGACTGTCTTACAAAAAGGCAGGCAACAAGTCTAACGATTTAAAAAAAATACATAAAATACTATTACCTTAAAAAAGTTCACCATAATAGTAAGCAATTATATCTTGAGTTATGGAGGGTGTAAATAAAGAGAAGTATCTCAAATAGGTTTTCACCCAAAGACCATAGTGTCTAAGTAATTCCATAAATTATCAAAATGGCGCTGTTATAGCTAGAGAGTATAATTTGAAACTAGCTGTGCCCGCGACTTCGTCCGAGTGGAATTTTATTTAATAAAATCATCTGAGTATATTGAGTCCATTTACTTATCTACTTTTCTGTCGTATGTAGTCATTAAATTAACAATAACTTTTGATAGAGCGAACCGATTTTAATGAAACGAAGACTACTTTATGCTATGCTACTTTATGATTCTTTTCTTCTTTTATCGTGAGCGCAGGACTTTAGCAGCGATGTATGTTCAAACAAACAGTCAGAGACAGACACACACTTCTAATAATGATTGAAATGTATATTATTACTTAGTCCTAGACATGTGCAACAATTTTTTTCACAAAAATCTAATAAGTACGGACACGTTAGATTTACATTCTTATTATATGTATAAATTAATTGTCTATTAGTCGCTTACCTGAGGGAGGTGGGGAACAGGTCGACAGCGATGCTGGAGAGCGAGGCTGAGCACAGCGCTGTGAAGGAAAGAGCGGTTGTGACGGTCCCGACGACAGCCAACGAACTTGTACCGAAGTAAGGGATCATTGCAATCATCAGAGCGCTGGCGATACTGCAGAAGCCGCTAACAGACTTTTTACCGCATCTGGAAATAATACCTTATAGGGAACCACAATCTCATCTGAGGTTAAATTACCATGTGGTCCAAGATGTTAACACGCTAAATCTTAATGCTAAACCGGACTATCTGCTCCTGGCGACAATTTAATAGATTGCCAAATTCATATGTATCAAATTTGGTACGTAATCTAACTTTTTAACGTTAAGACACACGCATATAGCAAGCACGTCAACCTAACAAATATTATATGAAAACGTGGCGTCATTTATTAGATATCTTTTACTAGATTTTTATTTACTAGATTTAGATCTTTTACTAGATTCTGTCAACAAACTGGTTTAAAGCGCCATCTGTTCGAAACTGATGAAATTTACAATTAATAACAATAAACAACATGGATCATCATTTAATTTGTAATTAAAAATATCTCTGAAGTTAGACCAAATTATACATACAGTAGAAACTCGATTAACCGGACTAATTGTTGTCGTTAGGCATTCGGATAATCGAAAGTCCGGAAAATTGAATGTATGACAGACCTCCTAGAGTTTTTGGGGGGAATTTGGTTTGTTAAGTAGTGGAATTTGTATTTTAATTATAATTTTGTGTTATTTGCCTCTATATTTGTAAAATTGTGGTTTTTTTATGAAATACAATTCGGTTATTGTGCAAAAGTGAAGTGAATGGAAAATAATACAAGAAAATGAATTCTGAGATGCAAAAAAACCTTTGAAAAGTTCTAAAAAGGAGGCAAAATATTGTGAGGAAAATAAAAAAAATAAAAGAAATTTTTTGTAAAAAATATTGTAATTTTTAAAAAAAAAAAAAAATTTGAAATGGGAAAAATTAGTGGGGAGAAAAAAAAGAAAAAGAGAAAAAAAAATTTTTTTTTGGTTTGGAGAAAAAGAAAAAAAAAGAATGAATATAATTTTATGTAAAAAAAAAAAAAAGAAAAAAAAAAAAAAAAATTATTTAAAAAAAAAAAAAGAAAAAAAATTAATAAAAAAAAGGAAATATATATATATGTAAACAAAAAAAAATTTTATAAAAAAAAATATTACTAAATATTGCAGCCTTAATCATGAAATAAAATATTTTGGTACGTATATGGGAATAATTTGTTAACAGTATGTATTTGGTAATTTACACAACACATAGGTCACGGGTGGTAGTCCGGATAATTGCGAATCCGTATAACTGAGGGCCGGATAATCGAGTTTCTACTGTAAATGCTAATTTTTATAAAGATTGGTTGAGTTGTTTCGGAGTTTGTAGTGGACAAACATCGTGACACTGGATTTTTATATATTTAAATTTTATACAATACATTAAACAATATAATCGTTTTAGTGGATGCACAGAGAATAGTCAATTTCCGGACATCACCATCGTTCACATATTTATCCACTCTAAAACAGCCTTTAGACACCAAAACTCGCTTGACTTGGCGCTTATACTTACAGTCCGGCAAATTGGTAATATGCTTTGGGACTTTATCCAAATGTGACTCGACCAAATAACTAATAAGTTAACAATATTGCTTCACTTACTTGTTTATCAGAACACCTCCAATGGCGTACGTTAGAATAGAGCCTGCTCCAACTGCAGCGCTTTGAAGGTATGTGAGCATGTCTGTTGGTGTAGGCACGCAGTGGACTTCTCCCTCGGGGGATGGAGGTGGAGTCGGGGCTATTGCTGAGCAAAGACTCTCCGTGGCATCAGAACTTATCATCGCAGCCAGCTGGGGATACCACAACCGGATTGTGTTTGACCTGGAATGGGAAGACCAGAAGTTTTTCATGATGATATTAGAGTTAACTATTCAAAAACACCTCACATAAGTAATGAACGCCCCCTTAAGATGAATGAGTAATTGTTTGTGATAACTTCTTTAGGCGTGTTGAACGGTATTTTTGGCAGCAGATAAACATGCTAGTAAGCATGACCGAGCGTATTGCGCTTGCGTCAGACTAGCGACGCGAGGTATAGCGACCTGTGTACATGTAATATTGATATTCCGTATTGGGATTGTGCAGCTTATCATATGTTTCATTAATCAATATAATGTATATAATTATTGTTCGGAGTGCCAATAGATGTGAAAACCAGATTAATGTTAATAAATTCAGTATAATGATTATAACATTTAAATATTGTAATTCCCACTATAATTAATTTCAAAATTCAAAAGAGAACGCAGTTATTTCATTGTTTTGATTTTTGACTTCCGTCGGCAGTCCTTTTAACTGCCTCTACTTTTTTTTTCATTATCTTTGATCTCTACGTAACTCACCCGAACATTGCACCGGCGTGAACGGTGCAGACTAGCAACAGCCACTTTAAGTGCGGTGGCTTGAACAACGGTGCAAGTTGAGCGCAACCTCCTCGCAACGCTTCCACGCCACGTCCTTGATGCTCCTGCTTCTCTTCCACCAGTTTCTTTATCTGGAAGTCATCACATCCAAGTTTAAAGCCACCATTGGTGTACCAAGTGACGCATTTTTCTATTTTTTAAGTGAAATTTATGGGAATATTTTCTAATTCTGATCCGTAATCTCTGAGTGTAATAAAAAGTGGTGGGGGTAACCGCTGTGTCGGGTAGAGTCGGAGCAGTGTTTTGTAGCACTTAACCTAGCACCTTGTTACTGTGTCACAATAGGATTTATTTAATTTTCACCTCAACAGCATACACACGATCGAAATGAGAATTTAAATAAAACTGATGAAATGTATTGATAACCTAAGTCACGTACAATACCTACTCCTAATTTTTTTCTAATATACCTTAGTTGAAATAGAAACATATATGTCCCGTTTGAATAAATCCACTAAAATCGCATAAGTTCACCTTTATTTACCCTTCTTATTTGACTGAAAGCGCTAAGGGCTTAATATGAAAATCTTTTATTGTGAATTTAATGTGTTATTTAAAATTTGTAGGTGGTAGAGCCACGCTGAAACTATTACTGGTTTCAGCATAAATGGGTCGGCTCGCCCGGGGTAGTACCACCCTCTCACAGAAAACCGACGTGAAGTAACAGTGCTTGCATTGTTGCGTTTCGTTCGGTCAGTGAAAGCGCCGCACATCCACCTCCCCTCCCCTTCCACTTTCCTCTTCCCTTCCTCCCTCCCTCCCTACACAGTCTGGCAACGCATTTACGACTCCCCTGGTGTTGCAAGTGTCTATGGACGGTGGTGATCACTTACATCAGGTGACCCACCTGTTCGTTTGCCTCCTATTATATATAAAAAAAAACCCCAAGACACCTTTTTATCTCGAATATACGAACACGCAATTTATCATGGATTTCAATTTAGCCTTAGTCTGGTCTATGCCTTTACTTCTATTATTTTATTCTTACCGGGTAATCGTCTTCCTTGTTCCCGGTATTCATCGAGTAAATGTTACGAAAGATAGCCATGGCTTCGTCATTCCTGCCCCGAGACATCAAGAACTTTGGACTCTCCGGTAAACTGAGGAAGACCAGGCCAGTCAAGAGCGGTGCCAGTCCGGTTGCGAACAGAAATACATTCCACGAGCGTATTACTGTCAACATAAAAGCAAAGAACTCCACTGATATATTGTTTAAAAGATTATAAACCGCTTAACACAGCACATTGCATGTTCAACACCAAAAAAATATGATCATCATCATCAGCCTGTAAGATATCCACTGCAGGGTCATAGTTCTCTTCCTGAATGAAGGTATGAATATAATCACCACGACAGCAAACTGCGTATTGGACATTTCAAAAGCCGAAAAATCCACAGTTATATGTTTTCCCACTACTACAAGAACATTTTTCCTTACAATGTTTTCTTTCACCGCCAGCCGATAGTGTTACCAATTTAAATTAGTAAATGTACGCGAATTCCAAAAAATTCGTTGGTACATGCCGGGGTTCGAACCTGCGGGTATCGGCTTGATATGCCACCGGTCAAAACTCTACACTGCCACCACCAATATAACATCATTAAAACAAAATAGCTTCCCAGATCAGTTTCGTGAAAAGAAATTGGCAATGAATGTGTTAATCATTAGAAAAATTGTGTTTTTTGGCAGGATCTTAATCTGTCATGTGGTGGCTTTTGAATTTTATTCATAATTTTGTGTTATTTCACTCTACATTTTGTAATATTGGTGGAGTTTTACGTAATATAGTTCGGTTATTGTGCATAAGTGAAGTGGATGGAAAATAATACCACGGAACATGGATTCCGAGATGCCAAAAAATTCCCTAGAAAGTTCTAACAAGCCACCATCTCGTTAGAACATTGAAATGATCACAAGACACTTGTTATATTGTTTCCTACCCGACAATGGCAGTAATAATCAAGAAGATTGCTTGCTAAAAGTAAAAAAAAAAATGTATATATCTTACTAAAAACGTTAGATAACAGATGTATCTCCCAGTCGTTGTTGAGTAGGGCCCAAGCTAAAAGCGGTAGTGTAATATTCGCCAGCGTATAGAAAAGACCTGTCAGTAAGATCACGCGGGCGCGCAGATCAGTGCGATGCAGCTCTGCTAAGTAGGAGATCAGAACCGCGAAAGGCCCGTTGAAACTGGAAGTATTTAAATCTGTTCGATTCCTTAGTTAACTCTTAACCCCTCGGCAGATTCTTTAAGAGGCAAATCCCAAAATGGCGGATCATGTTTTTAATTAGTTTTTTTCATGACGTTGTAAATTGTAAATTTCATGCTTTTTAGTAAAGAGAAGTTCGTACAAACGAAAAAACAATTTATAAATTAAAATGTAATTTTATATATAGAAGATGTGATTTTACAATAAATAATTTAAATTTTGAAATAAATCAGGTATTATTTTAAAGTTTATGCTACCAACACTCTGTTGACCTGTGTCTCATGAGGTCTACATTCATTTGTATTGAGCTTAAACCTTTATAATTTAGAACATTCCACGGGTTAAGTTAAATGCAATGCGAAAATACATTTAAAAAAAGATTTTTTGCTCTATTTAGAGAATATAATCATAATACAGACACATTATTATAATTATTAATAATAAAGCTATTTCCATATATCGATTTATTACATAGGAGTTTGTTAGATTTGACAATGTGCCTTTTATAGTCTTCATAGCAATAGAACAGGTGAAAGTAAACAAAAACATTTATAAAATTCGACCTACACTCAGAATTGTTAGATGTGACAAAGTTTTAATAAATAATTAGGTTCAATTAAGAAAACAAGTAAACACTAGTGCTTACGATTTAGATCAGCAGAAATCAGAATCAAATAAAATTCACTGACATTATATTAGAGTCACTTAAGCTATTACAAGTTTATTCCTTATTCGTTTGATACTAACTTTTAAGTTCCCACTAATAAATTTACTCATGTACTCATTTACCCACTCGGCTACCTATTATACTCTTGTTCATAACATATCAGTGTTCCGTTAACTACATTTGAGAGTCAATACTCCTCTACCTTTACCCTGTTAGCTTCTTAGGTTACATGGTCTATTACCTGGTTATATTATTTACAATGTACAAAGTTTAAACCTATACGGTGTTATTACAAAAAAATTAAATACGTATTGAACTCTGGCTTTAAAAAGGTCTCATATTAAATGCACCGCGGTCGCTGAATGTTCGCCATCTTGCTTTTTTGTCTCGCTTTGGTTACGTTAGGTTAGACTTGTGAAAAAGGATAACGCGACCTTGCCTCGGGCGAGCGCGGTGCATTTATTAGGAAACTTTTTTATACCAAGTATTTAATACGTATTTAACTTTTTTGTAATAACATGGATAGGGTGTACAGAAAATATTAAAAGTGTTGGTAATTTTAACCAGAGTAATTTATAGTTAGTGCCAATAATAATCAATTTTAAACTATTTTCACTTTCCCCTCACATGTATCTGTAAAATATATTGTGCTATGTTATGCATAATGAAAAGATAAACCAAATCGACTTTGTCGGAGTTGTTTTCCGAACCGATGGTAGGTTTGACGTTCATAAGTGCCTTCTTAGGGCCTAAATTGAATAAAGAGTTTATGATTTGATTAGTTGAAAAAATTACCCGGAACCCATGCTATTTCTATTAAGTTTAATATTAACTCACAGAAACCCGCTAGCAAATCTGGTGACGAGTAGCATAGCAAAGCTCTGGCTCATAGCGGCTGTCATCTCAACCAGCCCCGCGCCGATGAATCCCCATACCATTATTTTCTTCCTGCCGAGGGTGTCCGACAGGAAACCCCATATCATAGCTGATGATATCATACCTGGGACAAGAATCAAATAACGTACATAAGTCTATTTTATAGGGGAAAGACCACAATCGAAGAATATAAATCATATCTAATTAATTAGGGCCATCTAAAATTTAAAAAGCAGTGCTGGGGTCACTTGCAAAGGTGCCAACCGGCACGTAGCTGAATTGTGCGCCATTGTAGCAATACCTTGGCATAATTTTAACATCTTGTAACGTTTAATTTTTAACATTTATCTTATGTTATACATATCTTTGTAACTCTAATTTACCACTATTGCATTGTCCGTGTATTTGCTATAATAAATATATTTTCTTTCTTCTTAGTAAGGCGTTTTTGAGGATTTGTTGATCCCCCTCTCCGCCTGGTGAGATGTCGTGAGATTTATCTTGACCTCCGCTAATCTCACGCGAGATCTTGTAAATTTGTAATTTGAGTAAAAATGCGTTGGATTAATTTAAAAATATAATTTGCTTTATTATCTTTATTTTTATTTTAACTTTTTTACTATTATTACATTACATTTCGAAATATCAATACTAAATAACGTTACATTTGTTCATGGATTTTATAATATAAAGAAGAATTTTGTCACATGTCGGCATATTTTAGCCCAGAAACATGTTTTACTTTACAGTAATTTGATTTTCTAAGATTTTTATACAATTTTTGCTCGCAATAAATTACGTGATATTTGGGATCCCACGTGAGATTTAGTGAGATTCGGCTTGATCCCTTTCCCCATGAACCCTTAACATAATTAATGGACGCCTCCGTATGAATACTATTGAATAGCGATTGATGAAAGCGAATGAACTAGTCGATGCTAGTTAAATATTAAATAAAAACCTGCATAAGTCATCGCTGTGATAGTTCCCATGTCAAGTAAACTAAGGTTCATATCGCACTGGGCCCTTGTGAAGATGTAGGAGATAGAACTGGTCACGGAGACAGAGCTCCAGAACCCTGGCAGCGTGCACAGCATTAGGTAAACGTTGAACTTTCCATAACCCGTCGCAGCTATGGCGTCTTCGAAATCTGAAGGCTGTTCTAGGACTAAGGAATTAAGAACACAATTAATTAATTGCCCAAAACAAAGTCGGTTGTCCAGATCTCCCCTCGAAATGTTTTTAAGAGCTTCGTCTTTTTTTTTTTTTTTTTTTATTGTAGCTCGGCAAAGTGACTGTACTGTGCCTGATGGTAAGCACAGTACAATCCAAAAACAATGGCGACCACCGAAAGACATACTATCCATCGCCGGTCGCCGCTGTCATGCCGGCCTGAAAGCGACCCAGTCAGGGACAGCCCCCCCCCATAGTTGCTGGATATACACCGGCTGATCCCGGAACGCGACACGCCCAAACGTACCACTATAGCGGGTGTTCCACCTGGTGTACGGTGGTCGCGATCCAGTCGGGTACAGACACCCTACCACCCCGCAGCCCACGTCTGCTGTTGCTGGTCATAGCTCATTGATATATTTGCCTCATTCAAGAACAAACTATAAAAATAATAGTTACCTTTTGCGAACTAGTTGTAACTATAATAGACAGTAAATAATTCAATCAGGGTCTTTTTAATACTATAGTTAATGCAGAAAAACAATATATGGGACGTATGTCTGTCTGTGCGCGATAAACTCAAAAACTATTGAACGGAATTTCATGCGGTTTTCACCAGTAGATAAAGTGATTCATTAGGAAGGTTTAGGTATATAATCTGTCAAGTTTTTTTTTTATTATCAAGGCAGCACAACGTCCGCCGGGCCCACTAGTATACTCTAAAAACATACTGTAGTGGTAAGGTATTGACGTATATGGGGTGGTCTGTACCTCGATCAGTCCTTCTATATTTATTTTTGTAATATAAATAGTATAAAATAATGTGGTATTACGGGTACCTTTGTGCTTCTTGAAACTGCTATCGTGTTTTGATAAAATTTGCATTAATTTTTAGATTTTGTTACAGAAGGCATATACGTAAAAATACGTGAATATTATATTAGCAACAATTATAGAACAACAACAATTAAATCGTAAAAATATTTTTGAGCTGATTTTAGTAGCAGCAGCATTAGAGCTGGCTACACCTAATAACCTGCCTTTACACGACTAGCTCTTGCCGTCGTGAAAACGATTTCGCACGGAAAAAGTGAGCGTTTAATGAAAAACAATAGCAATCACTTGTGAATTCATGTACACGCTTTCCCGTGTTCAATCTCCAACTCCAATCTCGCGTGAAAAAGTGTGTCTTGTAAAAGTAGCTATTGCAATACATCAATACTACGCTGTTATAGAATTGTATACGTGACAAAGTTCTACAGAAAACCCCACTGTCGTATATGTATATTATCTATCTAGTAGAGAAGCGATGATGGCTTAGTTGATAGGATGGACGTAGGTTCGAATCCTAGCAACTGAGGTGGAGCTTTCGATAAAGAAAAAGGTTATGATGAAATCATTGCAAGGTGGTAGGGTTTTTTCTAAGTCCGCCTGGCTAGGTACCATTCTCAAGCTGAATATCTGTCGCCAAGCACCCGTTGGCGTGTTCCGGCACACGCACTTGAGAGTCTGTCTCTTCTAGGTTTGGCGTGTTTACCAACTTAGACGATATTGTCATTTAATAAATGAGATTGTGTTCAACGCCGAAAACATTATAAAAAAAATGTAAATCACAGTCACCGTTTTTCTATTGTTTGTATTATCGAAAAATAATGAGTTGTTTACGAATATATTTTGACCTATCAATATAGGTCAATATACAATTAAATATATTAATTACATTGGGCAGTTAATGGCAATCAGAATTGCTTTTTACAACGTCTTAGTTAATTGAAGATCTTAACACATATTATAGAATTAAAATCACATGCAACGAAGTTTGTTTGGCTATGAAAAAGTGTCAATGTCAGTGCTAAAAATGGATCGGAGAGTACATGTGTTTGAATCACTTGAATACTTATAGCTCCACATCAATACATTGCACCCGGACAAAGCCGGGATTGATCGCATTATATATTATATTATTTATATATTAGACAGTATTATATATTTTCCTTGTAATTTTTTCCTCCAGCAATGGATTATCATATCAGCCATTCTGCGTATCTCTTCAATTTTGATTTCCTGTCTTAAATAAGGGACGAAAGCATCTCAATATTCCAAGTATTGTCACCAACAAAATATATATACAAGGTGCAACAAGGTAAAGTCGTTTTGCACGTAATTATCAGCAGCAAACAAACATCAGAATGTAATTTTTGTAGCAATAAACATTACAAGCGACACCTCCTCGGCTTCGATAGCGCACAGCTGGCTTTCGTCCAAAATACTCCGACAAACTAGCCCGAACTGCGACTCCACAAAAACAATTTATTTGCAAAACAAGAATTACTCAGAAATTAATACGGACAGTCCGGTACTTGATGTTTTAATTCTCATTTTTAAGCGATTTTATGCAATTAGTACTTATCTGCTCCATTGTAGCCTAAATATATTATATACATAACGTGGAACTGATTTCAACAAGCAAGTTATTAGAGATGGAATTGGGCAGAACATGTCGCTAGGCAAAGAGATGGCAGTGGGATCAAAGAATAGATGGAATGGTCGCCATGTATAAATTGGCATCGGACGCCCACCAACTTGTCGGGTTGACGATATTGCTGAAATCGCAGGTGAGATTTGAATGGCATTAACTCTGGAGCGAGAGAAATACCATACAAGAAGATAGACCTGCGGACAATAGTGAATGAATACGGCTTGAACATTATGACGAAGAAACACTGCCGCCTTATCAATGGACGCATTCTCTAATATTCTTTTTAACCAATCAATACCCAGGCCGTTGAAACTAAAGGTACACATTAATCCCTGCCTGACTTTTTTCTTATTCTTTCTACTTTAGCAATAAATTCTCTCTGTTAATGGTAATCACTGCTATTATCAAATGGCTAATCACTACATATTACAAAATAAAGTCCTCTGCCAAGTCTGTTTGTCTGTTCACGCTAAAAACAAAAACTACTCAACGGATTTCCATGCAGTTTTCACCAGTAGATAAAGTGATTCATGGAAAAGGTTTAGGTATATAAGTTGTCAAGGTTTTTTTTTAATATCAGGGCAAAACAACATCCACCGGGTCCGCTAGTTTTATTATAAAATATCTTATGACATATTATAAAACAAAGTCCTCTACCACGTTAATCTGTCTGTTTGTTCGCGATAAACTCAAAAATTACTGAACGGATTTCCTTGCAGTTTTCACCATTAGAAAAAGTGATTCACGTATATAATTATACATACACAGGTATATAATTTGTCTTTTTTATTATCAGGGCAGTACAAGGTGGCTTCCATCTTAGAACTTTCTAAGTTCTTCTGACATCTTAGAATTCTTGCTCCAGGTTATTATTTTCCATCTACTTGTAGATAATGACCAAGCTATATTACGCAAGATATCATAAATATTACACAATATAGGATCAAACCGGGCACACTTCACTACAATATGGTAAATGATATTGAGTATCTGTTTAAATTGTGTTAAAGTGATTTAACATTCACAGCCGCTGTTTTGAGGCACCAAGAAAAAAAAAACAATGAGCAATATTATGCAATACCAAATATGTTAGACTTAAATTAAAATCTCATGTAATGTTAAATAACGGCGTGGCCGCAACTAATGTCACACTATTTACTTAGGTCAGGATTTGATAATCCACTGCTATTATACTTCTATTCTACGAATTTCACTAACGCCTGCGTGGAGGAATTGCGAGAATATAATTTCAATTATACACCCTTAACTGTTAGTTCTTTCGTAGCAGTAGTTTGGAGGATTCTAGGTCCTAATTTCATTACCTGATAATAATTTATCGATATATTTGTAAATGTATAAATTTATTAGATAAGTAGTTAAGTATTGCGTGGTCAAACAAGCGGTAGTTCGCACAATGTTTTATTGTCTCATACCCAAGACAAATAATCATTGTGTAAATGTGAATCGTTATTCCTAGAATAGTTAAAGTATCTCCTAATATAACCAAACATTAGGAGATTTTAGTTTTGTAAACAATGTTGCGTCCACATCTATTATTCATTATCGAATCTTGGAATTAAAACCCTGTTTTGTGTTTGAGGTTCGATCGTTCGGATCGTCGGTAGGTTACAATATATTAAATTCTACATACCTTGACCCAACTTCTCTAAGTTGGAAGATGATAGACCCGTGACTTTAAACAGGTGGTCGTGGGAAATCTCCTCCTTGACTGAAGACGGAGCCTCAGGATCTTGTACCGTGATCACCATTTTTACTCCAATACCCCCAATGAATTCCAATAGAATCACTTCAGAATTAATACAATTATCCTAATAATTTCTCAAGATGGACTTGTCTAAACGACCGTTTATTTAAATATTGTTTAATTATTTTTTTAAACTAAACAACTCATCACCAGTAGCGTGTATTATTAAAATCGATATATATCGATATAGTATCGATTAACTATCGATTTATTGTTTCGATTTGTTAAACCTACACCGCTGATTTTGGTGCGTTTTAAAATAAAATACGCAATACGCTACTGGCATTCTCGTGTTTTTCGCACAACTCGGTGAGGTAATTCCGTGTCATACAGTTATATACATACGTTTAAGTAACCATATCTCTAAAGTTTGTGCTAGGATCACGGAGCCCGGCAAGCAAACAAGAAGCAGTACACTTCCATGCATGAATTTATCTCTCAACAAACAGTAACTAACACTGAAATAGAATTCTGAACACAAATGTACTGATATAACAGTCAATATTTGTTTAAGTAACATCTGATCTGTTGTTTATTGTTTGTAAGTGGTGATTATTTTGTGTAGTGTTTTGTGTAATGAGATGGAGAATTTATAATTATTGTTGTGCAAATGTTTAATGACGTCGTGCATGACATTTTTTTGTTCCACACACTCGTTAACCAATTTCTATAATATCTTTTATACATTTAATAAGAATGTAAATCTGACGTATCGGTACTTTTTAGATTTTTGTGAAAAAAATTATTGCAGGTATCTTGAAATAAGTAATAGAATACATTTCAGTCATTAGATATGTTTGTTTGTTTGAACACGCATCACTGCTAAGGTATTGCGTTCACGATAAAACCTCACTAAGAAAATCATAAAACATATCCTCAAGTAACATTTAGTCTTGGATTCATTAAAATCGGTTCCCTTTATCAAAAGTTATTGTAATTCTAATGACGACGCGAGTTGTGTACGAGATAAAAGTTGATAAGTAAATGGACTTTTTTTTACATTAGGTTCCACACGGACGGAGTCGCGGGCACAGCTAGTTTACACGATGTTACGGATATAAGTTAGAAGATATAATAAAACAGATATAAGTTAGAAGGTGCGACTGTAAAAAAATAAATAATATTAGGTATTAGGTACATATGAAATTGCCATTTTGTATGAAAAAATTTAAACGAATTTTTTTCATGTATTTTTTATTTGTGTTAATCGAAGTAATCACCCATGCAATCAATGCATGTTTGCCAACGCAGTGGCAGTTTATTGATGCCCTTCTTAAAGAAATCAGCTGGACGGGAGGCAACAAATTCTTCAAAGGCATTTTGTACTGCCTCTCGGGTATTGAATTTTTTTCCCGCCAAGGAGTTATCCAAATTCTGGAAAAAGTAGTAGTCTGTAGGCGCAAGGTCTGGTAAGTAGGGCGGATGACGGAGAACTTCCAACCCCAGTTCTTGCAACTTGGAGACCGTCTGCTGTGCAGTATGAGGTCGCGCGTTGTCGTGCAGGAGCAGCGGAGACGAGCGATTGATCAATGCTGGTTGGAGATGTGCCAGCTTCTCCATCATTGTGTTCAGTTCTTCACAGTACACATCTGCAGTAATGCTCACCCCGTTTGGTAAGAAGCTGTGAAGAATCACACCGGCGCTAGACCACCAAACAGTGACCATCACTTTTCTAGGGGTAAGTTTTCGTTTAGGGCATTGTTTAGGTGCTGTACCGGGGTCCAACCAACTTGCTAAGCGCTTGCGGTTATCAAACAGAATCCATTTTTCATCGCAGGTAACAATGCGGTTCAAAATTCCTTCATTTGTGTGTCTGTTGAGCAGTGCAAGGCACGTCTCGACGCGTACTTCGCGCTGGCGATCATTGAGTTCGTGGGACACCCATTTGTAAGCTTTTTTACCTTGCCAATTTGACGCAAATGGACCAATATTGTTTTGACGCTAACGTCGAAAGCTGCTGCTAATTCAGCCATAGATTGTGTATCATCAGCTTCCACAATCGCTTTTAATTCGTCATTGTCGACCAAAGTCTTCGGACGACCGCGAGATTCATTTTTCAGGTCGAAATTCCCAGAACGGAAGCGAGCAAACCAATAACAGGTGGTGCGTTGGTTTGTAGTGTTAGCTCCGTAAACGTCGTTGATGTTGCGTGCCGCTTGTGCCGCGTTGCTGCCACGACGGTACTCATATTCCATAATTACTTGAATTTTTAACGTATCCATGATGACAAAAAAGATTGAAATGCGATGAAAATGTAACACTAATCAATAAACAAATGACTACTTTTGGAAAAAGAATTCCATGTTTTTAAAATAAAATTAATTTGAAATTAGAATTCTTAGCCAAACAAAAATTATTTTGATTTGAAATAGCCAGTCCTGCAGAATGGCAATTTCATAGGTAAAGACCTATTAGTGTAGTGTTGTATGAAGGCGCATCAATCCAAAAGCGTATAGTCAGTTCGAAAAAAAAAATTACGATTTGTTACAATTATCTGTGACTTTATTCCAAGAGATGATTGATTGAAGAATGAAATTTAAAACAATAATGTACTTATAATTAGGGTATATACGTAAAATACGGTAAAAACTATACATAAAATTATATATAAACAAAAATATAATAAAAGTACAAGCTACACAGGTATTTTTGTTCCTTTGACTCCTACTATATTATTCTACAATTTTTTTTTAATTAGGTATTTTTATAAGTACCTACTATGTAGGTATATTTTCATATTCATTTAGTAAAAAAATATTATAATATCATCACAAACAGACATTCCAATTTTACTTATGTGTATAGATTAACATGATATGTTATTTACAAACAACTACTTAATTGTGAGCTAAATCTTTTCTCTAAAAATAAAGTAAATTAAAATTAATGTAGTAAAATAAACTATTGAAACAAATTTTGACATTGATTAATGACTTTAAAAGGAGAATGTGTATGTTTTTGTGGTCGATTTAGTGTTACTTGATTGGATGTCACTTCGCACATTCATCTTGAATTGATTGTCCGCTGCCTTGTCTCATGTAACAGAGCCCCTTTGGACTTCCGGACTATTACAGTCAGACATGGCAGCGGCCGATTAATATGAGGCGGAAGTGCAAAGTAAGACCCAATCATATACTTATCATGGAATGCCGCAAAATAACACTTTCATGAATCGAATAATTTAATTTGGTGTATTTATATATTAAGGACATATCGATTTATTATTTCATATTGCAATTTCCACTGTAATTCGTTACAACACTAGTCTTTGCGTAATGTTACCTTAATCACGACTTTGTAATTATTATTTGTATACTCTTATGAGTAATGGAATTGTTTTTTACATATCTATCGGTTTTACAGTACATGATTCGCGTATTAATTTTTATAGAATAATATTAATTACGTATTATTAATGTGATAAAAAGGTGTACTTATTAATTTATGTATATATACCTACTAGCCTGTGAGCGGAATTTTGCGTTCTTGAAAATGGTTGTGTTGTTTTATCTGAATTTCGTATTTTATCTAAATTAATTCTATATTTTATTTTTACTTAACTTCCTCTTCTTGATTTCGTTTCTTATATCATTATTCCTTAATTTCTATTGAAAAGCTTAATGATATATAACCTAGAGAATAGTATGTAAAGTCGTCTTATACACATTTAAAACACCTTCAAAATCGATTCGGCGGTTACGGAAATTAGCTGGAACAAAGAACACATTTTAATTTATACGCATAGACTTTCTTTTATATTAAGTCGGCAAAATGACAGCACAATACCTGATGGAAAGTATGGTACAGTCCAAAAACAAAGGCGACTATCGCTGTTAAGCAACAGCAGTCGTCGCTATCATGCCGACATGCAAAAGTGCCTCTTCACGCCTCGTTTGAAAGATCCGATATCGTAAGAGAATAGGAACACACTGATATAGAAGATTACTAATATAGAGATGATTTTCGAATGTTTTCGTTCTTGCCAGGATGGTTGCTACTGTCAATCTGTGGAAACCTGTCCCGTCCGGGACTACAACACTCAACGTTATAATTCAATCAATATCTTTATATATAAAAATCCAGTATTATGTTTGTCCACGATGAACTCCGAACTATTCAACCGATCTTCATGAAAGTTGGCATTTCTGTATAATTTGGTTCAACTTGAGAGATACGATAATTTATATTTGGATTAATGGCCTCAATATTTTTTAATTACAAATCAAATGACTGTCAATGTTCATTATTGTTATCGACTTTAAGTTTCTCGAACAGACGGCGTTTTAAATTAGTTCGTTGACAGAAAACTGTAGGACTGACGGTAGATATCTCATAGATGACGCCACGTTTTAATTTTGATTTTCTTTTTTAATTCAACATGCAATTACTGAGCCGCAGCAACACGTGGTGGGGTCAGCTAATATCTTTATAAAGTAGCCTATGTGTTATTCTTCTGTAAGGTTTTATGAAAATTCGTTTATCAGTTCTCGTGCAAAAGTAATACTGATTGGATAGAAGAGAAGAAAGATAAGGCTGTCATTAAACTATACTTCATTCATCATTAGGGGCCATCCATAAATTACGTCACACGAATTTCATGGTTTTTTGACCCCTCCCCGTCCTTGTCACAGCTGGTCACATTTGTGAGACTCCCCCCCTCCCTAGTGTGACGTCACATATTTTGCAATTTTAAATTTAGAAATTACTGAATTCAAACAGCAGGTTCGAAATTAGTTTTATATCCATTTAAATTATTTTTGAATAAAAATGAGTATCAAGTCAAACATTTGAAGAGATAAACAAAACAAAAAACGATTACTTTATTAATTAAAGAAAACTTAATCATCTTGAGTCCATGGACCATGAACCCACTCCATTAAATTATTTATAACTGGCATAAAAATCACTTTGTTCTCGTATGAGTTGTTGATGTCGGGAACATTTGTTGTGTCAACATCTATTTCATCCGACCATACAGCATCACCGTCTTCATCCAAACAAAGAGTTTCTCTGACTCGTCTAGCAGCAATTCTTTGAGAATCCATCTTCGCGATGGGCAAAACTTCTTGTTGATTTTTATGTGATCGCTTGTGTTGATTAGTGGCCTTGTATGATGCAAAATATAGACCACAGATGCCACACGATCGCTTAAACAAGTATGTATGGGGCAATAGCTATCATGCATCTATATGCATATTCATAGCATCTATAACTTGCTTCAAATGTGAGGACGCTCGAAGATCCAAAACTAGCTGAAGTAACAGTGGAGCGAATTTACCTTTGGCGTCATCTTTTTCTACGGTCTGCACCACCGAAAATTGCAATCTCCTTTATGACTTCAAGCATACCGGACTGATTTTCTTCTTTTCTAGGCCGACAAACAGAATCTCGAATTTTTAGAGCTACTGCAAAGTCGGTATTACTTTCATAAAGCTCTAAAATTTTCTATGTTTTCTAGCCACTACTTTTTTTTTTGCCGGGATTACCCCGACAGATAAAGAAATACAAATTAAAAATGGCGGTCGTCTTTTATTATAATTTATCGGTTCAGTAAATAATAAATTAATTTAAACATTGTTTTCTCATATCTGCCTCCGTCGTCTAATAGTTGTGTATAGCGGCTGCCGATCACGTGGTTGTGGGTTCGGTGAGTTCGATCCGCAAACGACACACTTTTATGTGATGATCATATGTGTTTCTCCTGAGATTTGGTGATTTTCTATGTCATATTTTCTAGCGGTGACGTGGCATCGTTCGCAATTCAAACCCAAATTAAAAAAGTTTTTAATTTGGATACTAGATGTACTAGATGGCGCCTTGTGAATGTGGTGGAATATTTATATACATTTTATTTAATTGCAACACACACAGTACAACATTATGTACCCAAATTGCTAAAAGTGTTGTGTTATGAAAATCATCTATACTTCTATACTAATATTATAAAGAGGTAAAGTTTGTGAGTTTGTGGCGTTGTAAGGGGTAATCTCAGGAACTACTGGTCCGATTTGAATAATTCTTTCAGTATTTTATAGCTCATTCATCGAGAATGGTTATAGGCTATATATCATCACGCTAAGACCAATAGGAGCGGAGCAACAATGAAAAATGTTTTAAAATCGGGGTATTTTTTCCTTTTGAGAGCTACCGCTGCGTCTTAGCCCAAAATAACTATTCCACGCGTGCGAAGTCGCGGGCAGAAGCTATTAACTAATTATATTATCTATAATCTATACTAATATTATAAAGAGGTAAAGTTCGTGAGGTTGTAGGGGGTAATATCTGGGGAGTCGGAGAAAAATGGTCGAACGAAAACGTTTCTTATGAACGCTGCCTTAATTATGAGATATATATGATTGAGTTCTAGAGAAAAGTTGTAGCTTGATAATGCCTATTACCGCCCAACGAAGTGGGCACGGGTCGGCTAGTAACTAATAAAAGTAGCACAAACACACAAACCCGATACAGCTATTTATATAATTATCTGTCCTTGTGCGGGAATCGAACCGCAGACCTTGCGTCATTAACGGAATATAAAAATTTATATACTTATCGAGTTAAGGTTATAATTTTCAAGATCGGCAACATAACAAAGATGCCCCTGGTGTTGGAGTTGTCCATAGGCGATGGTAACCATTTAACATAAGATGGGCCGTCTCACTGTTTGCTGTTCTTTGGCATAAAAAAAAAATAACAGCCAATTAAGATACTTAAGTATATTTTTAATTTATCTAAAGTCAATAACAATTATTTTGTGCACTTAAAAAATAATCGAATGAGATCACTTATCTTTTCCACCCTGTGTACATATTTAGTGTTCTGCGGAACGACCTAGCAATACTTAGCCAGTTATTAGTTTGATAACTATAACAAAATTCGAACTTACTTTTACGTATTCGGACTCAAGTTGTATCCTTGAGGTTGACGAAATAGGAATTTACGAAAAAAAAAATCATGAGTGTCGCTTTCTGTTGCAATCCTTTGATCTTAGATTTCACTTTACCTTCCATATTGTCACCATTTTTCAAACTTTCCCATAAGCTACTAACTTCTTTTTGTACATTTTGTTTTTTTTTTTAACAGCATAGACTGCATTGTATGCTTCATATAGTTTACGATAAAGTATACGTAAATCACTCGTTTTGTTCATTTTAAATTTGTTTCGTAAGTTAAAAACATAAAATACAAAAACTACGTCGTTTAATCCGCGAAACTATTTGAATCTTATGTTTATACACATAGGAGTGCAAATGTTATTGAGTATTTCGTTAATAGTGTAAAGTTCATGTTTTAACACGTATATGTGGAAATGTGACGTCACAAAATTTAGGACCCCTCCCACCACCTTGTCACACAATGTCACACTTCGTCGACCCCCTCCCTCCCCCTTAACGTGTGACGTAATTTATGAATGGTCCCTTATTAATGTTCATTAATGCTATAAATATCAGAGAGTTGACCGCAAACGTGACTAACCAAAGGTATATTTCACCCACAAGTTACATGTATGATAGAAGTTGTGTATTTCCTTTGAAATTCTCTCGAAAATGATGCATACCCTCTTACACCTTTATAGCTTGATAAGGAATTGTTATTTTTACGTAAGCATGAGACAACAGTCAGTTTTATACCAACCGACACGATGTCGGATGCAAACATCGTGTCGTATGCTGTATACGGCATAACTTTACGTTTTGGTATTTTGGAGCGATATTGGTCTAGTTGATAGTGTGTTTGGACATCGCGTCGATGGGCGTAGGTTCTAATCCTAGCAACTAAGTCGCAGCTTCGGTGTTGGAAAACACCGTGATGAAACCGTAGTATCACGGTAGGGCTTTTTCTAAGTCCGCATGCCTAACTATCACCCTCAAGTTGAAAAATCCGTCGTCAAGTCAAGTAAAGTCATGTGTTCCAACAATTGCAATTGAGAGACTGGAGCACACCGAGTCTCAATATCATCGTATAAGGCCCAAGGTCTCGCGGCAGGCCCAACGCTGGCTGGGTGTGGTGAAGACGGACTTAAAGCTAACCACCTCATACATAAGGATACCGAAGACCGGGCAAAGTGGAGGAAGTTAAGGGATAACGCTAGGTAGGAAAAGATGAGTAACATTCAGAGGGAAAAAGAGACAACTATCTGATGACAGCTCTATCTCAGATTCTTTTTGGTAGAATACTATATAGTGGTATTATAAAGAGTAGCTAAATATACTACATTTTTTATTAAAACTTGCTTGTTGGTTCGCTGGCATTATTTGTATAAGTTATTGTTCTATCTCCTACTTCTTATGAAATATTTGGTATTTTAAAAAGTGATAACATTTTCCGAATCTATATGACTTTGTTAGTGACTGTAAATAAATAATATGATATAAAGTATAAATATCGTGTCGTACGCTGTAAAAAAGTTTTTTATAGATAAGAGTAACCAATGACCGAGAATCGAAAATACACTGTTTAATGTGACCTTGCCGTTACAGTACGACGCCCTCTCGCGTATATTAAAACGACATTACGATAACATTACAGCGTGCTAGTCAGGTGGTGGACAGGAACTGGTACAGTATATTAAAAGAAATAAGATTTAAATCAAAAACACTTTATTTAATTTAGACCTTTAGTAGGCGCTTATGAACGTGAAAGCTACCACTGCTTCGAAACTGACTCTGGTTTATTTTTTCATGATACATACAAACATAGATGAATAGATTTAAATTTGTATATTTACTTTTAACAGAATTCAAAAAAGGGTTGTCATTGTCTTTCACTATGCTATGGTTTCATTACAATATTGTGCTTCACCGAAAACTCTGACTGTCTGTTCGTATACTGGTAGATCTAATTATAGCATCAGAGCTTGAGCTTTCAAAATTATCAGTAAACATTTTGTTTAGATTCTAAAGTAACGCATTACGTCATGAAAGATACCTGTTCTGAAATTCAGCATTAGGGCATTCCATACCTACATTATTAACAGATAATAATACAGCCGACAGAAGTGAAAGCTCAACACAATAGAATAGCTGTGTTCTGTTTTGAATGAATTATAGTGTGAATTATATAAATGTCATAATTTGTAAATAGAAATTATTACTCATTAGTCTGGTTTTCACACCTATTGGCACTCCGAATAATAGTTAAATGTATTTTTGTACAGTTTATTAATTAATCAAACATTTGGTAGGCTGCACGATTTCAATACAAAATATCAATATTGAATGTACTATACTATACTGCGTGTCGCTAGAAGCCGCGTAAACGCAATACGGCCGGTCATGCTTACTAGCATATCATGACGCGAAATTATAAATTTATCTCCTGCCAAAAATACCGTTCTACGCACCTAAAGAAGTTGTCACTTCAAAAATTGGTTATACATTACCAATTCAGGTTCTTCATGCAGCTTGCGACTTATTTACCAGTAATCTATTAAATATAATAGTGGGAATTACTTTGCACTTCCGTCTGGAATTGATTGGCCACTACCACGTCTCACTGCAACAACACAGGTTTGATTTTATTTATGCGAGCTGAACCTGAAAATGTTAATCTGAAACTAGTAATAGAGAGAGAGCGAGATATTTGTAACTAAAACAACAAAAAGAATTAAAACCGCGTTTCTTGGTTGAACCTGACGGCGGTTGACACTGTTAGTATGTAACTGTATATATAAATAAATATATAATTAATCAAAATATGTTGCAGATTAACGTGTAATAACCACAATCCCTTACACGTGTTTCGCTCCTTCACGGAACATCTTCAGACCGATAACTCTTCCGATGTGAGCGGGCGATATCTATTGCCATCTTCGGAACATTTCATTAAAAATGTTTTTAAAAAGTATCACAGATATATTAGTGGATTCTATACATTGAGTATGTTTTATCATTGAAGCCAAAGAAATGTTGATTGGTGTCGCCACGGCCAAACCATACACGCTGTTGTCGCGTGCCGTGATCATAAACATGGACTTCGAACCCGTTTCTTTTGCGAGGGCAAAGGTCTGGATGTCCCTCGCTTTTATTAATCCATTGTACTAAACAGGTATAAAATGTACAAGGAGATTTTTGTTATTTCTTCACGCAAAGATTACCAAATTTAAATGAAACGTTACAGTACCATCTATATATATAAGTATAATATGAATGTAAATCCAACGTGTATGTACATTTTAGATTTTTGTGAAAAAAAATGTTACAGGTGTCTTGGAATAAGTAATAAAATACATTTCAATCATTTTTAGAAATGTCTGTCTGTTTGTATGAACATGTATTACTGCTAAAGTATTGCGTTCATGATAAAAGCTCGGAGGATATACACAGGAGAATAATAAAGCATATCCTCGAATAAGTTTAGTCTTTGTTTCATTAAAATCGGTTCACTCTATCAAAAGTTATTGTAATTTTAATGACGACGCGACTTAATTACGAGACAAAAGTAGATAAGTAAATGGACTTATACGCATTAATATAATATATATTAGGTCTTTACCTATGAAATTGCTGTTTTGTATGAAAAAATTTAAATGAATTTTTTTCCTGTATTTTTTATTTGTATTAATCGAAGTAATTACCCATGCAATCAATGCATCTTTTCCAACGCAGTGGCAGTTTATTGATGCCCTTCTTAAAGAAATCAGCTGGACGGGAGGTAACAAATTCTTCAAAGGCATTTTGTACTGCCTCTCGGGTATTGAATTTTTTTCCCGCCAAGGAGTTATCCAAATTCTGGAAAAAGTAGTAGTCTGTAGGCGCAAGGTCTGGTGAGTAGGGCGGATGACGGAGAACTTCCAACCTCAGTTCTTGCAACTTGGAGACCGTCTGCTGTGCAGTATGAGGTCGCGCGTTGTCGTGCAGGAGCAGCGGAGATGAGCGATTGACCAATGCTGGTTGGAGATGTGCCAGCTTCTCCATCATTGTGTTCAGTTCTTCACAGTACACATCTGCAGTAATGCTCACCCCGTTTGGTAAGAAGCTGTGATGAATCACACCGGCGCTAGACCACCAAACAGTGACCATCACTTTTCTAGGGGCAAGTTTTCGTTTAGGGCATTGTTTAGGTGCTGAACCAGGATCCAACCAACTTGCTGAGCGCTTGCGGTTATCAAACAGAATCCATTTTTCATCGCAGGTAACAATGCGGTTTAAAATTCCTTCATTTGTGTGTCTGTTGAGCAGTGCAAGGCACGTCTCGACGCGTACTTCGCGCTGGTGATCATTGAGTTCGTGGGGCACCCATTTGTCCAGCTTTTTTACCTTGCCAATTTGACGCAAATGGACCAATATTGTTTTGACGCTAACGTCGAAAGCTGCTGCTAATTCAGCCGTAGATTGTGTATCATCAGCTTCCACAATCGCCTTTAATTCGTCATTGTCGACCAAAGTCATCGGATGACCGCGAGGTTAATTTTTCAGGTCGAAATTCCCAGAACGAAAGCGAGCAAACCAATAACAGGTGGTGCGTTGGTTTGTAGTGTTAGCTCCGTAAATGTCGTTGATGTTGCGTGCCGCTTGTGCCGCGTTGCTGCCACGACGGCACTCATATTCCATAATTACTCGAATTTTTAACGTATCCATGATGACAAACAAGATTGAAATGCGATGAAAATGTAACACTAATCAATAAACAAATGACTACTTTTGGAAAAAGAATTCCATGTTTTTAAAATAAAATTAATTTGAAATTAAAATTCTTAGCCAAGCAAAAATTATTTTGATTTGAAATGGCCAGTACTGCAGAACGGCAATTTCATAGGTAAAGGCCTATTATATTAAGACAATAGAATACATTCAGATGATTTTATTAATAACTGTTTTTTTTTTAATAAGGTTCCATGCGCATATAATGTCGCGGGCACAGCTAGTAGTAAGCTAATATATCTGAGTGACACCATAAACTATTATAAATATAAAGATATTGTTTAAATTGGCTAGGGGAGTTTTTGGCGGGATTTTGGTCTGCCATGTAGTGGATTTTATATTTTATTCATAATCTTGTGTTACTTGACTCTATATTTTGTAAAATTGGTGGTGTTTTATGTAATATAGTTTGTTTATTGTGCATAAGTGAATACCACGTACCATGAATTCTGAGATGCCACAAAAACTCCATGGAAAGTTCTAACAAGATGGCCACCATCTTGTTAGTTTATTGCAATTATATCAAGAAACTTGTAATATCGATACTCACTTTACAATGGCAGTATAGTCTACTAGAAGACTGGTTGCCAAAAATAAAATAGAAGAAGAACTTGTAATACTATTAACTACTCGACAATGGCAGTAATAATTTAAAAGATTGGTTGCCAAAATATAGTTGCTTTTACATTTTATTCATAATCTTGTGTTATTCGACTCTATATTTTGTAATATTGGTGCAGTGTTTTACGTAATATAGTTCGGTTAATGTGCACAAGTGGATGGAAATTATAATACCACGAACTTTGGAATTATCACAAGAGACTTGTAATATTATTAACTACTCGACAGTGGCAGTAATAAGCTAGAAAATCGGTTGCCAAAAATGAAATGAATTAATAAATAAATTGGTTAAGATATAACGGATAAGTGTGAAGCAAGTTTGAACAAACCTGCCATCTGAGAAGCTATTTCGACGTGCGCTAATATTATAAATGCGTATGTTTGTTTGTTTGTTACGCTTACACGCCAAAACCACTCAACCGATCGTCATGAAATTGTTCAAACACATTATCACGTAGAGTACCATTTCATCCAGAAAAAGGACTGTTCTCGAGGAATAAGTTAAATTTATATTAACAGGAGCGAAACCGCAAGCAAAAGCTAGTTTTCTAATATAACTGTTACTGCTTTTGCTGCACTCTTTTATAAGTTCTTGTGTGTATTATAAACTTTCTAACGATAAGTAATTTCTTGCATAGGTGTGTTCTATAATACAAATATATCATTATCTGGTTAATTTGATAAAAAAAAAGTCAAGGCAGTTATAAGGACCACCGACAAAAGTGAAAACTCAAAATAAACTCAAAAATAGAAAAAATGTGTTCTCTTTTAAATTTTAAAATTAATTTTAGTCTGAAGTATTTAAATTTTATAATGTGTAAATTGATATTATTAACATTAGTCTGGTTTTCACATCTACTGACACTTCGAACAATAATTATATATATTTTTATACAGTATATTAATTAATCAAATATATGATGGGGTGCACAAGCTGAATAGAAAGTATCACCCTGCCGCGCAATTCATAAACGCAGTAAAGAACATGTTAACGGTTTCGAGAAAAATGCGGTATAACTTGAAATTTTTATTTGTGGTTACTTGAAATTTGTTACGCAAAGATTAGTATATATACATATTTTTTTTCGAAACCGTTAACATGTTCTTTACTGTGTTTATGAATTCAAATTCAAATTCAAATTCAAATTCAAAACACTTTATTCAATTTAGGCCCTAAGAAGGCACTCATGAACGTCAAAACTACCACCGGTTCGGAAAACAACCCAGTCATCGAGAAGAACCGGCAAGAAACTCGATCTGGTTTATCTTTTTAACAAATATATATAATATTTAGAATAATAATATATTCTATATAAAAGTAAATTTCACAAACGTTTTTAATGGATGCACAGAGATGAGTCAATTCCAGACATCACCATCGTTCACATATTGATCCACTCTATAATAGCCTTTTGACACCAAAACCCGCTTGACATGGCGCTTAAATTCACAATCCGGCAAATCGGTAATATCCTTTAGGACTTTGTTGTAAAATCTAACACTATTTCCCAAAAAACTGTTACTGGTTTTACTAAGTTTGTCACAGTTTCTAGTATTTAGATTGTGCCGGTATTTTACGAAATCTAGCTTTTCTAGGTTCTTACGGACATACATTAAATTGTCAAGAATGTATTGGGAGGGCAGAGTTAAGATACCGTACTCCTTGAACTTGGTCTTTAAGGATTCGCGAGGTCTCATATTGTAGATTGCTCGAACTGCTCGTTTTTGTAATAAAAATATGGTGTCTACCTCAGCTGCTGTCCCCCACAACAGAATGCCATAAGACATTAGGCTATGGAAGTAGGCGAAGTAGACTAACCTAGCAGTGGCAATATCAGTTAGCTGGCGAATCTTACGTACTGCAAATGCAGCAGAACTTAATTTGCTTGCCAATTGTTTAATTTGAGGACCCCATTGTAATTTTGAATCTAGTGTGATACCCAAAAATACAGTATTATCAACTAACCCTACAAAATTCCCTTCGATCTTAATGCTACTATCAATCTGTGGCACGTTAGGCAAAATAAATCTCATACATTTTGTTTTACCTGTACAGCACAGGCCATTATATTATTCGTCGCTAGTCTGACGCAAGCGTAATACGTCACGGGCATGTCGCTAACGCGAACCCGTAAGTTTTTCTCCTGCCAAAAATCGCTCAACGCGGCTAAAGACATTTTCACTACAAAAAATGGAAATTGAAAAGGAGGTAAGGTATGATATTCTCAGAAAATATATTTTCGCGTGTCACAGTGACATTGGAAAATGTTTTGCCTTCAATTCATAGTTTCCGTGATAAGCGCCTTGTTTGTATTAAAGACAATGTTGACAGGAATACTATTACCATAAATTGACATTGCAGAAAAATAATGATTCTCTTCGACGATACTAATTTTCTCCCGTGGCTTCGACCGTTCACAGATTTGTTAGTTTAGCACAGTGGTCGGCAAACCGCATTTCACGAGACGCATGTGCCTCTTCCTCCCCTTCATTGTGATTCTTTCGAAAAAATGTTAAGTGCAGACACGACATAATACTACATATTATAAAACAAAGTCCTCCGCCGCGTCTGTCTGTCTGTTCGGGATAAACTCCAAAACTACTGAGCAGATTTCATTAATACATAGAGTGATTCAGGAGAAAGGCTTGGGTATATAATTTGTCAAGATTTTTTGTAAATTGGTTGAAATATAATGATAAATGTTGAATCTCTCTTTTTTCATCATAGGTGGCAAACGAACAGACGGATCACCTGATGTTCAGTGATCACCGCCGACCATAGACACTGGCAACACCAGGGGAGTCGCAAGTGCGTTGCCAACCTGTGTTTGTGGGGAAAGGGAGGAGGGGAAGAGGACAAGGTTGGGAGGTGGACCTCCGGCGCCCTCACTGACCGAACGAAACGCAAGAATGCAAGCACTGTTAGTTGACGTGGGTGTCTCTGTGAGAGGGTGGTACGATCCCGGGCGAGCCGACCCATTCGTGCTCAACCCAGTAATAGCTTCAGCGTGTCGTTACCACATACATCGAATCAACTACGTTGAATGTGTCGGAAATAGTCAAGCCGTAGGAGCCCTCATTGAAAACGTTGCCTAATCCTTCTGAGATATATCAAAACAATTGAGATATTAAACGACGCAGACGAAGTCCTGGGAATCAGTTAGTTATTTATAATTTGACATCTTGTTTTTGACACGCAAGCTAACAGAAAAGCGGCACATTTTGAAAAGCAAGAATAGCACGACTAGTCGCTCACAAAAAATACATATTTAGCTGGGGAGTACTTTTAATCCTAATGACTTACATAAAAATACCTCTACTAAAGCAAAGCCTAAGGTTAAAAACGACTCTTTCAATAAACTTTATTTTTGTACTGTTTATATTTGGCTCTTTTGTGAGACTAGTTTACCGACTGCTGGTTTAGGATACACAGACAAATGTACCCCGAGATTCAAGTTTGGTTACTTTTTACTATTATATACTATAAACTATTACTTCAAGCAGGAATTGAACTACGTATCCGAGTAGAAGAAGTCAACAACGAACCGATATACTGACGTCTGTATATGGCCGATTTCTTGTTTGTATAGTGTAAAAGCTTCTTCAAGGAATGTCGTGTTGTGATATAAATTTTACAAAATGAGATAGCTTGAAGCCATGGAAATGATACAATGGGAGTAAGCGATAGCCTTAAAAGTAAAGAAAAATTTCAAATAAATTAAAATATTTAGTAATAATCTATACATATACGTAAAATTGTAGTGTCTGCTATTTTTTTGGAGTAATCTTCGAGACTGCTACATTGGTTTTGATGAGAATTCTACTGAGAGATAGAGAATTTTAGGAGATTATATAGCATTACGCTAGAAGAGTAAGCAGTAATAATGAATCGTAATAGAGGTCATTAAAATCGTTAAAAGTGCACAGTTCATACAAAGTAAACAGATAGATAGTTTTCACACAACAAGGAACCCATTTTCACCAGAACGAAATTATTAGGACTGGCGCTAATAAACAAAAATGTAATGTGGTTATTTATCAACAAACGGATGGACAGATAAATAATAAGTTTTCTAAATTGAAACATTTCACAATAGCAAACATTTATATCTTCCTTGTTTCTTTTCAAGTTTTTATTGAGACCTTTGCGAGGTCAGCCATCACGCACCAAGGTGCTTGAGTAATAGATATGGAGGTTGGACCTAAATACTATGCAGTTTATTGAGATAGTACCGCGGCTTCGTATACCATGGCTCAGATGATAAATGTGTAAGGTTCGCTAGCGAAACAACATTCAATCTTATTTCAGTATAAAGGGTTAAATTATGAGCTTGCTAAAAATTATGTTATTATTATTTTTTCATCATATACAGCATATTCTATTAACGAAAGTGAACGATTGTAAAGATGGACTGATATTTTTACTCTACAACACAAAAACTACTTATCAAGTTTTCACTTTACTGTGATATAGCTGATACATGATAATGAGATATCGCTACATATTACAAAACCAAGTCCAGAGTCACGTCTGTCTGTATTTTCGCAATAAACTCAAACACTACTGAACGGATTTTCATTAGATCTTCACCAGTAGATAAAGTGATTCATGAGGAAGGTTTACGTATATAATTTGTCAAGGTTTTTTTTTATGATTAAATAATTTTGTGATTAATAACATCACCTGAATGAAATAAGTCAATTTACTTATTTATTTTTCTTTCGTACTTAAGTCGCATCGTCATTAAAAGTACAATAACTTTTAATAGACCCAACCGTTTTTAATGAAACGAAGACTAAATGATACTTGAAGATATACTTTATCATGTTCTTGAAGAGGCTTTATCATGAATGCAGTATTTTAGACAGACAGATAGACATTTCTAAAAGTGCTTAAAATGTATTTCATTGCTTATTCTTTGACACCTGCAAACATTTTTTTTACAAGAATCTAAAAAGTACAGACACGTTAGATTTACATTCTTATTATATGTATAGATATTATTTTATAATTTTCCTTTTTTCGCACTTCATGGTGCAATCTATTTACACGATTCCATTATCCACTTAACTTGTCAGAAGAGGCTTAGTTTCTAGTTTAATTCCGTTTATTAATAAATTTATATAGAACTAAATATGTCGATGTGATGGAATTCGCAGTATGTGGTATAAAGACACGTCATACGCGTGGACTTGCGACTTATTTGTCAATGGTCGATTCTAGATAATTCTATTTATAACAATTCAATTATATATTGAGAAATATGCTTAATAAACAAGGATAAATTACCTAGAATTGTAATTCATATACAATAAGAGCAGAACAACAAATTCGGCTATGTTTGCAGTATTTCTGCTTGACTAAATCTACACATATAATAGAAATATAAATCTAAGTTCTCCGTACTTTTTAGATTTTTGTGAAAAAATTTGTTGCAGGTGTCTAGGAATAAGTAATAAAATACATTTCAATCATTATTACAAATGTCTGTCTGTTTGTTTGGACACGCGTCACTGTTAAAGTACACGATAATAATTCACAAAGCATATCCTCGAATAACATTATGTCTTTTTTCATTAAAATCGGTTCACTCTATCAAAAGTTAATTTTACTTAATCCGTGGGCGGCGGAGCGGATTTGTCTCTAAGAACTATTTGTTTTTTTTAACCGACTTCAAAAAAAGGAGGAGGTTATCAATTCGACTGTATGTTTTTTTTTTTTTTTATGTTTGTTACCTCATAACTTTGGACTGGGTGAACCGATTTTGATTATTCTTTTTTTATTTGAAAGCTGATACTTCCCGTGTGGTCCCATTTTAATTTGGTCCAGTTCCGACAACGGCGTCCAGTGCAAAACCGTATAAGTTTTAAATTTGCATTAATTATGTAAACGACAAATAGACGAATAACTCAATATCACGCTAACCGATTTCGATGATTCATTTTTTATTGGAAAGGATGTACTTCAAGGATAGTTTGATGAGAATTTGGTTAGGTTCTGATGATGGGATCCGTGACAAAGTAAGAAAACTTTCAAGAAACGAGCCTACTGCTTTCTTAAGGGCCGGCAACGCATCTGTGTTTCCTCTCGTGTCGCAGGTGTCCATGAGTGGCCGTGATCACTTACCATCAGGTGACCCGTATGTTCGATTGCCACCAATATTATAAATAAAACTCTTCAATTCTTAGGAGCCTATTGTGCTTATGTTCGTTGCTGTGTTGCAACATGACGCAAGCATTGTAATTACATTACTTAAGGTGTATTATGTGTGAAGTGATGGTAGCCGAGTTGGTGGTAGAAACTATCGCGGATTATTGATAAGGTTGCGTTCGTACCAAACGTTACTTATTGTACAACCAATTGAATATGTACACTAAAAATGGAAAAATAAAGTAAATTTTCAAAAAAAAGTATTAACCGACTTCAATATCAATCAAAAACCCATAAGGCACTAAAAAGCGGAAAATAAATAGTTTATCAAATTAAATAAAACATATGAATATGTGTGCTACCTAGAGATATATTAGAAGTCGGTGCCAACTGAAAATCGTATCATCTACATAGGTACAAAAAGTTTAAGTTCACTCTCGCGTCTCTGTAATACTTTTCTACCTGGAAAAAATTTGAAATTTCGGTTGGCACCGATTTCCAATACATCTCTAGGTAGCACACATATTCATATGTTTTATTTAATTTGATAAACTATTTATTTTCCGCTTTTTAGTGCCTTATGGGTTTTTGATTGATATTGAAGTCGGTTAATACTTTTTTTTGAAAATTTACTTTATTATGTAATATTGTTTACATGTATTTTTGAGTACAGTTGTTTGTTGCCCTTAATAAAGAGAAAAAAAAGTTATTGAAGTAAAACTTCTTTAGACGCGATTAAGAGTGTGTAACTGGACAACAATGCAACGGAAGTCCGTTATGGCAATATGGTGTGACGTTTCTGTACCATCCGCTTTTTAAATATTTTTGATTTTGTCAATAAATCTTTATATATAAAAATCAATGTTTCTTTGTTCGTCTTCTATGCATGCCGAAACTACTGATCAGATTGTGATAATAATTTCGTAGGGTCTTCAGGGGATTTTTTTTTAATCAATAAAATCGTTTGCCTTCAAGAGAGAAAGGGCTTTTTCTTCTTATTGAAACTTTTTACATTACATTTGATATTGTTTTGACATGTTTGACATATTTCGATGAAAAATCAGTTATCACAATTAATCAATTCCATTTGTATCAATGTCATTGTTTAGAAATTTATGTAGTTCTGGCATGGATACGAGGACATAGCGGGATCCAGGGTAATGATGCTGTTGATTTTCTTGATAAAGAAGCTATGCAGACTGGATATTTTGATCACTATAAAACCTATGTCAAGACTGATTTGTTTCTATCATGGAACTCAAACTAGAATGTACCCAACCAAATTAAAGGTAAATCTTATGCTTCCATTCAGGATAACAATCCTGATAAGCCATGGCTTTATAAATTTTGTGACAGTTGCAAGTTGCTGCGTCTACTATCTGTAGACTTAGAATGTATCTGTAGACATGTGCTCTCCAGTCCATCTTGCAAAGCTCAGAATCAGGGGACAACTCAATATGTGAATGTGGTTTGGATGAAGGCACAACACATTTTTTTCAATTATCCCAATTTAGTATAGCTTTTATGATATTTTACTTAAAAATATAATGCGTCCGTCTGATTTTAACAAATGTACAAAGGTGTGTATTTTCTCCTTTTGTCAATACTTTGGCTAATTTTATAAGTTTTAACAAAATTAAACTTCCACATAACACAATAACTAACAGTAATTATTATGTAAATATATATTTATTTAAGGTATGATGTCTGTAAATGCAGAGTTTGTCTTTGTGTATTTCAGTGGCCTAATCTGGAAGAACTAAATTATATAATAAAAACTTAATACTAACTATAAACTGATTCTCCCATGGTAGAATTCGTATCTATGAAACTCCAATATTAAAAAGTTAAAATTGAAGTTTGTGATTTTGGGTATTTGGGGTAATCTCTGGTACTCACCTACAGATCCGATTTTGAAAATTCTTACTATATTAGAAAGGCATATGAGATTATTTTTTATTTTGGTAAATATATATTTTCAAGAATTCATCACAATAAATGTACCTAATTAAAATTATCAAAATTCTATAATATGGCGTGCGTTGCTGGAATTATTTGAAATAAAAGAATAAAATCCATAGCAAAATTAATTACCGTTACATAAGTTAAGAAAATAAATGATACAATTATTAATTACAAATTACTAAAGTTATTAGATACAGTTTTATAAATAGTTTAAAAAATCTTATTAAAACAAATAGCTAAATCAAAATGCAAATTTCATGGAGATAAAGTTTACTTTTTACAGCATGTTAATTGATGGAGATCGTTAAAATATAATGGAAAATAAAAATTATAAGCCCGTAAAATTATTGCTTTGTTGCGAGGATAGTAAATGGGGCGCGGAGGTGAGTGCCAGAGGAGCAACCCAGGGGATACATGGAAGACATTTTTTGCCAATATATATAGGATAGTTTGGAATCACTAGTGGTCCCGGTAGGTGTCGCTATAATCGGGTTCTCGGTTTTTAAAGATTTCTGGCGTCTGGAAATACAATTGGAACCGGTAATAACCGATTTGGCGCAAACGAAGTTGCGCGGATCAGCTAGTAGTTTATAAACAAATCAATCAATAATTTTTGAAAAATAATAAATAAATAAAATATTAATAGAAATCATACAATAGAATTAATTATGTACATATGAGCGCGCGACCGCGCTGCCATCTGGTTTCTATGTAAGTAAGTAACAAATTAAATCAAAGCTTCATTATCTGTAGTGCCATCTATCAGCTAATTCGGAACTTAAATAACACAGGAGACTTTTTGCAACTTTTTGTTATAAAGTATATAAAATACAAAAAAGTACGCAAAAAAATAAATAAAAAAAACATTTTAGGCCGGCAACGCAACAGCGATACCCCTGGTATTGCAGGTGTCCATAGGCGATGGTAACCAATTACCATCAGATGGACCGTTAAACCGGACATTAAATTGAATAATAATAAAAATCATACAATAGAATTAAATACACGATCAAAAATTGATTATAGTTGTTCTTTACATTTCTCCAAATAAATCTATACCGTTCATTTATATTTACCAATTACTTCACTTCAGTAATAGTCCGAGAGCCAGGTGAAAAGTTGGTTAATTATTTCTTCTCGAGAGATAATTGGTTATACGCATCAGACAATAGTATCATGACGCCTTATGACCGTCAGCTGCGGCACGGCGGGGGGGATGAGCAGTTTTAACCTCCCACACTCGAAGAAAAAAAAAATACATTCACTCATTTCCTCTCGGCTAAAAATTTATCAAATTATAGCTAACCCAATATCTCAACAAAAAAAAAATCAGCTGGCTATAACATAGTGTATTGTACGTCAGCTGATGTCTCGAGGATGGAAAAAAAATCTTCACTTTCAGTGATATCCTCTCAAATAAAAATTTACCTGATGATAGCTTATATGTAGCTATTGATAAATATATACGTCAGCTGGCTGTATCTCGGTGGAAAAATCGTCAGCTGATAATTTGAAGGTCGTTGTAGAAGTTAGCCAGAAGCATTTACTGACTATTTAAATGCATCAGCTGACTAGGTTTCCCTCGACTTACTGCTAGCTGATTTTTTTTATTTATCACAGAAACATATTTAAAATCAGCTCACAAATTTTCATGTGGGAGGAAATGACATCTCTTCAATTATTCGGCATAGCACTCCAATATGAGTGTTGAGGTGAAACAAATATTCCGTATCAATATTTTTTAAATTTATACGTGTATATTCAAATAATTTTAGTTCTATTCCAATATTTAAATAATCTATTTGCTTAGCATAAAATAAATAGTTACTTGAAAAAAAATATTTAATAAAAAAAAAATAAGAAAAAATACAAAAAGAAAGAAAATGTTATTTAATCATTTTCGTTTTCGCTAAGGCTGAGTCACACCTATCTCTCTCAATCATTGTCCGAGTCGCGGCAGAGGCTGGGTAAAAATTTCATCCATCAACAAAAAAATATTCATCTGCAACATTGATATTAATGCGAACGTGACAATTCGTTGCTCCGACACTAACGTGTTAATTATGTTACCTAACATGGCTAATATATCAGAAAATATCGACATTTGCATGGAAGTTGGAGTTGGAAAAACTTGAAGATTTATTAACGTTACTCAATTATATGAATCTTTAGGATCTGATTTGAGCGCAGCGCTTCCGGCATTTCACGCATTCACAGGGTGTGATTTTAACCCGGCCTTCTTTTGAAAAGGAAAAAACGACATTTTTCAATAATGGCTAAATCGCATGATTTCATCGAGTGGTTCATCCAAATGTCAAAATCATTAGAGGATAGAGACAATATTTTTGAGAAAATACAAGAGTTTGTTTGCCATATGTATGGATTTAATCGTCTGAAAAAGGTCAATGAGGCAAGAGTAGCGTTGTTTGAAAAAACATATAAATTCTTGGATACTGAGACATTCAAGTTACCAAAAAAAGGTATTGATGGCTCTTCTCTACCACCTTGCGAATCAGAGCTATATCAGCAATTTTTAAGAGCATGTTACATAGCTCAAATTTGGTCAAATGCACACCTGAAGGTTCCAACTTCTGACGATCCGGAAGACTATGGTTGGGATGAAATTGACAATAAATATGATTTCACCTGGTTCTTTGGAAGTCAGTTACCAACATCAATTGATGAAATAACTATCCAGCCCGAAAAAGGTAACATTTTATTATCATATTAATGATATTATGCTAAAATACGCATTCTAATTTTTTTGCACAGATGATGACGATGAAAATATTACCGCAGACAGCTCTGGCAGCGACTCGGATAATGAATCAGAGAGAGATAGGTGTGACTCAAGCCATAGCGAAAACGAAAATGATTAAATAACATTGTCATTCTTATTGTAATTTTTCATAATTTTTTATAATAAATATTTTTTATCAAGTAACTAGTTAATTTATACTAAGCAAATAGATTATTTTAATATTGGAATAGAACTAAAATTATTTGAATATACACGTATAAATTTAAAAAATATTGATACGGAATATTTGTTTCACCTCAACACTCATATTGGAGTGCTACGCCGAATAATTGAAGAGATGTCATTTCCTCCCACATGAAAATTTGTGAGCTGATTTTAAATATGTTTCTGTGATAAATAAAAAAAATCAGCTAGCAGTAAGTCGAGGGAAACCTAGTCAGCTGATGCATTTAAATAGTCAGTAAATGCTTCTGGCTAACTTCTACGTAACGACCTTCAAATTATCAGCTGACGATTTTTCCACCGAGATACAGCCAGCTGACGTATATATTTATCAATAGCTACATATAAGCTATCATCAGGTAATTTTTTATTTGTGAGGATATCACTGAAAGTGAAGATTTTTTTTTCCATAATCGAGACATCAGCTGACGTACAATACACTATGTTATAGCCAGCTGATTTGTTTTTTTTGTTGAGATATTGGGTTAGCTATAATTTGATAAATTTTTAGCCGAGAGGAAATGAGTGAATGAATTTTTTATCTTCGAGCGTCGGAGGTTACAACTGCTCATCCCCCCCACCGAGCCTTAGCTGACGTTCACGAGACTTTATAGTTCGATTTTCTGATGCATTTTACTAATTATCACTTGAGAGGAACTTGGTCATATATTTCTGTTACTGGCTCTCGGACTATAATGAACGTTTAAGTCTTTTGAATACTAATTACCATGAGTTACCATTAATTCTTGCTGGAGATTTCAGTTTTAATGTTCGTTCAGAAGAATCTCGGCCATTGATAGATTTTTTAGGTGATAAACTAAATTTAACGATGAATAATTCTCCAGTTCAATCAACAACAAGGTATGGCACAACTATTGATGCATTTTGCTCAAGAAATATTGAAAATTTGCAGAGTAGAATTTATGTTTCTCATTTCAGTTATCATAAACCAATCATATCATATTTGAAGTATGATAGTAATTAAATTATTGTTTTAAAATGTATAGCGATAGACGATAATAAATGTATATAATAGGTCTTTACCTATGAAATTGTCGTTCTGCAGTACTGGCCATTTAAAATCAAAATAATTTTTGTTTGGCTAAGAATTCTAATTTCAAATTAATTTTATTTTAAAAACATGGAATTCTTTTCCAAAAGTGGTCATTTGTTTATTGATTAGTGTTACATTTTCATCGCATTTCAATCTTTTTTGTCATCATGGATACGTTAAAAATTCGAGTAATTATGGAATATGAGTACCGTCGTGGCAGCAACGCGGCACAAGCGGCACGCAACATCAACGACGTTTACGGAGCTAACACTACAAATCAACGCACCACCTGTTATTGGTTTGCTCGCTTCCGTTCTGGGAATTTCGACCTGAAAAATGAACCTCGCGGTCGTCCGAAGACTTTGGTCGACAATGACGAATTAAAGGCGATTGTGGAAGCTGATGATACACAATCTACGGCTAAATTAGCAGTAGCTTTCGACGTTAGCGTCAAAACAATATTGGTCCATTTGCGTCAAATTGGCAAGGTAAAAAAGCTTTACAAATGGGTGCCCCACGAACTCAATGATCGCCAGCGCGAAGTATGCGTCGAGACGTGCCTTGCACTGCTCAACAGACACACAAATGAAGGAATTTTGAACCGCCTTGTTACCTGCGATGAAAAATGGATTCTGTTTGATAACCGCAAGCGCTCAGCAAGTTGATTGGATCCTGGTTCAGCACCTAAACAATGCCCTAAACGAAAACTTACCCCTAGAAAAGTGATGGTCACTGTTTGGAGGTCTAGCGCCGGTGTGATTCATCACAGCTTCTTACCAAACGGGGTGAGCATTACTGCAGATGTGTACTGTGAAGAACTGAACACAATGATGGAGAAGCTGGCACATCTCCAACCGGCATTGGTCAATCGCTCGTCTCCGCTGCTCCTGCATGACAACGCGCGACCTCATACTGCACAGCAGACGGTCTCCAAGTTACAAGAACTGGGGTTGGAAGTTCTCCGTCATCCGCCCTACTCACCAGACCTTGCGCCTACAGACTACTACTTCCAGAATTTGGATAACTCCTTGGCGGGAAAAAAATTCAATACCCGAGAGGCAGTACAAAATGTCTTTGAAGAATTTGTTGCCTCCCGTCCAGCTGATTTCTTTAAGAAGGGCATCAATAAACTGCCACTGCGTTGGCAAAGATGCATTGATTGCATGGGTGATTACTTCGATTAATACAAATAAAAAATACATGAAAAAAATTCGTTTCAATTTTTTCATACAAAACGGCAATTTCATAGGTAAAGACCTAATATTACTATTGTTACATCATTAATAAATGCCTTTTTAAATTCTCATATGATGTGTTTATTTTTAACTTAATCGCCATCTCTTATAACGCCAAAATTTTACTTCAATCGCGTGTGACGGTTACACGCACTCATTTTTTGTGTTGTTCGATTGTATTGTGCAGTCACAGCTAGTCGGAAATAAGGAGATCCACAGCAGAACTATACTGACCGATACAACCCTTAGATTTACTAGACTTAAATGGCAACGGTTAGGACTCATTACTCGTAACGGATGAACGTTGGAATCTGAGGGTTCTAAAGTGAACATGCACTGAAAAAATCATCGTAGATAGATCGCTTTAAGTGGTCTTTAAGGACGACGTATACCTAGCAGTGAATGTCTTTGTGCTATTTAGATAAATATGGACAGGTTAGTCAGTAATGAGCCTTCAAGAGTACCATAAAATCATAGAATATTAAAGTATTTACGCTTGAAATAGCAATAATAATCATGTCAGCCTATAGGAGTTCGTCTGCCGAACCAAATGTGTTTTAGCTAAGGAAGTTGAAACTCCGAGAAATCCAGTTCTATATTTTCCCACAAACAGTAGTACTACAAGAACATTTATCAGGTTCTGGTTTTCTCACGATGTTTTCTTTCACCGTCAGCCGATAGTGTTACCAATTTAATGTACGCGAATTCCGAAGAATTCGGTGGTACATACTGGTATCTGAACCTGTGGACATCGGAATGATATTCAACCGGTCAAACCACTATACCACCACGGCTTCTAAATCCGATAATGTTACCAATTGAAATATATAAGTGTACACAAATTTCGACAAATTTATTGGTACACGTTGGGGTCCGAATATTTGCGCTTGAAACAGGTGTGGTCAAAGAAAGAATTTTTGTTAACATTGTCTGACCTTAGAGACTATAAATATAAATAACTATAAAAGGGTACATTCATATTGATCGGTAAAACATTTCATTAGAGTTCAGTTAATTGAATAATCGGAATCATCATTTCGGTGTTTATGAATATTGATGCCAATAGTGTGTTTGTACAAGCCGTTAGCGATATATAGTTTCAGACTCAAAGTCACTTATTCCGGTTCGCATATTTAGTTTTTCAATTAGGAACATCCTATTTTTGTTTAGGAAATTTTTATAATTATTTGCAATTTCTGTTTTGTATTGATATGTATTCTGAAATCTATATTTCTGTCTATATATTATTTATGATTGATTATTACATGTAAAGGAACAATATATATTACTTAATTATAAAAAAACTAGCTGATACCCGCGACTTCCGCGATATTTACTGACACTCCCAACAATTATCGTTATATTTCAACCAATTTAGAAAAAAAAATGGCAAATTATATACCTAACTAAACCTGCCCCGTGGATCACTGAAAACAACATGAAAAGCCGTTCCATTGTTTTTGAGTTTATCGCGAAGAACCTTTTTGTATATAAGTTCCAATACATTCGTTTTTAAAGCATAATCTTCAGCCTTATGTAGTAGCTGATAGACACAATTAATTTTAATTCTAACGAATATTATAAATACGTACGTGTGTGTGTTTGTTTGTTACGCTTTCTGGCCTTACCTGCTCAACCGGTCATCATGAAATCGTGCATACATCAGGTATTAAAGGAAAGAACATAGGGTACCATTTCATCCAGAACAAAGGACTGGTAACGAGGAATAGGGCAAATGTATATTAACAAAGGTGAAGTCGCGAGCAAAAGCTAGTCTTTTAAAATAACTGTTTACTGGTTTTTCTACATTTTTTTTTTTTTTATATCATAGGAGGCAAACGAACAGGTGGGTCACCTGATGTAAGTGATCACCACCGTCCATAGACACTTGCAACACCAAGGGAGTCGCAAGTGCGTTGCCAGCCTGTGTAGGGAGGGGGGGGGGGGGGGGGAGGAAGGGAAGAGGAAAGTGGAAGGGGAGGGGAGGTGGGTCTCCGGCGCTCTCACTGACCGAACGAAAGGCAACAATGCAAGCACTGTTACTTCACGTCGGTTTTCTGTGAGAGGGTGGTACTACCCCGGGCGAGCCGACCCATTCATGCTGAATCCAGTAATAGTTTCAGCGTGGCTCTACCACCTACAAAATTCTTTTATAATCTTCGGTGTATTAAAAACTAAGACCTAAACAGACTAAAATGCTGTTAGAACTACAAAGGCTGTTAATGCTGTTAAAGCCAGAATCCGTCGAAACCTCATTAGGAAGCAAAAAATCTTATCGAATGAACGAATGAATATGAATAAATGAATGAAATGAAGATTCCCGCTAGGACTCTGTCGCGTATTACAAAACAAGACCTGCAGCTCGATGCTTATCGTCGATATACATACAGGACATGCCCTAAATCAATCTTTACAATTAAAGAGAGTCGATCGATCGAAACGCTTTCTGTCCCGCTACGCAGGTGAAAGGCACAGAAATATCCTCTTTACCGATGAAAAAATTTTCATGATTGAAGAACACTACATAAGCAAAATGATAAAGTCTACGCTCACGGTTCTAAAAAAGCTGGTCAAGTGGTCGTGTCATATCAAGGAGTCACAAAACTACATTTTTGTGAAAAAGGAGTGGAAACTTCAGTCAAAGTGTATCAAGTATATGTGTATCATACAGTTTTGGATCATGTTGTGAAACCTCTCATCAATATACTTTTTAAAAATATACCATGGACTTTCCAGCAGGACTCTGCACTGGTAACAAGGCACGAACTACCCAAGCCTGGCTTGAAACCAACGTTCCGGACTTTATAAGAGCTGAAGACTGGCCCTCATCTAGCCCAGACCTCAACCTTTTAGACTTCAAATTATGGTCAGTTTTAGAGGACATGGCCTGCTCTAAATGACACGGCGACATTGAGTCTCTTAAAAAATTTTTGGAGCAAGCAGTGGCGAAATTTCCCTTGGAAACAGTGCGCAAACAAATAAATTCGTGGCCAAACAGATTCAAGGCCTATATAAAAGCCAAAGGTGGCCATTCCGCATAAAATATTTTTTTATTTTTTGCTGAGACTAATAAATATATAAGTATATAAATTTTAATAATATTACATTACTTCATCTATACTATAATAAAACTGTAGCGAGGTCAAATCTGTACATTAAATATTTTTTGAAAATTTTGATCGGGGTAGGCTTTGTTATCGATATAGAAGCCAAAAATAACCCTTTTAAAATTTTTGTCTGTCTGTCTTTCTGTCTGTCCCTGTGAACACGTATCACTCTGAAAGTACTGAACCGATTTTGACGAAACTTGGCACAATGATAACTAATATTACAAGGTTACATCTAGGATACTTTTTATCTCATAAAACGCAAGGGATGCTCCAGGATAACGGACGAAAGTCAAAAATTTGTAGTTAATGAAATTTTTGACGAATTTTGGTAAATTTTCATTGTGCTATAATATATAGCAGACAGATTAGATAAAAAGACAAGCTATATTTCCCTAAGCTATTTTAAAAAAAATACCAAAAAAAAAGATCACCGGGATTCGAACCGTCGGCTCCGGCGGACCATATAATTAATGTCCAGTACGTTATAACTGAGCTAAGGCTATATGACATTTCTATCCATAATTATCAACCACATATGAAAAAAATATCTGTAAACGAAACTGTCAATTATATGTTGTTACATTTATTTTATTGTATAAAAAATGTTTGCTAAACAAAGGTGACAAAATTTCTTTCTAAAACATAAACCTAGATAATAGTTACATTGCATTGTAGAAGATGAATCTCAATTAGAGTTCTATCAGTACGTGTGCTGTTTCGATATTTGATAAAATTAGTTTTGTAAATATTGTTGAGTCTTGAAGTAGTTGGGTTCAGGTTTGTGAATCTAAGATGAAAATAAATCAGTTGAGGTGTTTGCAGTTAATTTTTTTTCTCGAACTGAATACGCTATTGACCTAGCAAGGTCTTAACAGCTTCACCGGACTACTGTTTGCAGTTACCACACTATGTTGTATTTATACTAATATTATAATGAGAGGTAAAGTTTTGTTTTCGAGGAATGCTTGGTACCTACTACTGATCCGATTTCAAAAATTCTTTCACTGTTAGAAAGGTATATTATCCCAAGTTCAGTATCTCAGTAAAAAAGGTGGTTTATATGTCAAAAGTAAAATAAATGTGACCAAATTAAAATTGAATGCAGATTTCATGTATACTTTACAAATTCTTATAAAACAAACAACTAAAACAAAATGAAAATTTAATATAGATAAAGTTCAATTTTTACAGTATGTTACGTGATGAAGTTACAAGGGGTACTGGGAAGACATTTATCGGCAATATATGTAAGTTAGTTTTGATCTTCACTTTGATGAAACTACTTTAGGTAGTAATGCTGCGAACAGATTCTAGGCTTATTTTAAAAGATTTCTCACATACCAACTGGGTATATGTTTGAGTGAGTCCCTGGATAGTTTGGATTCACGATTGGAAGTGCTGGATAACGCTGCAATAGGGTTTTAGGTTTTTTATGATTATTTGCGTTTAAAAATACAATTGAAACCGGTAATAACCGATTTGGTGCAGACGAAGTTGCACGGGTCAGCTAGTTAAAAAATAAATTCATTTTCATTTGTAATAGAACTTATGGCCGGACTAGGTAATTATTCCTACGAGTACCAATAGATATGAAAACCATACTAATGTGAATAACACCGGTCAACACGATTTTTGGGTCTAACTACTACATGTTAAATTGTGGTTTCTCCTACGACGAAAATAAGGAAAAAAAATTTTTTTTCCGATTCATGTTTGCTTTTGTAGAAACTAGAACAATTTTTCAATTTTTCTATTTTTTCTACGCTTCCACTGTAAATTATAATTAGAAAACATTTTTTTACCTACAAGAGTCTTTTTTATTCAAGATTTGTGATAAACAATAACATATAGATGTAAAATAACAAGAAACTAATGTCTAAAAGTGAATATTTTTCGTATTTCTTTTATGCTCGTATGAGCTCTCTCGTATTAAACCCCAAATGTAATCTCCCATCATATTCTCGTTGTACTGCCCTTGATATCGCCGTTCAAAGTCCATCACATCTTGGTGAAAACGTTCTACTTCTTCCTCGGAGTAGGCCCCCATGTTGTCTTTAAATTCGTTCAGATGTAGTAGTAATCTTTTGTTTATGAAATAAATTAAATCATACTTATCGTCGTAAATCAGACCAAAGCAAACTTTATGAGCTAAATATGAATATTTAAGTGTTTTTCAATGTCTAGAATCAGAATTTAAGCAAGAGAACAGAAACCAAAAAAAAAAAAATTTTTTTTTGTTGACCTGTGTAATTTTAATAAACAAATTCTGAAATTCAAATATTGTCATTCACACTATAATTTATATGAAAAGTCAAAAGAGAACACATTTATTTCATTGTTTTTGTGAATTCAGTGAATTTCACTTCTGTCGGCAGTCCTTACGAATGCCTCCCCTTTTTTTATTTTACAAAAAAAAGTAGGTACTGCCACCGAGGTATATGTCTATCCATATTAAACAAACAAATTCTAGTAAGAAATAAATTAGTAGAAGCGAATAAATTAATTACTTAATTTAATAATAATTAATGCATTCATTAATAATTAATTTAATAATAATAAATAAAACAATTACTTTTAATTATTTAACGCTATAATCACAAGGATTAAACTGGTAATGAAAAGAAAACGAATATTAATTTCTTGATTATGGCTTGGTGACGTCATAATACATGCTTGTCGCGTAGCACGTACACCCCTATTTGTATTCCTAGAGCTGCCATCGATCCTGAAAGCTATTTTGCCTTTGTGAATGATCCGCAACAAATTCGATTAGGGAACCCTATCTATGATTCTTATTCACTATTATTTACCTCACTATGTCTCACCAAGCCTTCTCATTCAAATCAAAGGTTATTGGATAACAGACGAATAACACTGTGAGCGAGAGTTTTTGACGGGATCTTGGAATGTCACGTAGTAGATTTTATATAGTTTATTCATATTCTTGTATTATCTGGCTCTATATTTTGTAAAATTGGTGGTATATAGTTTACATTATAGTTATATATAGTATATAGTTTATTATAATGTAGTTTGGTTATTGTGCACAAGTGAAGTGGATAGAAATAATACCACGGAGCATGGATTCTGACTTTGCCACAAAACTCCCCGGAAAGTTCTAATAAGACTGTTGCTATCACACGGTAAAAACTCTTTTTTTTATCTCGAACTGACTACGCTACTGATTAACCTAGCAAGGTCTCAACAGCTTCATCGGACTACTACTGTAAAAACTCGTCACAGTGTCTCGTATTTGCATGTCGTTTTTAAAGTGAAACTTTTATTACATCGTCTCAAACTTTTTCGTCTGTGTGTTGCATGTCGCGTGATGGTCGGCCGCGGAGTAGGGATAAAGTGAAAGGCGCTCGTCAGAGCATCAGGGCCAGTATGGCGGCGTCTATAGTTCGCAGCAGCTGACCGTGTAGTGTATAGACTATTATTAGTTAAATGTCTATAGTGTGAAAAAAAGTTTCACTTTTACCGTGGTTTCATAAAACCACACAATCCTTTTTTTCCTTTTTTACACAGTTTATTATTTCATCAAACATATGATGGGATGCACAATCTCAATACAAAATATCAATATTAGTTCTACACAGGCTATTATACTACGCATCGCTAGTCTGACGCAGCCGCACAGGCGCAGTATGGTCGGTCAAGCTTACTAGCATGTCATGACGCGAAATTATAAATTTATCTCTTGCCAAAAATACCTCTCAACGCGTGTAAAGAAAATTTCATATCAACAATACTTAAAATTATGAACTAAGTAACATAAACACACATACACCTCCTTCCATTCCATTATCGACGAGCGGTAACAATTTCACGTAACCGAATTAACAAGGCCGTTGATAAACTGACGTACGATGTAATTGAGTTCAAATAATGTGTATATATTGTTCGCAGATTGTTACAGTCGTCTTTGTTGGGCTGTTCTCTTTGTTGCGGCACTATTTTAAACATTAATGTAGCATTTTTTAAACCTAGTATGACAAAGTGACGGCATTGTATTATACCCAACTTTAGATTTGACACGTCAGCAAGAAGAGTGAGACATCCAAAATCAAAAATACTTTATTCAATTTAGGCCCTAAGAAAGCGTTTATAAACGTCAAAATTTCCACGGGTTCGGAAAACAACCCAGTCATCGAGAAGAACTGCCAAGAAATTCGATCATATATATCTTTTTAACATACATATATTTACAATACATTACACGTTACAAAGGTTTTTAATGGATGTACAAAGACGAGTCAATTCCAGACATCACCATCTTTCACATATTGATCCACTCTATAATAGTCTTTTAACATCAACACCCGCTTGACACGGCGCTTAAACTTACAATCCGGTAAATCGGTAATATTCTTTGGAACTTTGTTGTAAAACCTAACACTATTAACTAAAAAAACTGTTGCTAGTTTTACTGATTCCGAAACATGGGACGACCAGTCTGTCACAGTTCTTAGTATTTAGATCAGAAATCTAGATTTTTAAACATTTTGTGGACATATATTAAATAATTAAGAATGTACTGGGAGGGTAGGGTTAAGATACCGAATTCCTGAAACTTAGTCAAGTGAAGACCGTCTTGCTTCTGTTTTGTAAAACGTTCTCTCCGTCGTACAGTGCAATGACTGCGATAGACAAAGACAACGCTATACGATACCGAACTTAGCCAACTATCTCGGTCTTTTTTACGACATGACATATTAAAAGTCAGATAGTATATGTAATAGTAAAAAGGGAATTGAAAAGTAATAATGATAGCCCATAGATATACAATCCATGGGCATTCGTCGCTGTCATGTCGACCTGCAAGCCACACGGCAGCTAGATATACACTGATTAAACTTGAAATGCGATAAAAGCCGGCCACTATGACTGGTTTATCACAATGTGCATGGTGACAGTGGTGAAAGACCTACCTACCTAAATAAATAATAAGAATATTTGAATAATATATGTATACACTTGAAATACTACATTATATATAATATTAGCTGATTCCCGCAACTTTGTCTGAGTAGTTAATTAGGTATCTCAATTGTTTTGTTATATCTCAAAGGGCAGCGTTTTCCATGAAAGCTCCCAGACGGCTTCACTTTTTCCGACATTTCCAATAATTATCGTTATATTTCTGTCAATTTACAAAAAATCATGACAAATAATATACTTAAACCTTCCTTTTGAATCACTCTATCTATTAATGAGAACCGCATGAAAATCCGCTCAGTAGTTTTTGAGTATATCGCGAACAGATAGACTTGGCGGAGGACTTTGTTTTATATTATGTAGTGATAAGAGCGGCCTTCATGTTAAGTGGTGCCGAATAAATGCAATTCAGCGTCACGGACGCGAACGTGAAGGTTCACATTCTTTCACTGTTCAATCGTAATTTCGATTATCCTCTGAAACGATGGCCTACTTTAATTGTATATTTTAATAATAAGAATACGTATCCGGTAGAAATTTTTTTCAATGTTTTATTCAACATATTTACTTGGTAAATTTGGTCATAGTTATAGTAATTTCTCAATCTTTTTAAATATTTTTTTTAATATTTAGGCTTATCTCAGGACAATGTCTGCCTGACCCGGTAGGCATATTCGTTAGTATATATATATATTCTCAAAAATAGCTTTCACAATTTGAACGAGATGTTGCATTAATCTTTTACCATCCATATTTATCCCCATAAATCACTTTTCACACCAATTTTTTAACGCTAAAACGGTATATATGTTTTATAGTATTCGGATAATCTCACTGCTGCCAATTCTGATATCTGTCTTATTATTTTTAACAGCCAATTCGAAAGATGTTGAGTTGAGGTCATCGTGGTACTGTAATAGAATGACATCAGTGTAATATCCCACTGATGGGCAAAAACTTATTCCTAAAGTAAGGGTTAAACACCTTACCAACTCGCGAATCGACCCGATGTTTTTTATGCTTTATCGGTGTTCTTACAAAAAAGTTAAATACGTATTGAATACTTGCTTTAAAAAGGTTTCGAATTAAATGCACCGCTGTCGCTAAATGTTCACCATCTTGCTCTTGTGTCTTGCTTTGGTTACGTTAGGTTAGACTTGCGACAAAGGATAACGCAAACTTGCCTCGGGCGAGCGCGGTGCATTTAATTCGAAATCTTTTTAAAGCAAGTATTCAATACGTGTTTAACTTTTTTGTAATAACACCGTATAGGTTTTCTCGTTTGATCACAATCTCAAGCAATCTTAAATGAAGTTGTGGCTTAATATGATACAGTGATAGATCTACAGGGATTTGAATTCAAAATGTAGCTGCTGGCATACATCTTCTAAATTATGACAGCCATTGTCGAATAGGTAATATTACAAGTATCTTAGTAGTGGTCCTCTTGTTGAACTTACCAGAGAGTTTTTGTGTCATTTCAGAATTCATACTCCTTGGTATTATTTTCCATCAACCTTAATTGTGCACAATAACTGAACTATATTACGTAAAATATCACCAATATTACAAAATATAGAGTCAAATAACACAAGACTATGAATAAAAGCTACATCACAAACTAAAAAAGTATGTTGTGCTATGTTATGTATAACGAAAAGATTAACCAGATCGAGTTTCTTGCCGGTTCTTCTTGATGACTGGGTTTGCTTGCCCGAACCGGTGCGCGGTGGTAGTTTTGACGTTCATAAGCGCCTTCTCAGGGCCTAAATTGAATAAAGAATTTTTGATTTGATTTGATTCAAGATTCCGCCAAAAACAGTACAGATATTTGGCAAACAAATTTAAAAATAGTAGCTATCCAGGCAGGCATTATAGAATATATAGATGCTATGGATTCTCATAATCACCATCGATACAGGGGATTAAATAATGGTACACTTCTTTATTACACTTATACACTACATTATCAAGTAAACATATTAGTTACATTCTCATTACTCAATGATATACGCGAAATAAAAAATCATAATGTATGCCAAATGTATGAGAGTTGAACCAGAGACTGTTTAATCGATGTTTGACGTCATAATCACTGGACATTTACAGTTTTTTTTTTTTGTAAACAAGGTTTTTGCAATGCAAGGAATTCATCACAGCTTTCAGTGGTAATTTGCGACGTCTACGATCGAAGGGCAGGACAACGAACAACAACGAATGCTCGGGCGGCGTCGGCGGCCAACGTTTACAGTTCACGTCCGTGCGCCGATCGTGTCAGTCGTCTCTTGAACAATTACAATTTGAATTCAATGCCGCCTAGATTCCGCACTCGCGTCAAATTAAAGTGATAATACCCCGGCACAGCGAATAATTTAACAAATGGGATAAAAAAAAACAATTATCATTATTATTCAGTTCGAACTCGGTACAGTGAATTGAAAAAGACACTCTCATTACAATAGAAAATAAATTCTTTCGTGTGATATTAGTTAGTAAGAATTATTAATTAATTTAATATATTATTATTATTTGTAATTACTATTGTTCTGATCAATTTAGTTAATTGAATACTTAGTGTTGTGAATTTTAATTTTGTGCGGTGTTCGAATATGGAAGAACACGGAGGTAAGTTTTTCTTGTAATTGTTGCAAATATTCGAGTATTTGGTATAATTATTTTTCATTAACTAACAACAAAATCGATAACATTGTTTCCATTTTTATATAGAGATAGTATAATTTTTTTAAGTATATTATTTTTAAATAAGGATTTCCTTTGTTGTGTTAGATTTACAAAACGAAATTACTCTTTCCTCTAATAGCTAGTTGAAGCTGAATGTTTTTTTTTAAGATCAGCGGTGTCACTACCCTACATTTGCTTTTTTATTGTCCATCATTTTGATAAATTACAGATAAGTGTCACGAATAATCCCATGTCTGCCTATCTACAGAAGGATTATTACTCTTTATTCGACATTTTGAACATATTTACTCCGCTTGCGATTCACTTGTGGGTATTTCGGGAAATAAATTCTTTTCAGTATTTCAACTTTTGTCCGTATAGATATTTTATTTATATGTATTTTGTAGTTGTTTTGTTATTCTTGATTTGTGTTGCGTTACGTATGCATTCAAAGTGGTAGGAAGTGGTGCCACTTAACATTTTAGGTTTTTTAAATGAAATATACCACTTTTTTTAATATACACGTATATATAATGTATGTCATGTATATCACAATGATAAACTCTAACACCCTTTGATCCATTACCATGAAATGTGACAGAACTAAATACTTTATCATGAGGATTGCTACACAATTTACTATAACTCGCCGCCTGATGGCGCTGCAGTACTTCAACTTTTATGCCGTTAGACAGATCATGAAAATTGGTATGCATAGATATTTCAACACATAATGTTTACATAATAGCTATTTTCATATAACTCGTCTATTTATTATAAAAAATAATGAAAAACGCATACGACGCCTGGGGTACAGCTAGCCTTATATGAAAATACAAATTCAAGTTAATCATTAAATGTTTATTACACCTTATAAGGTAGTTAGAAATAATTGAAGCGTAAAATAAAATTCATTTCATCTTAGGTTGAAATAACTAGGGATAACTAAGCGTCAAGAAATTTATAGAAAGTTGTTCCAGATTATTCAATTACATATGAAACATTATTACAACCAAGTAATAATGCTCTTAGTATTTAGTGAATCGGTATTAATTACAACATTACATTCATTTATTATTTTTCCTTATTGAATCGTTTGAGGATGAACGATTCTACATTGGTTTGTTTTTCTATGAAAAATAAATAACATTTTTGTATCTAACAAAAATGAACCAACTGTAAAATTAAACGTAGAAGAATTCGCTTTTTTAAATTTTGAGTGCGATTTTCGTGTTTCGTGATTTCGAATTTTCGTGTATATTTTTCTATATTATGTCGTTGCAATCGGGCATGTAGTTCACATAATTGTAAGTGGTCACTGCATCGTATGCCTATGTATAACTCTCAAAAGAAGAGCTGTTTTGAGGTCAATCTTTATAGTCTAAGAGTTGGCACGCCTAGTGTGGTAGTATGTAATTCTTTGGGCTGAAACAGAGTAGTTCTTATGTTGCTACTTGGCTGCAGAAGTAGTGATAGAGTTTCTTCGTTAGTAAAACCATTATTACGTTTTCTATAAGAGATTTAAGTGTTTCTAAAGACTACCACTGAAATAAAAACGATAGTACTTAATGGAGTAACCAGACCTGACACTGTAGACAATTTTCACGAGAGACGGGCAATGATGTGACTCCGAATCGTAGCTCTAAGAGTAGATGAAGGACTGGCTCTCATTGCAGCTAATTCAACACCAGGTCTTTGTTACTGTTTTCGTATGATACGGGTATGATTGCATCACGATATTTTACTAATCGAAAAACTGGCTACTCGTAACCCTGGTCTTTTGAACCTATACGATGCTACCACTGAATCTATGCTTGATAGGAAATGTAAGTTATAATAAGCAAAGGTTTTTTTGCGGAGACGTGTGTGGCGAAGTGTAATCTAAAAAAGTGCATTATGACGTCACTGGTCAGTCGTTTTTTTTTTTTTGTTTTCATTGATAGTAAGTACGTGCTCGACGGTTTTTATTGATTTATAGCAATCTTTTTATTGTCGTATGTTATAGAACGAGATGATAGTTCATTTATCTAAAAGTTTATGAAGAGTGAATATTCTGGAAATTCTGAATGAACGATGAGATCAGTATTCAATACGTTATTTGATATAAGTATTTTTTATATATAGCTGATTAAATATAAAAGATTGACAAACCAAAATTACACTTTATGTGAAGTTTTGAAAATAAATTTTTGACTATTGCTTTGTTATCTTACATTAGTTTTAATCATGTCACATATGGTTAAAAGCGTATTTGAAAACTGCTTTTAATGGTATATATTATTATGGTATATATTATTATATTTGGCCCACGTAAACAAGAAAATGCAAACGGGAACTAGTATCATTCTTAATAGATTAAAATGTGAAATCAATAGGAATCTTATTTAAACATAGAAATACCCGATTAACAGGAGCATTTTTGAAATATAAACGATTTTGTTTATTTTTCTGTTTGTGGCCCTTTCGTGTTTAATAAACGATATGTTGATTTATGAAAAATATAAATTAAAACAATATATGAAAAAAATTAAAACATAGGAACTTGGCAATGATAGTTTCTTCTTTGTGGTATAATTTTCTCGAAGTAAATCGCCAGTGCTGACTAATTTTTGTCATATTTTGTTATAAGTGACATTAATCTTTCATTACATTTATCTAATTAGTAATTACTTTAACAACAACAATATCGACAATTATGAATTGCATTTAAATGTTAATTTAGTATCTATTATACATTGATATTAAAGTCGTTTTAAAACTCAATTAATTAGTAATAAAGTGTATATATACAAGAAAAGTGGAATGAGTGTCTGTGTTATGAACCAAATGATAAATCAAGGCACTATTTATACTGAACGGGCTATATCCTAAGCCTGCCGCTATCATGCCGTCCTGCAAGCTGCATGATGATCCCGAAAGACGACGAACTAAAACACAATTATCGTATCGCTACTTCTGTTAGCTAAAAATGTTCTTTCCTATGTAACTGTAAACAAAATTTTAGTAGTACAGATTGTGTTATAAAATATATTTATATATAATTCATATGTACGTGTATTCAGCAGTGATTTTGGCAGATGATTTAAATTTTATAATTTCGCGTCATGACATGCTAGTAAGCGTGACCGACCGTATTGCGCATGTCCGGCTTGCGTCAAAATAGCGACGCGTAGTGTAACCTGTGTATATCTAATATTTATATTTTGTATTGAGATTGTGCAGCGCATCATATGTTTAAGGAATTAATAAACTGTATAAAAAACTATATAACTATTATTCGGAGTGCTAATAGATGTGAAAGAATGGTTAATGATAATAATTTGAATTTACCAATTATGAAATTTAAATAATTCACACTATAATTAATTTAAGAATTCAAAAGAGAACACAGTTTAAATTCCATTGTTTTGAGTTTTTACTTCTATTGGCAGTCCGTGTGACTTTGGCTTTTTTGTGTTTATCGAGGTACCTGAATGATTCTTAATTATAGTTCAACACGGTAGGTGTCACTGTTGTCGAGTTTAAAAATTCGAATTTTAAAAATTCCAACCGTTTTTAGTATATTTTGTTTTTGATCTCTTTGATCACCTGCCAATATTGTTTTGTTAATTACTATATCTAACGCCATCGTCTGCAGTCGTATATTTTCCCTTATATTTTCGTTGAGTTAACAAAGCAACAACCGTTCGATTTTTGCCACATATTTAATTTATCGTTCAATAAAACAATTGCTAACCGACGACGTCGGGCACGCCACATTACAGCTTCTTTCTATTTTTATGATGTTACAGTCGAATGTTAATTTAGGGAGATTCGTAAATATTCTAGCGTCTAACACTTGTGCATATAAGTAACTAGCGGGCCCGGCGGACGTTGCCTCGCTCTGATAATTAAACAAATCTAGAATCAGATCGCAGCACCACTTATCGGGTCCAAATGTGAACCTAAACCGTGCTCATGAATAACTTTATGTATTGCTGCAAACCGCATGAAGATCCGTGCAGACCGACGCAGGAAAGGACTTTGTTTTACAATAAGTAGTGAAGTGACCGAGATTTTTGTGGGAAATTTTCTAATACCATATTTAGAACTAGCATATCATCGAGATTTATCTGTTTCATTCGTGTTTATTTACTTGTAAATTATAAAAATATATATAAATTTTAACGATAAAATTATAAAAATATACTTTAATTTTTAATAAACAAAGTAAAACAAACATTCCTCCTTGTAATCCTAATTTTGACCTCGTTTTCCTTTAAAATAACGATACTTTACGCAGTTGGTATGTGTGTTTTTCCTTAGTTTAGCTGACAAATTTTATTTACAAACGATTTTAAAATAGCTATGCCCGAGACTCATCCGTTTTTTTATTCAATGTTGCTAATTTTGTAATTAATATTTGTTGTAATAAATAGTTAAATTGTAGCAAAATGGATATTAATAGAGTATAACAATGATTAATAGTGCTTTTAGAAATTAGAAATAGGTAATTAAAAAAAATTCGCCCAATTTTAATTACATTTTGAAAATGTAATGATGAAAAAAAATTCATAACTTGAAAATAATTTCTGTATAAAAATGAATGTGGAGCTGCTGGCATTTGCTAGCTATGAACGTAATACTTATTTTGTTTTTAAATATTCCATTACTTATAAAATTAACCACCCTCCACAGACTGACTCATAATGCATTCTAAACGTTATCTGAATAACATTGTGTGACAAGAGATAACGTTAAAATAATATTTTTTAACAACGAAATATTAAAAAAACCATATATATTGTTAAGCGTTCGTTCTTAGTAAGAGCTTACATAGTTATCTTATATGTTTCTTTTCCTATTCTACTAACAGCGCTTCTAGTAAATGCGTCATGGAATGAACATTGTCATAACCGAGTGCTGGGACACAATATTCTAAATATTCCTTGCCCACCTAACCACACATTTGGACCCTCAGGGTTATTTCAGGGTTACATCTGAGACATCTGTAGCTTTAGTCCATTATTCGTCTTCGATTCATGGCAAAAACTTCATCAATCTTTTTTCACCTCATGACTCACTTAATTTCCAATCTCATTCGAATTCCTATATCCGCATATCTAAGAACCAATTTTATTTAAAATATACCTTTAAAATTGAAACTTCGTTACTGGTTTATTTACGTAAATACTAATTATTCCGTATGACCGCGACAATCGCTCTCTTTTCTTGACGTCTGTATAACAATTGATGTGCGCAATAAGAGGATATTAATAAGATATAAGGATAATTAATGTGGTATTTCTATTCTATTTTGTATGTATTAAATGTATGTAATAAGTCTGAAATTTGTATATAGACTTATGTCTAGTTTAAGGGTCAATTATCATGGATTGCAGAGAGAGTTCAAACGTTCGTACTCAGTTCTATGAGTACGAAGTACACACAGGTCTCGATTAATAATAGTATTGGCATAGCTAATTTTAATAGGACCTGGTATGTAAATCTCTTGGGAAGGCTCCTTACTTCTAAATTGAGACTACCAGAACCCACCTGTGGTAGATGGCACTAGGGCCTGAGAACAATCGGTGTTTATTTATTTATCTGGCTCAATAACAGAAAACAATTTAAATTTGTCGCCCTATTAATGTTGGGCACAACATTATACAAAATTTAAAAAAAAAATATAAAAGGTTTTAGACACAAAACGATCGAGTACATTCTAAAAGTTACATAATGTTTTTTTGCCAACATCATTTTAAATACATTATGAGACCTTTATTCATAAGAAATTGAAGTTGTGAATAACGTTCAACAGTTTTTGGATACACACGTAGAAGCTCCTGTAATTCGGGAACCTAGTTTGATTTCACAGCTGATATGGTAATAGCTATGTATCTAATCCTTAAGGCGAAAACTTTAGTTATAAAACAAACAATTAATTTAAGGATATATTAATAAGGTTACTCTACTGCCTATCCTTATTATAATATTATTAACGTAAAAGTTTGTGAGCATGGCTGGATGTTTGTACTGCTTCACGTAAAAACTACTGAAATTATTTTGATAACACTTTACAATAACGTGGCTTATATATCAAAGTAACATATACTCTAGAATTTACAAAGATATTATTCAAATTGACCAAAATATCCCGACAAGTGTTCTTCGTTATTTTATTTTTGGCAACCAAACTTCTAGTAGATTACTACTGCCATTGTCGAGTAGATAATGATATTACAAGAAATTTTTCTTGCGATATTTTCAATGAACTAATAACATGGTGGCCGTCTTGTTAGAACTTTCCACGGAGATTTTGTGGCAAGTCAGAATTCATGTTATTGGTGTTTTACGTAATATAGTTCGGTTATTGCGCACATGTGAAATGGATGGGAAATAATAGCACGGAGCATGGATTCTGACTGGCCACAAAACTCCTTGGAAAAGTCTAACATTATGAAATGTTCTAAATTCTAATATTATGAATAAACTATATGACATTCCAAGATCCCGCCAAAAGTCGATCACGATAAATATTATGTAAGATGGAAAAAAGACTGCTATCTCGGCGTGTGCTGCATTAATAGTTGCAGTTGTATGAAGATAATACATTATATAATAAATTTATAAAGATACAAGTCCCGATGAAGACGCAGACGGCTATTATTTATTGATATAATATGCGTTAATAATAAAGTATTACATTCCATGTGATAACGAGGTAAATCAATCTGTTGTTATTTACACTGTTGTTAGTTTACCAAAAAATAATATTGAAGTTTGAAGTTATTTTCGATTTGTGTTATTCAAAATGTTGCAGGGGTCTAGGATAAGTAATAAAATAATCTTCAATAATTTTTAGAAATGTCTGTCTGTTTGTTTGTTTGTATGAACACGCATCACTGCTAAAGTACTGTGTTCACGATAAAACTCACCTCAAACTATAAAGCATATCCGCGAGTAACATTTAGTCTTGGTTTCGTTTAAAATCGGTTCACTCTATCAGAAGTTATTGTAATTTTAATGACGGCAGAGTAGTACGAGAGTTTTTTACATTAGGTTCCACGCGGACGGAGTCGCGGGCACAACTAGTATCGTGATAAAAATATTATTTTTTTCTTTCTATATTAAAACTAGCGGGCCCGGCGGACGTTGTCCTACCCTTTGTAATTTAAAAATATAGACAAATTATAACCTAACCTAAACCTTCCTCGTGAATCACTCTAACTACTGGTGAGAACCGCATGAAAATCCGTTCAGTAGTTTTTGAGCTTATCACGAACAGACAGACAGACAGACGCAGCGGAGGACTTTGTTTTATACTATGTAATGAAGAAATGGTCGCTATTAAAAATTATTAAAACCATTATATTAAATGGGTAATTATTTCAAAGCGTTTTGTGTTGACTGTGTTTTAACAAGATGGCGGCCCTCTCGTTAAAACTTTTCAGGGAGTCTAAAACATCTTACAATTCATGTTTCGTGTTATTATTTCCCATTCACTTCATTTATATATTGTGTACTAAGCTGTATTACGCAAGAAGTCATTGATATTACATAATATAAGGTCAAATAACGTAACATTATGAATGAAAAAAAGCCGCTACATGACAGACTTACGTTCCCGCCAAAAAACTGCAATAAAATATTGTTAAGAGATAACTTAGTAGACTTTTTTTATTTAGTTTTATTTTTAGCTACCACTCTTCTAGGTTATTATTACCATTGTCGAGTAGGTAATAGTATTAGAAATGTTCGTGTAATAATTTCAATGTTCTAAGAAGATGGTGGCCCTCTTGTCATAACTTTCCATGGAGTTTTTATGGTATCTCAGAATTCATGTTCCGTGCTATTATTTTCCATCCGCTTTACTTGTGCACAATACCCGAACTATATTACGTAAAACATCACCAAAATTAAAAAAAAAAGTCAAATAACACGAGATTATGACTCCACTACATGACAAGATCCCGCCATAAACTCCATTTTGTATACTCTATACATCATAGGTAGCATACCTCTTTCTCCGTCATACCTTATATAAAAAGCCAAGGACAAGTCATTATAACTACAAGTTAATAAACCAGTGAACTGTTTATAAGTAGCCGATACCCGCAATTTCGTCTGCGTTGTTTATTTTCTTAATTGTTTTCTTATATCTCTAAGGGATTAGGAAGCGTTTTTGACGAATACTCCCAGATGGCTTGACTTTTTCCGACGCTTCCGAAAATAATCATTATGTTTCAACCGATCTATACAAAATCTTCACCAATTACCATCCTAAACCTTTCATGTGAATCACTTTATCTTTTTGTGTAAACCGCATGAAAATCCGTTCAGTAGTTTTTGCGTTTATCGCGAACATACAGACAAACGTGGCGGGGGGCTTTGTTTTATAATATTCAGTGATGCATGTGACGATAATACACGAGTAAAAACGGCTCGGAAATAAGTTTAAAGATATTTTCAGAACCAAAACGAATTTAATTGTGATATTTAAATATTCTATTCAGTAATGAGCGAGCAACCTTCACGCTTTGAAAATTTACAATACGATTTTAAAGATTTTGTCTTCACTTTTACATATGTAAACACAATATGTATTATATAACATACCATTAAAATGTTTATTGTTACTTGCTTACTAATATTATAAACCTGGAGGGTTTGTTTGTTTGTTTGGTTGAACGCGCTAATCCCAGAAACTACCGGTCCGATTTGAAAAATTATTTCAGTGTTATATAGCTAATTTATCGAGGAAGGCTATAGATAGGCTATAGCTATATATCATCACGCTAAGACCAATAGGAGCGGAGCACCAATGAAAAATGTTTCAAAGTCGTCTTCTTCCTTTTAAGAGCTTTCGCTGCATGTTAGCGTTAGCGCAAAGTAACTATTCGACGCGGACGAAATTTTCATCCAGAAAAAGTCTTTTTTCGAGAGATATGTCAAATCAACACAAACGCGAGCGGATTCGTGGACAATAGCTGGCATATAAATGCGACATGTCAAGCGAGTTTTGGTATCAAAAGGCTATTATAGAGTGGATCAATATGTGAATGATGGTGGTGTCTGGAATTGACTGTTCTGTGTAAATCCACTAAAAAAGATTGTAATGTGTAATTCTAAATATATATGATTATATGTTAAAAAGTTAAACACGATCGAGTTTGATTCCGGTTATTCTTGATGAGTGGGTTGTTTGTCCGTTTGTCCGAACCGGTGGTAGTTTTGACATTTATAAATGCCTACTTAGGGCCTAAATTGAATAAAGTAATTTTTCATTTTATTTTGACAGTATGTTCATTTGAATTTCTTCCCTAAATCACTTAATTGCTGGACGGTTTCTTATGGAATTTGTGAAAATAATAATAATAAGTATAAGGAAAATACTAAAATTGTAACCGTTCAGTTCGATTCAAGTGAACATTGAAGCGTAATCAAATGCAGTTATTGCTTCGTCAATCGCTATCATTTACTCGAGCACTCTAACATTTCTGATAATGGTCTAATAAACAGCTTTATTCACTTACTAGCTGTGCCCGCGACTCCGTTCGCGTTGAACGTAATGTAAAAAAACAGTGACTTATAAAATCATCTGAATGTATATTTACTAAGATATGTTTTATGATTTTCTTGGCAATGTTTTCTCGTGAACGCAGTAATTAATAGCAGTGATGCGTGTTCAAACAAACAGACAGACATTTCTAAAAATGGTTGAAATGTATTTTATTTACTTATTTCAAGACACCTGTGACATCTTTTTTCACAAAAATCTAAAAAGTACAGACACGACACATATACATTCTTATTATATGTATAGAAAGACACGCTTGCTACGCCGCGCCGCGTCGCGCTGTAGCATATATCTCCTAATATCCGCGCTACGTTTTGGCTACGAACTGTGATAAACCCGCATACGAATAAATTAACACTAAATTTAGAAATATTCTACCGGTTATCAAATTTAATTGACAGGAAACAACAATAGGACTTCTTTCTTCTTTATTTTATTCTTGGTAACCTATCATCTAGTACAGGGATTCCCAAACTAGAATCCACGGAACCTAGACATTCCGTAGAATAGTCATCAGGGTTCCGCCAAAATCACTTATTATTAGCTATTAAATAATACCATGGTTACAAATATTATTTTGAAATAGCGCAAAATATGTGATGAGAAGGACTCATTACTTTTATGTAAATAGGTAGGTAGTTAGCATGTATTCAGCTCGGACTATGTATGGCCCAGCAGAGCAAGTAGCCAGAGACAATGCGCGAATCATGTGTTTCAATTAAATTACACATTTCTTTAAAAAAAATGTCTTTATATAAATTTCAGTCTTGATTTGTAATCATTTGATATGGGGTTCTCTAAAATAAAAGGTATTTGGTTGGTGTTACGTTATCATTAAAGTTTAGAAACCCCTGATCTAGTAGATTATTACTGCCATTGTCGTGTAGGTGATATTACAAGTTTCTTGCGATAATTTCAATGAACTAACAATATGGTGGCCGTCTTGTTCAAACATTCCAAGGAGTTTCTGTGGCAAGTCAGAGTCCATGCTGATATTACTTCCCACCCACTTCACAAGTTCATAATAACCAAACAATATTACGTAAAAAAAACCACCAATATTACAAAATATAGAGCGAAATAACACAAGATTATGAATAAAATACATTCCAAGATCCCGCCCAAATCTGCAACAGCGTCTTATTGGCAACAGATTCTCATCTTCAACAAGGTTAGCAAGGAGGGTCTAGTAAAATGATTTACCATCCCTCTAGTTGTAGACCGCGATGGTTTCCATCACATTGCTTCACGCATTCGAAAGACGTACCTAATGAGCAAGTACGCTGGTAGGCTGAACTATTGTCGCTTCATATCTTATCGTCAAAGTTCAATGGAAGTTGTACTAATCTGTATTTATTTTGGCTTTTCCCACTTTGGACATCAATTCTCAAGGTTGAAGATTACTACTGTCATTACAAAGTGGATAATTGTTACAAAGAAACTTGTGATGACTACTACAATGTGCGGTCGAAAAACAAAATGGCCGCCTTTATGTTAGAACTTTCCAGGAAGTTTTTGTACCGTCGCAATTTTTTATATATCACTTTTCTACAATAAATAACTAATAAGGACACAAAATGCCATCAATATTAGAAAAATATCGCAACTTTGTGAACTAAAAATAAAATCCACTAAATGATACATTGATGTCCCACCAAAAATTCAATGTCTTCTTTTGGTTTTCCTTACATATGAAATACAATAACGAATACTAAAAAAATTAAGTAACTATTGTTAATAATATAATGACTCACTACGTTTTGTTATCATTACTTGGAACAAATACTCAGACAATGTTTAAGAAATATTGGTCAGTGATTTACATTATCATAAAAGTCACCCGAACTTATCGAAAACAAAACTGCACACAAAGAACGTGCTATTATGTCCTCGTTGTATGCAGTATTTATAATATAAAATTGTTTGCCAAATACTTTACAGTGCGATAAATAAATCGCGAAGTATTAATTAGTAATTAATCTCGATGTTATTATAATAAATAATTTCAACCGGCTCCTACAACAATACAAGTATTGTAACAAAGAAATAGGAATGTACAGAGCGGCTATTAATAAAATTTCGATATAAAAATTCTAATGTACCCGTTTCCAGAATATTCCGATCAATCTATAGTTATTTTATTATATTATTTATAGTATGTCCAAAATTAAAGATATAATTACACAAAATACTCAATCAGCGTTCAATTGTTTTAATGAATTAAGAAATACAATATCGTAATATGTGAGACGACATATTATCTGTGATTTTAGAGTTTTACATTTTAGTCAAAAATGTAAGGCCAGCTGCCATTTTCCGTAAGTTATACAAATAGTTGATAATTAGCATTTGTAATGTAGATAATGTGTTTCCTACCAACTACTACTATAGTTTAACATTTTTGTTGTATTCATTGTTATAAGTAATAACTATTGTTAAACAAATTACTGTCTGGTTATTTTTGTTTCATTTACACCGTAAAAGCATTTGCCAGTGTCAACGTTTAATTTCTATGTAAGAATCCAATTTGTTTTTTATATTGCTTTATTCAGTGTTACCTTTTTTTGCACAAGTATACTTATGTAACCGGAAAAAATTATAAATAAACTTTAAACGTTCAGAAATACACTTTATGTCGTATTATTTTTGATTACGGCTTCGTTCGCTGCAATCGAAGTATATTATTTAAATACAACTAAATAAATCAGTATCGAATGCTTATATATAATAAATAAAAACACTACATTCTCAATTGTGTTCCCACAAATAATTATTTGTGGAGACTTTCTTAATAACAACACACAATGTTTTAATTATTCAATTGAGAACACAATTAAATGTCGTTTATTTGTAATCACCTCAATGTGTTGCTTTAAGTAAAGGGTATTTGCAGAGAACTGGAGCACTTACAGGTTTCTATCAACTGAGATACTGCGTCGTGAGTTAATTCATGAAGCGGATGACGTCGGAATCGTCATTATCATCATTAGATAGACAGTTATTTGTTCTTTGGTCGAGTGGGTGCGTTATTAGATAGATAAAGGCAAGCCCGCCGCCGATTCTAGATATCAGATACGTAAGTGATGGCGTTCACCTTGTCATTGTGATATTTTGCATGAATTCTTATGTCATTTATGGTTTTGTATACATTCTGTAATACACCTGTGCAAATAAGTGCATTTTCGACTTTTTTATCTTTCTTTTACATATTATAAATACTCCTTGTCTGTTTAGAATTGTAGATGAACTCTTAAACCTGATTATGACCCTTCAATTGATATAATTTTTTCGATACCTGTTTACTTTTATAATTGAATATCAAGATTTTTTTTATATAATCAAATCAAGTTAATCAATGTTATTGAAAGTTGAACTTGCATGCATTGCTAAATTTGCATTATTATTTAAGACTTCGGGCAGACTCCTAGTTTAAAAGTAAACATAGTTTATATTATGGTAATTATACAGCTGATATACAAGTAATATTTAATAGTTAAATATAGAAGTGACTATTATTAAATTACTTATCGTAAAAAAAAATTATGTAGCCATATTTATCTCGAAGCTCTGTAACAAACAAAGCTTTGTAAGTGCGCTCTTAATTCGTTCGTGAACAAACAACAATATTAAACCGATTCGAGCCGGCTCGTACCGGAATCATCCGGTCATCTCCGGATAATGATAACTGAGGATCTCACACAGATCAGTTACAATTGATTTTAATTCGCGTCCATACCAACATGAGGATTAATTGTTCTGTTGGATCACAAAGCTGCGCCGGCGTCACGAATATGTTAGTAAATTCTACACACGATTTATTGAAGTGACAACTTCTTTAGACGTGTTGAGCGGTATTTTTGGCAGACGATAAATTCATAATTTCACGTCATGACATGCTACGTAAGCGTGACCGATCGTATTGCGCTTGCTTGGCTTGCGTCAGACTAGCAACGCTATTATAAGGGTCTGTGTACATGTAATATTAATATTTTATACTGAGATTGTGCGGCCTATCATATATTAATTATAAACTGTATAAAAATGTATATAATTATTGTTCGGAACGCCAATAGGTGTGAAAACCAGACTAATAGTAATCATTCCAATTTACAAATTTTGAAATTTAAACAATTCACACTATAATTAATTTGAAAAATTCAAAACAAAACAGAGTATTTCTATTACATTAAGTTTTCACTTCTATCGACAGTCCTTATGACTGCCTCGGTTTTTTTATAGCATTTTTTATAGTTTTTTTTATCGATACAGCAATGGTATTGTTTGAACAAATTAAGAAAATTTCGCGTTTAACCAGTCTACCCATTCATGTGACCTTCGAATGGGTACGCATTGTTATGAGAAATGAAAAAAAAATCGCCACTCATTGAATTGTTCCGGAACTAATATTGGTTCGCCGACCGAGACAGAACATTTTGATTACCTATGCCTTCCTCTCTCTCTTGAGATTCTTTTATTATCTGTTTCGTAAATGGTAAAAAATTCAACGTTTCATTTGAATACACATAGTAAGTAACTTATTATGGTTGTTAGTATAATGGATACTAATTATGAAAAAAAAACGTAGGTAAATAATGCATGCTAATAGAATATTTTGTAATACGCGTTGACTTATTATCGTAGTCGAGTTGAAAATATATCGCAGCTATCGAGACTCATAATAGACCCCAGTGAGATTGTGTTTTGGTAAAAATTATAAAAAAAAAACTTTATGCACTGTTGTCAAACGCCTGCTTATACAATACAACGGTTCCTGCATATAATGCAGATTCTATTACCCTATGGAAATGCATTCTTCATATTCATGTGTTAAAGATGTAAAATATGTATAAATTTGCCACGACTTTTTGTTAAAGAGAACATGCTTTTCCAAAAAAAAAATTAGAAACGGGCATATTTTTTAATAAATTTTAAATGTATAATTCGAATATGTTTTGTACAGTTATTGCATTATTCTAAAACGTATCACCGAATGATATTGACTTTTATATCCTCTAATAAATATCTTCATTTATTGGGTACATATAAATACAATTAACTCTGAATACAATGATAGTTTTTATGAAACGAAAGTTTTATATCAACATATATATACATGGTAATAGTGATATAATTCATAGATATTATGAGTCTTGCACCCAATATGTGGAGATAAGTTATTATGGAGCAAACATCACGTGTCCGACTGCGGCCGCGGCCGGTTCGTCGCCCTATGCAGATACCGACATATTGGAATATTTACAACATAAAAACTACTATTGTTTGGGTGTCTGTATAACCTTGATCTAGAACTACTTAGATAACCTTACATCACACATATACTTATACTTATTTTAAACTGTAAGCTTCATTAATTACATTTCATAAAACCACTTTTTATCGAATTAATTAAGGAGATTTATTCATTGTATATAATCAAATAATCACAATAATAATTTAAAAATATGATTTATTATTAGGCCGCTTTTATTTTAAACTTTGTCAGTGCGAATAAACAACAATTACGCAAGTATAAGGCAGTAAAAGGAGTTTTTGTAGGGATCTTGGAATGTCATGTAGTAGTGGATTTTATATTTTATCCATAATCTTGTGTTATTTGGCTGTATATTTTGTAATACTGGTGATGTTTTACGTAATATAGTCCGGTTATTATGCACAAGTAAGGTGGATGGGAAATAATACCACGAGCACGAATTCTGACTTGGCACAAAAACTCCTTGGGAAGTTCTATCAAGATGGCCGCCATCTTGTTCATTGAAATGATCGCAAGAAACATGTAATATCATTAGATACTCGACAATGGTATCACTAATCTACTAGAAGATTGATTGCCTAAATAAAGAAAAGGCAGGAAAAAATTGAATTAAGAAAAATGTATAACGAAACGATACTTCTTTTTTTATTAAATAAAATGAAATGTTATTCGATAGGTTACAATAGTGTAATATAGATAATGAATTATATCCATATTTAAGCATTAGTATCCTTCGCATAGTGATTAGCTCGTAGGTACCAATATTATAAAAGCAGTATATAATAATATATTTATATAATTCATATAAATCAAACTAGCGGGCCCGGCGGACGTTGTCCTGCCCGGATATTAAAAAAAACCTTGACAAATAATAATAATAGAAACATTTATTGCCAAACAACTTATCCTAGGCTTACATATATTGATAATATAACCAATTTTTTATTATATACTTTTACCAATTATATACCTAATCTATCCTCATAATTCCCTTTATCTGCTGGTGACATGTAAATGTTGAAATGCAAGGCATGAATATAGTTCAGTAGGTTCTGAGTGTAGCGCGAACAGACAGACAGACATGGTAGAGGGCTTTTTATTTTTTAATATGTAGTGATGACGGAGATCTGTCGTTGTTAATGCATCACTCAAAAACTTTAATAGAATTCGACCATTTTTTTAAGTTTTAGGTCTTCAGTATTATTACGCTCGCTTCGTTTAATATAAAGATCAAAAGATTTTAAGAAACTGCGATTTTTAAAGCATCACGGCTACGGTGACATGTGTTTTGTTGCTATGACGAAGTGGGGCAAGCGGTGTGGTATTTATGTGATTTTCCTCTGTACATAAATTATATTCTTAAGTCAATAAACGACACAAACGAATAATAAGCAAGTAAGAAATAATTTTATATTTTTTGACGTATGCATCCTGGAACTATCAATGATATTTGTCGATGAAAAACACTTCTTCTGGTATAATCCTTACTCATATCATAAATACGAATATGAGTTTGTTTTAAATGTTATTAAAAATAGTAGGTATTGTCTTCGAAGGACAAGTTAAATCCACATTAAAGAGAACGAAGTCACATGCAAAATCAAGTCATTTATAAGGGCAATAATAGTGCTTTTTATTGAACTTATTAAAATTCTTAAAATTACACGTCAGTAAAACCACAGAAAACAGGTAATTGTTTACTTACACTTATGTACTCAACCTAGTTTACATGCTTCTTTATTTTATTATCCTGCTATGGGTAATATCCCTAGGAATTTCATAACAAACCACAAAGTATCATTTAATTTGTTTACTCAATTGTGTATATATTTTATTACCCTTGTTTTAAGAATTTTCCTTGTTATTTATTCACAAATAATTAGTCCATTACATTTTACCTTTATAGCTAATTTTGTACATAAATTAAAACGATAGGTAATAATACCGATATATAGGTATGTTATATATAAGTTCATAGTAGAAAACCCGTTTTATAATAGCGTGGCGTTTAGGTTTCGGTTTTCTGAATCCGCAAATGGAAAATGAAAATGGTTTTCATCGGTTTCGATCGATCGGATCGAACAAAATCATTTTTTCGTTAACATCGTATATAATACGAGTGACGACCTTCTGTGCATCCACTAAAAACGAATGTTTTTTTTTTATGAAGTATTATGTTGTGGTAAAAGTAAATAAAAACAATGGCGCCGCCGAGATTTGCCGGTGCGGGCGGCTGGCGCGTAGGGACAGCCCCCCCCCCCTGGTTGCTGGATATACACCGGTGATCCCGGAACGCGACACGCCCAAACGTGCCACTATGGCGGGTGTTCCACCTGGTGTACGGTGGTCGCGATCCAGTCGGGTACAGACACCCTACCACCCCGCAACTATTTATGTTTTGTAAAAATATATAACATGAAGAGATAAACCAGATCGAGTTTCTTGCAGGTTCTTCTCGATGAGCGGGGGGGTTGCTTGTCCGAAGCGGTGGTCGCTTTGACGTTCATAAGTGCTTTCACAGGGCCTAAATTGAAAAAAAGATATTTTGATTTTGTAGACATAAGGATATTCAAACTTCTTTAGTACTACTTCTTCTGTAGTTCTGTAGTAAAAAGAAGAGTGTGAAACAAACTTAACACTCGCCAAGATACACACTATAATAAATATGTAATACATTGTACCAATATTTATCCTAATGACGTGTCATAATAAAATGCAAAGATTTTTTAAAAACATTTGTTATATTAGCGTTAAAAAAAGTAAAAACTACAATTAATTTGTATTAAATATAATTATAGTTTCTTCGTTTTTTAACAATGTTTTAAAGGAATCTTTGTCTTTCTATTGTAACACTTTATTCGGATAAATATCGGTGCAACGTATGACATATCGCATGGGAACCGAATGTTCTTAGTTTTATTACTTCATCTTTGTCTTGATCTTTCAACAGCCTAATGGTGTCTTTCACATTAGATATTGCATATAAATTTGATTTTAATTTTGCCCGTAACCTTATTTCGAAATAATGTCCCAGTAGAACTGTCAGAATCCAGAATTAACCGCGGTTGTCGCGACTATTTCTGTTCTTTGTCAATGGCAGTCTCAACGACTAACTCCGGGAGAGGGCGACGGCCTTTAATGAGGTCTTCAATTTTCGATTGCTAATTTTCATTAAGCTTTGTTGAATAGTATAATTATCATATATTTTCTCATACTTATAGTTACGCCATTATTAAAATGACTTTGAAATATTTTCAAAAGGAAACCTACCATCACATATACCATTTTAATATTATAAACAGGAAAGGTTTTGAGAAATGGATGTTTGTTAATTTTTCCCGTAAAAATAAGCTAAAGCGTATAAAGATATTGTTTAAATTGATCAAAATGGAATTACAAGCAGCCCCGGCTCTAGGGAAGGAGCAAACCGGGCCCATGCCGGCAATTTCAGGGGACGCCCAAATCATAATGTGATTTAAAAAAAAACTTGTTCCATATAGCGCCTTGCATACGGAAGCCTGGTTGGCTCATCGTTGACTTGTAAGAAAAAGACGTCACATAGGGCCACACCACCAGTGAACTTGTAGACTTAAGACGTCGATTTGATATTTGTCGTGTCGACAATTGATAACTTTTTGCTGAACTTGTGTGAAAATTAATTTAAATCTTGAACAACAGGGGCGCCACGCCACTACTATGATTCTGTCCCGATTCAAAAAAAGTAGATCCCGGGCTGACAATGCCCCAAATTCGGGGCCAAATAAGTTGAAAAAATCATGTCATCTGGGAGATAATTTAGCGTGGTCTGGGTAAAGAATGTATGGTATCGGCATTTATAACGACAAAATCGCAGATGTAGTAGGGAGCGGCTGCTAATATAAAAATATATTCATGCCATAATATATATTTCCTGCCTGTATTAAACATGTGGGGTAAACAAAACCACATAATCACTGTGATAGACCGCACGTTACTCCGTAAATAAATTTCATGAATCAACCTAACTGCATGAATATCCTCAATTCCTCGATCTACCGCTTTGAAAGACACTAGGTAAACCTCTAAAACGCGAGTTTTACCTTGTACATACTTAATTTTGAACTAAGCTTGTATATGTTTATTCCGACGACGCAGCGTTCGTGTTTTAAAACAGTAATTATAATGTTTTGTCGCGCGCTTTGGCAGCCAAATGTCTAATCTATTTATAATTTTGTTGGCAGAGAGCAAAGATCGTGTACAGAGAGCGCCCTTTGAGACTGCACTGCACCATGCCGGTATGTATTCAAATGTTTTATTCTTTATATATATATACATATATATATACACATATATATTCTTAGCGACTGCTCAAGGATACCAAACCATACAAATTCAATTAATTATATATAGATAAAGAAACCAAGAATCTTATAACAAAGAAAAAGGAAGGATTTTGTGGTATAATTTTAATCTGCGAGTATACTTCTACACTATTATTATAAAGCTGAAGATTTTGTTTGCTCGAACACGCTAATCTCAGGAACTAAGGGTCCGATTTGAATTCTTTGAGTGTTAGATAGCTCATTTATCGAGTTAGGCTATAGGATATATATCATCACACTAAGACCAATAGGAGCTGAGCACCAATGAAGAATATTTCAAAATCGGGTTTTTTTTCCTTATGAGAGTTTTCGCTGCGTGCGCTGCGTAACTGCGTGCGTAACTATTTCACGCGCACGAAGTGGCGGGCAGAAGCTAGTTAACTATAAAACTCGTGTGAATAAAAACTACGATGTCAAAGCAATATGATGTAGCCACTAAATATTTTAACACTTTTAAAATAAAAAATACTTTATTTTAATTTTGGGCCTTAATAAGACGCTTATGAAAATCACAACTACTACACCGGTTCAGACAAACAACCCAGTTATCGAGAAGAACCGGTAACTAACTCGATTGGGTTAATCTTTTTAAAATTGCTTTGTTAAACAAAATCCCCTTTAAACGTCTAAATTTCGTGTTGCTTCTTACAATTAGCATAATATGACAAAGGTTATGGGTACCTATAGTTTTACTCAAGACAAGGTACATAGTAGAGTGGACGTTACTTTGTGCTCCCGCCTGGAAAAGTAACATCCACTTTAATGTAGGATTTCCGCAAAATTACGCGTTCATCAATCAAATATCAAGACAAGGTTTCTAGCTTCTAAAATTGATTGCCAAAGCGAACCACTACGACGTCACCAATCACCATGTACCTAACACACGTCAGAGAAATACATCGATCTCTGTTAATTGTCCATTTCAGCCTACCTCATAATACTTAATAACTATAATAACTTAGATAATCTGGATTTATTAAAAAAACCACCACAGTTTAAATACTAGATACAATAACAAACTGGTCACTCCATGTTTCAGGCTCCCTACGACCAGTAACAGTTTTTTAGGTAATACTGTTAGATTTTATAATAAAGTCCCGAAACACATTATCGATTTGCCAGATAGTAAGTTCAAGTACCATGTCTGTCAAGCGGGTCTTAATGCATAAAGGCTATTATAGGGTGGATCAATATGTGAACGATGGTGACGTCTGGAAATGACGCTTCTCTCTGTACCACCACCAAAAACGAATGTAACTGTATACGTCTATAAAAATATGTTGTGCTATGTTATGTATAATGAAAAGATAAACCAGATCGGGTTTATTGCCGGTTATCCTCGATGACTGAGTTGTTTTCCGAACCGGTGGTAGTTTTGACGTTCATAGGTGCCTTCTCAGGGCATAAATTGAATAAAGAATTTTTGATTTGATTTGAATAGCTATAGCGTATTTAAAGGTGCATAATCGAAACTTTTCATATATCTAGTTACTATTCAGTTTCGACCACATGTATCAATTAAGGTCACGTTGAATTTATGTATCGAATAATTCGAGTTAGACGATTAGAATATCTCAAAATGAATAAATGTAAGAAAAACACACTATTATTCGTGGAAAGTTTGTTGAAAAACATCGGCAAAACACAGCTGGTCCATTTAAATCAGTATTTTAGTGTGTAGATGTGTACAAACAAACATATTGCGTCTGCGTGCCAGATTATTGTTAGTGAAATTCGTTTGATGTTTAACGGAGAATATTTGTCTGTGTCGGTCATTGCTTGAATGAGAGTTTCTTATTGCTTTTCTTAATTTCACTCTTTAGATTAATATTTCTCTATGGATATACGTGATACCGAGTGACGATCCAGATAAGAGGTGAAGTTTACAAAGATACTGGCTAAATGAAATTACTGTAAGACTTAGGTTTATAAATATTTTCAGCTTTTAACAAGTTCCGTGCCAATCATTTTTGCCTGACATGTCCTTCAGGCCATTTGATATTTTGTAAAAAAAATAGATGATACTTTTTTCCAACTGTCTACGCTATTCGCCTTCACAGCTTTAGTGGACTACATCACGTAGTATCATACAATATTACATTACAACATCATATATAACATGACATAAGTAGTTCTTTCGTTTTCAATAGTTATCAAATCATGTACCACCTGTGATACACGTACCCTAAAGTTCAAACTTAACGCGTACCACCGGTGGTACACGTGGCCTATAGTTCAAGTTTAACGCGTACCACCGGTGGTACACGTGGCCTAAAGTTCAAGCTTAACGCGTACCACCGATGGTACACGTGGCCTAAAGTTCAAGCTTAACGCGTACCACCGGTGGTACGCGTGGTCTAAAGTTCATGTTTAACGTGTACCACCGATGGTACACGTGGCACGGAACGTATCAACTGGCAGCCAACCGATGCTATACTTTAGAGCTATAGCTACCGTAGTATCAACCGTAGCAAAAACCGTGGTTTTCGAACTACAGGCCTTTGAATATCTATACGCAAAAATTCGTTAACTGTTACCCAGAACCCTACATTTTTATTAAAAAAGGACATGTAAATACTTATGAATGCCCCTAGGGCCTAGCTACTTAGTAACGCACGCTATAATTAGCTACAATACAAAAGCCTCCTAGGTGTTTTTGATATGTAAGACACCATTACTAGGCCTTGCATCCACGGGATGCTGTTTTGTCCAAATGAATCATGAGCACCACACACCAGCTGTAATAACCGCCTTAGTGGCATACTTAGGCGTGACATATTCCAGGAACAGCCAATACGTATCTAATAATCTAGCAGAATGGTAGAAATGTGTACCAGATTGGGTCGCGATCGCTACACCTATATACATGGTGTCCCATCGCAGGAATTATTTTTTAGTTTTCATATTAATCCAGTGTATACGCAACATTCAAAAGACGAGAGTTATGACGACTATTGATGGAATGCATTGTAATTACTATCAGGTAAAGTGCCGTAATTTTGTCGCGCTATAATAAAACCTGAATAAAATATTATTTCTCCCACTATATTAATATTTGCAGTTGATTAAACATGCATTTAATATTCCTAATTGAACAGTAACATATAGGAACACATTTCTCATAATTATAATTTATACGAGACAGCTGTAATAATATGAAATACAAATATTAATCAGTTGGAATGAAACCCATAAAGGTATCTACGTTTCGAATACACGCTGATGGTTATTTAATTGTAGTAACAGAAATCAGGCTGAGTTTTATGCTATACTAGCTTCTGCCCGCGACTTCGTCCGCGTGGAATAGTTACTTTGGGGTAACGCTGACACGCAGTGCAAACTCTCAAAAAGGAATAAAAAAATTATTTGAAACATTCTTTGGTGCTATAAGTCTTAGCGATTTTTCAAATCGGACCAGTCGTTCCTGAGATTAGCACGTTGAAGCAATCAAACTCTTCATCTTTATAATATTAGTATAGATATTGTTTTGGTCTGACATTTTTTTAGACGATAAACTAAAAGCTTAGGGGCCGTCACATGAAAAAAAACATTTTGTTAAATAACGGACCCCCTAATACAGAGGTTTTCCATATGTAAATGCATATCACATTGAATCTATACATACCAATAAAACTGAACCTTCTGTTATTCGTTCGAGTTAAACTTTATAACATTATTACGGAAGTATAGATATATATTACTTGTTCAAAGTGGAACGAATAAGGTGGTGGTTGCATGGGAACTATTTATCTATACTAATATTAAAAAGAGGTAAAGTTTGTGAATTTGTGAGGTTGTGAGTTTGTACGTAGTAAGGGGGTAATCTCAGGAACTACTGGTCCGATTTGAAAATTCTTTCAGTGTTATATAGCTCATTTATCGAGGAAGGTTATTAGCTATAGTATATAATATATGCCATAGGATCGTAGCACCAATATAGAATATTTCAAAATCGGTTTTTTTTTCTTCTTAAGAGCTTTCGCTGCGTGTTAGCGTTAGCCCAAAGTCCTTATTTATTCACGTATTCCTTGCGTGCGAAGTCGCGGGCAAAGACTAGTTTTGTTATAAATTCATGGTGGATTCTCTTTTTGAATTATATTTACTATTACAACTTAGACTTTTTTTCGAATTTAAGTTTCCTATGTTCCTGCTTAGCCCATATGAAAAAGTATGTTTATTTATTCCCATAATGGTTATTATACTCATTTTATAATTCACAATCAATACAGATAAAACAAAAAGCGGAAAACTTGAGTATATAATCGGTAATATGATAAATACATTACTTACTAAAGCATTGTTTACCAAAGGTATCTATTGGTATTAACATATTACCATGAAATAAACCCGAAAAACCAAAATAGATTACGAGCTAAAAGTTATGGCAACAGGTTTAATATATTCTCTCAGTCTATCGCGTTCCACTTTACCATACTGGGATGTAAGTAGGTTACATTCAACCAAGTCAAATGAATACAAGTTTTCCACGGTTGATCAGGGAACCAATAACCCAAATCACGAAGCTTAACGAGGACAGATAACTTATAAATTGTTTGGAATTTAATTAAACTAAGGAGTATTACGCGCAGGTTAGTCGAGCATCGGCAACGTGGGTAAAAATAGCCACAATGGTTCGGGATTATACGTTTGTTTAAGTCCCGTCGACCGCGCCCCGTCCGGTCGTACTAGCCGTTCTAGGTCACGATTTGACAAACGGTCTGGTTCTGCAGATATCCGTGATTAGGGCCACGTCATCGCTTTCTGCCTTATTACACGCGAATCTGGCTAATCTAGATAATCACATAAAAACCAATAGCATATGTAAATGTGCATAGAAACATAATAACGATAAACATGTTTAAATCAGTGAGTTTTAAAACTCATGTATATACGTAAAACAATTCTCTATTTATAATTTACTAGCGGACTCGGCGGATTTGTGCTGTCCTGATAATAAAAAAACCTTGACAAAATATATACCTAAACCTTCCTCATGAATCGCTTTATCTACTAGTAAAAACTGCATGAAAATCTGTTCAATAGTTTTTGAGTATATCATGGACTAACAGACAGACGTAGCAGAGGACTTTGTTTTATAATGTAATGATAAGTTTTGGCGTTTGAGCACGATATCATCTGATTTTAAATGTCGACGTGCTCTAAGATGGTTAGCACGCTAAACTGGCTGTCAAGTGCGTGTGCCGGAACAGATCAACAAGTGCTTGGCGACGGATCTCCAACTTGAGGGCGGTAGCTATCCAGGTGGATTTAGAAAAAGCCCTACCACCATGCTTTGGTACCATCACCATGTTTACCTTGGTTTCAAACCTACTTCCATCAACGCGTTATCTGAACATGCTATCAACTAAGCTATCATCGCTTCTTTTGTCTTATTTAGAATTATTTTTTAATTGATCCATGATGTTTGTAGCTTTTTTAATTAATTTGATCTGGATAGATAAGATTTGTCAGCTTCATGATTAACCAAACTTGAGAAAATCTTACTCATTCGCAATGTTATTCCTTTATCATGCTGAGAAGCTGTGGAATTGCGTCTTAGCCAGTGTCTAGTTTTTATTTTACATCAAATACTTCAAGAGAAACGTGAAAGGTCGCAGTGGCTGTCGTTTTCCCTGTTCGCCTCTATTTATGGATTGTACTGTGTTTAGACCACTGGGGATAGTGTTGTCACTTTGTTATGTTACTACTTTGTTACTAGAAATTCAGAAGGATCGACTTTGTATTAAACGAGGGCCATTCAAAGTCTATTAGTAACAGTATTTAAAGTAAACTAACGGACCTGGTAGGAAGACATTGTTCTGCCACAAAACTTTATAAGTGAATTAAAAAATATGGAGAGGTGCTGGTATGCTCCAAATCTAGAATTGTATGTTTTATTGACAAATCCAAATAGTATAAAACAAACGGCTACAAAATTAAAAGTTTAAGTTTTGCTAACAGCACCACCTATCAGGTCCTATTATAATTAAGAACCAATCAATCAACCTCATAAGAATAACAAAGACACGCACACCGGAATCGTAACTAATATTATAGTGCGAATGAGTGTTTATCTGTTAGTTTGTAACGCTTTTGCACCCTGAATACTATTACGAATATCATGAAATTTTGTAAACACGTGGTCAGCGATACAGAAAGGGCATAGGGTCTTCCGTCTACAAAAGAATGATTGATCTCCAGTGACAAGTAAAATCCTCATGAATACGAGCGAAGTTGCGGGCTAAAACTAGTCACATATATACCTAAAAATATGAGTTGGAAAGTCATTTTAATTTATAAAGGTTCATTATGAATGGTTTAAGTAAACTCATTCTAACAACTTTAATCTTGATTAAATAGAATCAAACAACTGTAGGTATGTTTTATACCTACTTTTATAAAATAAAAGTACTGTAGAAATGTACCTATTGCCAAGATATATCTACTTAATATATTAAGTAAACAGATTACCAGAATGTAGTAGTAATACGTCCAATAGGACAGGCGAAGGAATTAATCCATACTGCCAATTCTGAAGTTGTCAATATAGGTAGATCTTATGTATACTTTAACCAATTTTCTTCCCTGTCCAAGTTAATATAAAGGCATAAGCGCCAAATCTTCTATATAATATTTCGTACATATTCTTTTATCCATCTTTTTTATCTTAATCTCCTTGTAAATAGTAGCGTACCATCTTATTTATCTGAATTATTTCGTTTCTCTCACCCAGAGTGTTTGTTAATTTCCATTGTCAAGTAGTTAATTCAAAGTTCCAACAAGATGGTGGCTCTCTCGTTAGAACTTTCCATGGAGTTTTTGTGGCATCTCAGAATTCATGGTCCGTGGTATTATTTTCCATTCACTTCACTTATGCACAATAAACAAACCATATTACATAAAACACCACCAATTTTACACAATATAGAGTCAAGTAACACAAGATTGTGAATAAAATATAAAATCCACTACATGACAGACCAACATCCCGCCAAAAACTCCTTACCAGAATGTTTTCTTATTCAACAAAATCTAATCAATAGACAAGTATTGTCAAAAATCAATGTATAAAAAAATCTTCTATTAGTGCTATATATAATTAAAAATTCTTTGTTAATATATCGTAGATATATTTAATTATTTATATTTGTACAACTAACTATAAATTATATATACATATTTTTTTTTATTTCATAACATTTTTTGGCTTGTAAATAACAGCAAGGGATGTAAATAAACATATCGCTATACACCGCTACGGCGACCGCCATCTTTATTGTATTGTGAATTTAAGATGGCCGTGAGACGCCGCCGAAAATAAGTTTTGCCGCCAAAACAAACGTCATTGCGATCAAAGAACTTTGCGCGTACAGAAAAGTTTATTGTTCTGTTTGAAGTTTTCAACTTGTGGGATTGCGTATTACAATTATATGAGGTCTTTACCTATGAAATTGCCATTTTGTATGAAAAAAATTCTAACGATTTTTTTTCATGTATTTTTTATTTGTATTAATCGAAGTAATCACCCATGCAATCAATGCATCTTTGCCATCGCAGTGGCAGTTTATTGATACCCTTCTTAAAGAAATCAGCTGGACCGGAGGCAACAAATTCTTCAAAGGCATTTTGTACTGCCTCTCGGGTATTGAATTTTTTTCCCGCCAAGGAGTTATCCAAATTCTGGAAAAAGTAGTAGTCTGTAGGCGCAAGGTCTGGTAAGTAGGGCGGATGGCGGAAAACTTCCAACCCCAGTTCTTGCAACTTGGAGACCGTCTGCTGTGCAGTATGAGGTCGCGCGTTGTCGTGCAGGAGCATCGGAGACGAGCGATTGATCAATGCTGGTTGGAGATGTGCCAGCTTCTCCATCATTGTGTTCAGTTCTTCACAGTACACATCTGCAGTAATGCTCACCCCGTTTGGTAAGAAGCTGTGAAGAATCACACCGGCGCTAGACCACCAAACAGTGACCATCACTTTTCTAGGGGTAAGTTTTCGTTTAGGGCATTGCTTAGGTGCTGAACCGGGATCCAACCAACTTGCTGAGCGCTTGTGGTTATCAAACAGAATCCATTTTTCATCGCAGGTAACAATGCGGTTCAAAATTCCTTCATTTGTGTGTCTGTTGAGCAGTGCAAGGCACGTCTCGACGCGTACTTCGTGCTGGCGATCATTGAGTTCGTGGGGCACCCATTTGTCAAGCTTTTTTACCTTGCCAATTTGACGCAAATGGACCAATATTGTTTTGACGTCGAAAGCTGCTGCTAATTCAGCCGTAGATTGTGTATCATCAGCTTCCACAATCGCTTTTAATTCGTCATTGTCGACCAAAGTCTTCGGACGACCGCGAGATTCATTTTTCAGGTCGAAATTCCCAGAACGGAAGCGAGCAAACCAATAACAGGTGGTGCGTTGGTTTGTAGTGTTAGCTCCGTAAACGTCGTTGATGTTGCGTGCCGCTTGTGCCGCGTTGCTGCCACGACGGTACTCATATTCCATAATTACTCGAATTTTTAACGTATCTGTGATGACAAAAAAGATTGAAATGCGATGAAAATGTAACACTAATCAATAAACAAATGACTACTTTTGGAAAAAGAATTCCATGTTTTTAAAATAAAATTAATTTGAAATTAGAATTCTTAGCCAAACAAAAATTATTTTGATTTCAAACGGCTAGTACTGCAGAACGGCAATTTCATAGGTAAAGACCTATTATAATAACGTTATAGACAGCTATCTATCACCTGCACTATAAGATTATCTTAAGATAAAGGAAAAGTTTTTGGCGGGATATTGGAATGTCATGTCATGTAGTGGATTTTATATTTTATTCATAACTAGCTGACCCGTGCAACTTCGTCTGCACCAAATCGGTTATCACCGGTTGTATTTTTAAACGCGAAAAATTTTAATATACCTAAAACTTTATTGCAGCCACATCTACGGTTTCCAATTGTGAATCCAAACTATCAAGGGACTCACTCAAACATATACCCAGATGGTATGTGAGAAATCTTTTAAAATAAACCTACAACCCGTTCGTAGCATCATCTACTGGGTTCAATAAAAAATAATAACTAACCTACATATATTGGCGATAATGTGAAAAAAAGCTTTAGAGGTCTATGTACCCCCGGTTTCTAAAGAAGTTCCTTTCCCTTTTTTGTAGACGTTTACTATACAGTCAGTAGAGTTTACATTATAAAATATCAAGTTGAAGAGTTAAATTGTAAATTAAACGACAAAATATATTCATAAAATAAATAATGATAAATGAACCACTGAATGATATCATAACTATTTTTAACTTGTATTAAAACTTTTTCACACTCCATTGTATTGAAAAAAAAATATAAATATTAAAAAGATATGAGCACGACGCGTCAAATGTCACTTGCCTGTAACTATTTGTCTAAGAGCTAGTAACGGTTTCGACGAATTTTCTATAATACAGTTTTTTAGATATCTTTATGTTCTTCCGAACAGCGTGCGGGGTACTTGGCTGCCGGTAAACGTTGCGTTTATTACTGCATATCGCACCTTTACTGGCAAACATATTGATTTTTATATAATTTTTGAATGTTTTGTTTTTTACTAACTTAGAAACCCTAGTAAAACATGAAATTATTATTGCCAGACATTTTTGTTATAGACAATCATTTGCCCGATGCTATTTTTTTGTAAATAAAGTAAGTATGTTCTAACCATGTTAAGATAGCTGTAATTTTAATATTATTTTTTTTTTTTTTAATGAAGGCTCAGTCACCTTAGCGACTATATCACCTAAATGACATACAACTATATAACAATAAGAATGACAATAAACTTAACAATAGCTTATATTAATTTTGTACAATTCTTTAGCATCTTTCGAAATGGGGTCAGACAATAACGAATTGTACAAACCAGTGTGGAACAAACCAGAAGCATTAAGCCAAGATTTAATATCTTCGCTTCGAACACATTCTGCCAGGATGTGGTGTACATCATCGATGAGCTCACAACTCTGGCAGAGTGGTGATAGTACTTTACGCATCAGGTAGGCGAACTTTTTACATGGGATGTGTCCTGAACGTAATCTCATTCCTGTGATTGCTTCCCGACGGCAAATCGTACTGTCATCAATCCATGGTGACCGTAAGGGATGTGGCTGAATCGTTCTGTACCATATTCCTTTTGTTTTAGAACGCTCATCAAAGTATTCCTTCCAATGCGAGTAACAGCTATTTTTAAATACTGAGCATACATCCAAGTAAGTTGGTAAAATATTAATAGGAGCACCTTCGGAGGATCCTTCTCTTGCTAAAAGATCAACTCTTTTATTCCCAGTTATACCTATATGAGAGGGGATCCATTGTAAAACAATTACTTTGTTCTTTGCTTTGAAATCTAGTAATTGCTTCAAAATAGTGTAGGCTATCGGTATTTCTCGAAAAGTCGAGGTACATCGAGCTACGTGTTGAAGAGCACTTTTTGAATAGGATAAAATAACAATCTTAGTGGACTCAGTTGATTGAGCAGATGAGAAGGCCTCTGCAATTGCTATCAATTCAGTGTGCATAATTGAAATATTTTCATCAATTTGAAATTTCATAAAAGTTTTGGAATTTGACTCCAAAAATGCAGCTCCTAAATAATTCCCAGCTTTAGATCCGTCAGTGTATATTTTAACAAAATTTTGATAATATTTATTTATATATTGAAGACAAATATATTTTATTTTAAGAACATCATATTGACGCTTTGGCTTCCAAATACCATCTACATTTATTTTAATTATATTGTGCAAATCAATGTTATCGACCCAGGTGTGTAAAGTGAACAATTCATGTTTTATATTTATTTGAATTGGAGTATTTTTATATTGAGAAAAAATAGAAACTAATAATGGTATTTTTCTTTTACGCCAATAGAGTGATTGGAAAGGGGTGGACAGTTCTTCTGATACATTGGTTAGTTCGTTTTTTTCGAATGACTTATATTTAAATTGAATTTGCCAGGTAAATATTGTCTCCTAAGATGTAACGGACATATGCTCAATTCGCTTTCCATAACATAGATTGGAGTACTTTTAATGAAACCCCAGATAATTCTCATGGCCTGGTTTTGGACTTTTTCAAGTTTATAGAGGTTAACCTGAGCACTACTATCATAAAGAAAGCTGGCATAGTCAATTCGACTGCGTGTAATATTGAAGTATAAACGAACTAAATGTTATGGTTGAACACCCCAATTAAAACCGGCTAATGCTTTGAAAACGTTTAGAAACTTAGAGCTAAATTCTGCAACTGCATTGATATGTTTACCCCATTTTATGTATGATAAAGATAGCGATAATTGTGGAAGTGCCTGTTATAGACGCATGTATTCAAGATAACATCAATCTCAAGTCGTATGTCAACGTTTATCGTTGTTTTTCAGTTTTCACGGTGAAATCTCAATATCATAATGGTTAATAAAATGAAATATGTTGTTTGCAATGGAAAAAAGAAATGGTTTGAAATGAATTATTTTATTTATAAAGAATATCATCGAGCACATTATTGTCTATAACAAAATTGTCTGGCAGTGATAAATTCATGTTTTAAAATTTACTGAAAAAAACTCATGTTTTTAATAGCGTTATAATGTAACCGAAATTTTTTTTTTCTAAAATTAATTATAAATCAAAATTTTGACCTGTAAAGGTGTGATGCGCATTAAAAAACACAACGTTAACCGGCTACCAGGTATCCTGAATCCTGTTTGGAAGGGCATAATATATCTTCATATTAAAGAACCAGCTTTTCTAAAATTCTCGTTCTTCCAACATTGCTGGCTCTTGTACTAAGGTGTCGCAAAAAAGTCTAGTTACGTAACTACAATTTTTTGTTTTTAGTTTTCCTGGAGAGGCTTTTGCGTTTTATGGGACAAAAAGTATCCTAAATGTAACCTTGGAATATTAGTTATTACTGTGTCAAGTTTCGTTAAAATCGGTTCAGTACTTTCAGCGTGATGCGTGTTCACAGGGACAGAAAGACAGACAGACAGACAGACAAAAATTGTAAAAAGATTATTTTTGGCTTCTATATCGATAACAAAGTCTACCCCGATCAAAATTTTCAAAAAATATTTAATGTACAGATTTGACCTTGCTACAGTTTTATTATAGTATAGATAA
>AP028429.1:576185-678369 GCA_036509395.1 Antheraea yamamai | reverse complement strand
TAAAGAGAACATATGTCTTAAATATTACCTGAAGTTTAGACACATTTCGGTTACATGTTTACATAAAAACAAATACAAGTTTGATTCTTTTAGAAGTGAAAACGGTACTTGTGTATTAAATGCACCGCGTTCGCCGACCGTTACCGCGGCGTGCTCGCGTTATTTATTTTCGCAAGTCTAACCTAACCCTACCAAACGGAGACGAAAATGTTTTGTTTTAACTTAAAAATCATGAAGTTGGTAATATACGAAATTACCAATGATTGTTCGAAAATGACACATAACCTCAAAACTTTGATCATAAATATCTTAGTAACTATGACTTTCCGCGGGGTAGGGAAATCACCCTTTTCCCCCGCTGCTCCCATCCCCTTTAATCTTTACATCAAGATGCGAATTTCAAATGTAGCCGTTTAAAACACTTTTCGATTGCAAAGGACATTATTTAAAAACGACTGTCTATCGACTACATTCGTAGTGCGTCATACCGACGCGCGCGTAACTTTTGTTTCTAGATATCAAATAAAATTGTCAATGATTTCACATAACGCGCCAAAAGAAGTATTTGTTATATACTAACATTTTCTCACTGCTTACGACGTCTTTTCTGTATAGCAATTATTTTCGACTCTTTGTCTATATATTCAAAAGGAATAACCGACTAATTTAAAAATGATAGCTTTTGAAATTTTTGAACACGATTTGCCGTCGGGAAGCAATCACAGGAATGAGATTACGCTCAGGACACATCCCATGTAAAAAGTTCGCCTACCTGATGCGTAAAGTACCATCGCCACTCTGCCAGAGTTGTGAGCTCATCGATGATGTGCACCACATCCTGGCAGAATGTGTTCGAAGCGAAGATATTAGATTCTGGTTCGTTCCACACCGGTTTGTACAATTCCTTGTTGTCTGACCCCATTTCGAAAGATGCAAAAAAATTGTACAAAATTAATGTAGGCTATTGATAAGTTTATTGTCATTGTTATTGTTATATTGAGTATGTTATAGTTGTATGTTACTAGGCGATATAGTCGCGCAAAAAAAAAAACATCAAGAAAACCATAAATCTATGCAACAGTTTATTTTCTGGCATAAGCAGATCAGAGATCATCCTTGTAAAGGTCCCTAAGAAGATAAATCAGGAGAAGAAAATATGTTTGGAAGCTTCTCAACTTTTTTTTAAAACTAGGAAAGTGTTAAGTGAAGCCACTTAAAGATTAACAAAAAAGGTAATATGTATAAATCAAATTATAATAATTGAAGCCGCTGGTATAACCTATATGTTTAATATCGTCTATTTTTCCATTTACTTGTCTCACTCACGTTACATTTCTCTTATTATTTAATGAGATTTCAAATAGCAATTTGTTCGTATTAGGTATCTCCTAATTAGACTTTAATTTGATACATCGTAGGTTTTAGCGTTTGAGAACAATCTCGTCTGCTCTTAAATGACGATGTGCACTATGATAGTAAACACGCTAAATCTGATGACGACTGGCTCTCGAGTGCTGCTACCGGAACACACCAACCGATCCTTGGCGACAGGTTTTCAGCGTGAGGCTAGTAGTTATCCAGCGGACATTCCCCTTCCCCCCCCTCCTTCCCCCTTTCTTCTCTTTTTTTTTTTTTGGTCTTTCTTTTTTTTGTTTTTTTTTTTCTTTTCTTTTCTTTTTTTTTTTTTTTTTTTTTGGTGGTTTTTTTTTTTTTTTATTTATTGGAAAATTATCCCCTGAGCACAATTCTAGTGTTCCAAAACTCCCTGAAATTTTTTAAGGTAGGCCATCATCTTGTGAGAATATTCAAATTATCGGAATCGAAATTATCGGAAAGTATAAGGCACTACCTACGGCATTACCTACGGCATTACCTACGGCATTACCTACACGACAACGGCAGTAATAATCTAAGGGATTGGTTGCCAAAATTTTAATTAAAAAGTAATTATAAAATAATATTGCAATTGTTCTAAATACTTGTATATATAATAATAGGTGAAGTCGATGTCGTAAACGGCGATGGGGAAGCGACGACACACGTCGTGGTCGCGATTTGGCAATATGTCAAATATCGTAAAACACCTCTTTATGGCTGACAAGATTATAAATTTAAATAGCACTATTTATTATAAATAGATGAGCTCGGGCAAAGTCACTCGTCCGTCTAAAAAATACTTAGAAGATAATTATTAGATTGAATCGACACAATACTATACTCCATCTCTCAGAGTGTAAAATATATTTCATCTCTCTTCAACCTAGTTGTGGTAGTCTAGTGATTTGACCGTTGGAATATCAATCTGATGTCCGCAGGTTCGAACCCCGGCCATGTTCCAAAGAAATTTTCGGAATACTCGTACATTTACTAATTTTTGATCTTGGATAATGTCATCCAATTACAATACTAGGGACGATTCTATGGTACACATAATGAAAGTAAACAAAACATTGGCTGAACCTTCGAAGTTGAACTAAATTGATTTAGCTATTAGTAGTTTAAAATTACGTTGTTAATCTCTCGGCGCGTCGAATAAACCAGAAATTGGATTACTGAAAGGTTTCTGATATTACCATCGGGCTTTTACATTCGTGGCGTAGGAAAAAAATGTGTTTTTAAAAGTAAACGACTGGGCTTGTAATTTTTAATATAGTAGCAAGTGGAAAATACCTTCATATAAAAAAAGTCGAGGCAGTCATAAGGACTACCGACAGAGGTGATAACTCAAAACAATGGCATAACTGTGTTCTCTTTTGAAGTTTTAAATTAATTATAGTGTGAATAACAATATCCAACATAATTTGTATACTGAAATTATTACCATTAGTCTGGTTTTCACATATACATAATTATATACATTTTTATACAGTTTATTAATACATGAGACATATTAATAGACTGCACAATTTCAATACAAAATATCAATATTAGATATACACAGGCCGCTATACTACGCGTCGCTAGTCTGAGGTAAGCCGCAGAATACAGTCGGTCACGCTTACTAGCATGTTGCTGACGCGAAATCCTAAGTTTTTGGCCTGCCAAAAAACCGCTCACTGCACCTAAAGAAGATTTCACTTCAAAATTTTTTCGAATCACAATCAGAAATGTAGAATGTAGAACAAGCGGAATGAGCCAAAATTTTACCTTAGATTTAAGCATTTCACACCGCTTGTACGTCTGCAATGGATAAAGGCTCTCACGGTTCGTTTTTGAAGCGAATTAAATTGCCGAAGTTGGTATTCAAGTGTTTCTGCCTGGGGTTAACAGCGAAACTTATATGGGTTCGGCGTTACGGCCTATAATACTGTAGTCTTTAGTTAGCTTTACCTGGCCTCTTAAGTGACTTCGGAACTAAGTTTGTCTTGCTTGAGACCTTCGCTTGGTTTGACTTGTTTCAATGATTATTACTTATCCTTCTTCATCTGCAACTAATTGTCACCGCAGTGTTCCTGCCTAAATTCAGGTTCAGTTTTGGTATCCATTGATACTGCTAGATAATGTTTCGGATATATTCAAACGAAATGTACTTGCAGTTTTTGAAGAATTTTAGTGTGACATGTAGTGTAGTTTATTAATTTTGTATTTATAATCTCGCATTACTTCATCTTATATCGTATAAATATTAGTGACTAGCTGTGCCCGCAACTCCGTCCGCGTGGAACCTAATGTAAAAAAAAACAGTGATCATCTGAATATATTAATTCGATTCACTTATCTACTTTTCTCTCGTATATGAGTCGTCATTAAAATTACAATAACTTTTGATAGAGTGAACCGATTTCAATAAGACTAAATGTTACTCGAGGATATACTTTATAATTATCTTTATCATGAACGCAGTACTTTAACAGTGATACGTGTTCAAACAAGGGTAGTTCGGTGAAGCTGTAAAAGCCGCAAGGCTAATAGCAGTCAGTTCGAGAAAAAAAAAGTTTTCAAACAAACAGTCACTCAGACAGACAGACATACATACACTCCTAAAAATGATTGAAGTGTATTTCACTACTTATTCCAAGACACCTGCAACATTTTTTTTACAAATATCTAAAAAGTACAGACTTCAAATTTACATTCTTATTAAATGTATAGATATTGATATATGGCATAAGATAGCTTTTGTTATGCACTAACAGATGGGAAATAATAACACAGAGTAATAATTCGAAGATTTCATAAAAACTCCCTGGAGTGCTCTAACAAGAAAGTCACTATCTTGTTGGTACTCTGATGTTATCACGACACATATTGTGATAGTTATCTATTTATTAAAGGCAGTAATAATCTTGATTAAAGGGTGCTATTAGCCGTAAGTAAGATCAAGAAGAAAAATGTATTTAACCTCTGTATGCTACGTTTTGGATTTTTGTTTGGCAACTGTTAACCATATCGGGCTTGTAACGATCTTAGTATATATCCCTTCGATTTTTTGGGCTTGATGGAGAAGGAGTCTGCTAGCAAATCGATTGATAATTTTGTAAAGCATGTGATCATAAAAGTCAAGGCATTTAACGGACTTTGAAATTGCCACGACTCTCTGACTTGCACCTAAATCATGACTGACTAATCTTTTTGACCTTATTATATAATGCTCATGCAACGCGTCAAGGGAAAGAGAAGTGATTCGTATCTAATTGTGATCACCCCCCTCTCTCAATATTGCCAATTCCAAATATCTTTGTGCGAAAGCAACAAAATTGAGAAAACATTATAAACATTACATTGAACGTTTGAAATTAAACTACATACTCGTAGATATATGGATAAGACAAGGTTGATGTGTTATCTCGCGACAACACGCGATCTGGCCGAAAATACTCACGGAATGACGCGTGACCTATCTATATATTAATCGTTGTACCTAACAAACTGGCAGTATATTTAAGAAGTCGCTGTGCAGGCCACAAGCTTCTACACAAACATCAAACGGATTCATTAATTGATAATGAAACCATTTTATTTATTTCATATTTTTACATCGCCACCACTACCTCCATCAAGCAAATAGATAACTTCGACCAGCAGTAGAATCTTAATTAATAATATAAATGCAAAATAAAGTGTGTCTGTTACACTATCAGGCTATAACTGGTCAACTTATCAAACAACAAACAAACTAACAAAAAAATTTACAAATTGGCATACAAAAAAAGGGTACAAAAAAAGACATAGGATATAATCCTAGAAAATGTATCGCTAAAGAGGGATAGATCAAATTTGTTTTAACGTTAATAAAGAGGAGTATAATTTTTTTTAAATCATTAGTATGTTTAACAATTAATATTGTTAGTATTTCAACAACACTCCCTAACCTAAATAAGATATAACAATAATCAGTTATTCTTCTTATCGAATGAAGTCCTGTCCAGCTTACACAATTTGCAATCTAAATATGGACAATCATTATCATTATAATTATATAGTATAAAACAAAGTCCCCTCCGCGTCTGTCTGTCTGTCTGTTCGCGATAAACTCAAACACTACTGAACGGATTTTCATACGGTTTTCACCAGTAGATAAAGTGATTCATGAGGGGAGATTTTAGTATATAATTTGTCAAGGATTTTTTATAATCAGGGCGGGATAACGTCTGCCGGGCTCGTTAGTATAGTATAAAATAAAGTCCCTTACCGCGCCTGTCTGTCTGTTCGCGATAAACTCTAAAACTACTGAACGGATTTTCATGCGGTTTTCACTAGTATATAAAGTGATTCATCAGGAAGATTTAGGTATATAATTTGTCAAGGTTTTTTTATCGTCAGGGCGGGACAGCGTCTGCCGGACCCGCTAGTTTTAAAATAAAACATTATTTATTTGTATTTTATATATATTTTTAACAATTCTCTAGTTAATATCGGCGCAACGAAATGTCTCGAACAATATCATCCAAAACAGTTAGCGACTATCGAGATATTTTTATCTATTAACCTAGTTAATGAAAACTAATATCTAGTTTCCAATTATGTGTCTGGTGTTAATATTTTAATTAGTCTCATATCGGGCAGATATGAATATATAGGAGGTATACGCGTCATAACGTCACCATAAACCCTTGGTGTAAGATACAAGTGGGCGTGAGGTATAACTCTAATAAAGTCGTATAATACAAGGGTTTCACACTAAACACACACTCGATAAAATTGACATAATTAATCTATACTATAATTATCAACAAGTATATCTATTTATAGGAGAATAATTTATGCAAATACCAACAGAAAATTAATTAGTAATTCTGAAAATATATTTTCACTAGTAGAACATCTATATCGGAGGAATTACTATTGACCTGCGTTCGTGCTATTGACTATATCAAGGAAGTTACTATTGATCTACGTCCGTACTACTGGCCATAGCGGGGGAGTTACTATTGTCTGGCTTCTATTTACCCCGTTCTGAAAGATCATTGGTGGAAGGTATAGGCTGTTCATGGATATTGATTACTATTTGCGGTCAGTTTTGGCTCAATGCCTTAAATAGGAACCAACGACGAGACACTGGGTATCTCACTGGGCTCAGACAGTTGGGCTACTCAAATTTACGGACAATTCGTATTCTGTATTTTATTTGTGTATCTGCTAACGTTTTTATTCGATTGGTCTTGGATCGATCGTTCAAATCATAACAACGACGTCACTATGAGTGACGTCATACTTTCACATAGACGCAATTTTTTTCTTTACCCCGACAGCTACGTTCTCCCTTAGTGACTTTATCTTATTGGTATTCAATTTTGTAATAACACGAAAACACAGACGTCGTTAATAAAATATTAAATAGTAGAGTACATTTTATAGCCGCTACGAAAAACATGTCCGCACTGTGCAACAGGTTGAATCGGAATCAGGCCAAACTAGGCTACACGTATTTTTATTATCTACTAACAGATTATATGTCTACTCTATATTTGTTATAACGTCGAAGTATTTCGAATAACATGGAGACAAGCAATGATGGATTAGTGGTAGCCTGGACGGACATCGCGTAGATCGTTGAAGGTTCGAATTCGGTAATGAGTCCGAACTTTCGATGGTAAAACCATGGCTTGGTAATAAGGGTTTTTACAGTACCGCATGATTGGTTACGACCCTCCACTTAAAAACCTAAGTACCTGTGTAAGTAGTGTGTTCCTATTGGTCATTTTATGTTTCAGGTTCACTAAGATCAGTAATAGTTTTTAGGTAATAGTGATAATTTTATAACAAAGTCCCAAAGCATTTTACCGATTTGTCGGATAGTGAGCACGATGCCGAGCCGGCTTTGGTGTGTATAGGGTAGATTAATATGTGAACGATGGTGACGTCTGAAAATGACGCCTCTAAACAGAATGTAGCTGTCTAAAAATAATCATGAAAAGATAAACCAGATCGAGGTTTTGCCGGTTTTTCTCGATGACTAGGTTGTTTGTGTGAACCGGTGATTTTTGACGTTCTTTGACGTTCATACGCGCTTTCTCAGACCCTAAATTGAATAAAGTATTCGTCATTTACCATCAGATGACGTTGTGATCGAACCCTACAACTTATAAAGAGTAATCAATCATTTTGTCAAAACGTTTTCTCATTGTATAATACTTTCTAATAGCGACATTGATAAGTTTATAGGTGTACCTATAAAAATATGTAGTAGATAGGCGAGACAGTGCGTCCCTCTGGCGCCGTTTTCATTTAATTGGGTTCAACGATTTCGTCGCCTTCATAAATATAATATCGCTGTACAAACACACTTAATTTTAATAACGATCGATACATAATATAACATATAGCATTTCTCATTTAAAATCATTTAAAACACGAGAAGCGTTACAATTGTGTACGAAAGTTTGTGAGCGTTAACGGAGCCAACAGCTTCTATATTCTGATCTATTTACTTTCAAGCAACGTGGAGTAACTTTAAAATGATATAATATTATCATCAATTGAGTTATGTTGTAAAACACATTCAAATGATATATTAAAACAAGTTGCAGTGTACATTAACCATTAGCAGTACAAAATAGAACCAATATACCAGATCTAAAGACCGCATTTGTTCACGAAAAGGCTGTCGATATTTCTAAAGTTATACCACTTGACAAGTGGAAAGTTGCGCTCATCATTTACATTCAATCGTGATTATCAGTAAGCGATACAAAAAACTATAATAGATATCTTTTCTCGGCTATGTGTATAAGGTTTTGTAGTCTGTGCTTATTTACTCCTGTCGTGTTCTCACCTGAAGGGTGTAATTCCCAATATACATTGGCACACAAGTCATTCCAATCCTGTCTTTAGATATAGGAATTTCTATGTACCTGAACAAGATACGAGTATTGTGCTTAATTGAAACAAGTTTTAGAAAATACTATATCATATTTGTGGTTCTACGGTATCCCCAAAAGCGTAACTTGATTAAATATTATCAAGTAAGCTCTAGAGTTCTGGTACCATCTAAGACAAAATCATTCCATACAGCTTGTAGAGACGTTTAACCTACGTAGCGATGGAGCTATTGAAGCGCTATTAAAATTTGTTGAATTTTACTACAAGCATTCGCTGGACACTTTTTTCCATATATTTTACTTTACTGATATACGGTCATAAATTGCTGAATTCGCGGCAGTGCAACCGAAATACTAAAGCACCTCTTATATAAACATGAGCGATAGAAGCCTAAATGAACCGGATTTTAGGCAGGCACTTATTGCTCATGGGAGAAATACAGTCACTATCAAGAATAGGTAGCGTGAGATTCGACACAGACGTATACCACATAGAACGCATCACAGTGATTCTCGTGATGATGACGATGATGACACGTTACTATAAAAAAAAACAATTCTCTTTGAGATTACACTTCCAGATCATAAAAAAAGTCGAAGCAGTCATAAGGACTGCCGACCGAAGATAAAACTCAAAACAATGAAATAACTGTGTTCTCTTTTGAATTCTGAAATTAATTATAGTGGGAATTACAATATTTAAATGTTATAATCCTTATACTGAAATTATTAACATTAATCTGGTTTTGACATCTATTGGCACTCCGAACAATAATTATACTCGTACTAGCGGGCCCGGCAGACGCTGTCCCGCCCTGATTATAAAAAAAAATCCTGAACAAATTATATACCAAAACGTTCCTCGTGAATCACTTTATCCACTGGTGAAAACCGCATAAAGATCCATTCAGTAGCTTTTGAGTTTATCGCGAACAGACAGACAGACAGACAGACCCGGTAGGGGACTTTGTTTTATACTATTTAATGATACACTCTTATAAAGTTTATTAATTAATCAAGCATATCATGAGCTGCAAAATATCAATATTACTACACAGCCCGCTATACTACGCGTCGCTAGTCTGACACAAGCCGCGCAAGCGCAATGCGGTCGGTCACGCTTGCTAGCATATCGCTGACGCGAAATCATAACTTCTATGTCCTGCCAAAAATAACTCTCAACGCTCCTAAAGAAATTTTCACTTCAAAAATAGACCGATAAATAAGTGAAGAAGAAGAATGCAAAATAATTAAAAACAATGTCACGACTATCTTTTAACATAGCACAATAAATCTACGCCACGATACTCAATGATAATACTTCATTGTCTTTTTAAAATCGATCGAAACGATTAAATCAGAATTGAATCGATATTGAGAACACTTGAATAAACTAGTATCAATAGAACGATATTAATTTCATTCACATCTCTATGCGTACGTGTATAGGAGTTCGAATCTTCCGATTGCGTTTTATAAATACCGGTTTCTTCCGGTTTTCAATTTGTTTTCGTACGTATTTTGTTATTTACTAGGTGTGCCCGCGACTCCGTCCGCGTGGAACCTAATGTAAAAAAGCAGTGACTAATAAAATCATCTGAATTACTTATCTACCTTTCTCTCGTAATTTTTCATTAAAATTACAGTAACTTCTGATAGACCTAACCGATTCTAATGAAACAAAGACTAAATGTCACTCGAAGATATGCTTTGTGATTTTATTAAAGAGGTTTTACCATGAACGTAACACTTTAGCAGTGATGTAAGTCCAAACAAACAGACACAGATAATCATTTTATTACTTACTAGCTTCTGCCCGCGACTTCATCCGCGTGGAATAGTTAGTTACTTTGGACTAACGCGAACACGTAGCGGAAGCTCTCAAAAGGAAAAAAAAATGTTGAAACATTATTCATTGTTGCTCCTGCTCCCATTAACCTTAGCGTGATGCTAATGCTATAGCCTTCCTTGATAAATGAGCTATCCAACACTGAAACAATTTTTCAAATCGGAATCCTGAATCTGCGGAATCCGGAATCAGTAGTTCCTGAGATTAGCGCGTTCAACCAAACAATATGAATTAATTACTACTCTTCTGTCGTACTTAATCGAGCCATTATTCAAATTACAATAACTTTTGATAAAGTGGACCGATTTTAACGAAACAAAGACTAATTTACTCTCGAGGATGTGTTGTATGATTTTCTCGGTAAGGTTTTATTGTGAACCCAGTACTTTGGCAGTGATGCATGTTCAAACAAACAGACAGAGAGACATTTCTAAAAATGATTGAAATGTATCCTATTACTTATTCCTAGACCCCTACAACATTCTTTTTCACAAAAATCTAAAAAGTACAAATATGATAGATTTATGTTTTATTATAAGTACTAGCGGGCCCGGCAGACGTTGTCCCGCCCTGATTATAAAACAATCCTTGACAAATATTATATATTAATGTTCCTCATGAGTCACTTTATGCACTGGTGAAAACCGCATGAAGATCGTGAACAGACAGACAGACAGACAGACGCGGTAGAGGACTTTATTTTATACTATGTAATGATGATAAATAAATAGATCTAGGCATATGGACACTTACGGTGCATTTATTTTTGACTTTGATTATTTGCAGGGTATGGTTGTTTCCAATGGTTGCTGTTGATGTCATGCGGCGCCATCTACGCAGTTTGTGCTTTGAGCACGACCACGCTGAGCTTCGTGCTGCCCGCCGCCCAGTCGGACTTCGAGCTGTCCTCCAGCGACAAGGGAAGACTTACAGCGACACCACTTATTGGTTAGTAGCACATGGTGGTGGCAATCAAACACGAATAATGCAATGACATTATAATTAAAAAGCTAAAGATACGTTAACTACATAATATTTTCACAAAACAGGTGGCACGATAACACACCCATACGTAAAGTAATAATTGTAACGCCACACTATCTTAGATAAAATGTGGAAGTAAGATGGCATATTCTGAAAATCGATGTAAATAAGAAATAGTTATGTTGCTTAGATACAGGCGGATTGACGGGACAGCTGTGAAAAATAAGCTAGTTAGGCAAGTTTTAATAAGGCGCTGTCGAAGCGCTTATGACGTATCTACAGCTTTTTAGTTATAATATCATTGCGAATAATGTAAAAGAAAATTGCTGTCATGGTACGTCTGTCAATTTTGGAACATCGATACTGTTTGTTATTAAATGATAAATTAATAAAATAATACATTTTTGAAGTGAAAACTTCTTTAGGCGTGTTGAGTGGTATTTTTTGGCAGGAGATAAATTTATGATTTCGTGTCATAACATGCTAGCAAGCCTAACCGATCGTATTGCGCTTGCGCGGATTGCGTCAGACTAGCAACGCTTTTTTTTTCGAACTGACTACGCTATTGACCTAGCAAGGTCTTAACAGCTTCACCGGACTACTAAGGTGAGCGCTTAATGCACTCAGTCGATTTTATTTGACAACTAGCTCAAGGGTGCACGGCACACCTCGGCTTGGGCTGTTGCCTGATACATGCAATGCGCGACCTATCTGAGCTAACCTAAGCTAAGCTACCTATTCATACATATATGAGTTGTTGAAACTTATATGTGTACCAAGCATACATATACCTCAACAACTCTTATATATATTTTGTATCGGATAATTTTCTAAACTCTTTCAGTTTGATAAGGGTTAAAAATAAAACCCTTCCACTTTCATGTGTAAGCGTGTATGCGTGCAGGTGTGTGGAGATGACATGTGTAATGTGTCACAGTGATGTAAGATTTTGTGTCACTGTATCGCGCGACGCTAATACTAGAGTTCGAAGCCTTGCAGGCATAAGTAAACATTTTGAAGTCAGAGTGGGCGTTCATCAGGGATCAGCTCTTAGTCCTCTGCTGTTCAACCTAGTGATGGACTATCTAACTAAAAACATACAGTCTACCCTGCCATGGAATATGTTGTATGCTGATGATATAGCTGCTGCGGCACGGCACAAATCCTACAGGAGCTTCTTAATAAATGGACACATTCTCTGGAGAAATACGGTCTACGAGTGAGTAGGAGTAAGACTGAGTACTTGAAATACCCTTTCAGCGGTAACACAAAAGTTGAAACAGTACATATTGGGCAAACACCTGTCCCCACAACAGAGAAATTCAAGTACTTAGGCTCTGTGCTTCCTAAAGACGCCAATATAGAAGCTGATGTTTCTCACAGGATAAATGTTTCATGGCAAAAGTGGCGAGCGCTTACAGGGGTGATGTGTGATCCTCGTATACCAATGAAAACAAAAGGAAAAGTCTACAAAACTGCAATCCGACCTGCGCTACTGTATGCAACAGAATGCTGGACTGTCAGAAAGGCCCATGAACAAAAAGTACACGGCAATGAGATGAAGATGCTGAGGTGTGCGGGAAATGTCACTCGACTCGATAAAATACCCAATATATATATATACGTGGAAGCTTTAAAGTCGCACCAATCGTTGACAAAAGGACCGAAAACCGCCTCAGATGGTATGGACATGTAAAAAGACGTAAGGAAGATCATGTGGTCTAACTAGCATTGAACCTTCCCGAACGCAAAAAGAGGTAGAGGCCGCCCACCTTCAACTTGGTGATTAAATATTGCTAAAGACCTCAAGAAAGTCCAGTTACAAGAGACGACAACCCAAGACAGATTAGTTTGGCGCAAAAATGTGAGGAGACCCGACCCCAAATAATGGGAAAAGGGATGGTCAAAGAAGTATCGCGCGAGCAGCGCACTCAAGGGCTCCACGCTGAGAGAACGGACCTAGGCTTGAGCCGCTGCCGAGGGGGGCCTAATCTGGTGTGTGGGAGTGAGATTGACCCCCAGACCACGGCGGCGTGATCTGTGGTTACGCGGGCGTGGGCGTGAACACGCTCTGTTTGGAGAGCCAGGCTGGTACTGATCGTTCACTGCCGTTATTTCATCGAGAGGGTCAGTAAAAATATGTCGCGGACGTCTTTTATAATGTGCAGTCTTCGGTACGGGTTCATATTTTGCGGCAGATACCACTAACGGGCTGGGATGATTCACGGCTTTTTCAAAATAACTAATTGTAAGTGATTTTACGTACGCCCAGATAGAAGGCATCTCTAGGTCCCTATGGAGATCGACTCTCCGGACGTACCACGGGGCACCGGTCACTTTACGTAAAACGCGGTTTTGAAGAACCTGCAACTTATGAAAATTATCTTTCGACATATGCGCAAAAACAGGACTACTATACGTCATAATAGGACGGAGCTTAGCGACGCGTAGTATAGCAGCTCCTGTACATCTATTATTGATATTTTATATTCAGACTGCGCATCATATGTTTGATTCATTAATAAACTGTATATTACTATATTCTATCGGCAGCAATAATACTTCATATTTACAAATCAAGTTACAATAGCTTTCACAACCGGACGACACGAAAAATTTAAGGCTTTATTCTCCTCAGAATTAATAAAACAGATCTTCCATTTTCAATGAACGAGTATTCAAATGGCGTTGAAAACACATTTTTGGATAAGATAATAAAGAATATGAAACATTTACCTGACATTGTAGTATGAAATTAAACTGATAGATGGCGTTTAAAACAACCTTAACGTTATGTGACGGCTTTAATCGATTTTAACTCTAATTGCTCTATTACTCACAAAAAAACCTTTTATCCAGGTATGTGCGTCGGTTCATACTTCTGGGGGAACCTGGCTGATGCTCGCGGTAGGAAGAAGGCGATCATAGGCGCTCTACTTCTGGACGCTCTAGCTGCATTCTTGTCGAGTCTTGTTCAGTCATTCCCAGCGTTTTTGGCTTGCAGGTATGTAGATATGTTCACATACTTCGATTATATTTTAGAAGTCCACACTGTCCCACTAACTAAAGTGTGTTTTTCGTGGGAAGACATGGAACTTAGCACCATGCGTAGACGTATTTTATACCTCAAAGTTAAATGCCGGTATTTCTCTCTTAGGATCAGAGGAACTGACTTTTGTCTGCGTAAGTTTATTGTTACTTAATTTTTTGTGGTCAATAATTATTCAAGGCTATACTAAATATTCTATTATTTATTGTGGTTTTTCTAATAAATTTGTGCTTATTGTAATCTCGTACCAAATTAAGTCATATTACTTTATTACTCAGCTCATGCCTCACACTCGTTTACAAAAAATTTGTTATTTAACTATTAATAGCTAAAAAAAATTGTAACTATTATGTTATACTAGTAATCCGCTCCTGCATCGGACGAATGCAATGTACTAAAGGTATATCATAAGTATTTAAACAATTTAGATATATTTTTTTAGCCTTGATATTTAGAGTTAATTAAAGTCATTAAGACTACGTAAAAATTTTCACATAATCAAATTATTTGTTGCTGAGTATAATTTTATGTTTGCGATAAATTGTAAAGTAAAATTGGAAAATGGTGTTACATGTAACAAAAAGGTGTTACATGAAATTTTCATCTATTAAAATAATCCTACATAATTAAAGTATGTAATTGGATAAGGATGAATAGTTACGACATACTACTATATTTATCCAAATGGCGTGCAAATAACCATTTTTTTAATAATATGTAAAAAGATAAAAATGATTAGGTACTGTGAGTTTGTACGTCAGCCATGATTTATTAATGAGCTCTAAGTATTTACCATGGTGTTTGCATTTCAAAAATATTGAACTAAACAAATAATTACAGACAAATACTGAGATAGGGGTAAACTGAATATTTTTTTAAGATTTATTTAAGAGGAAACACGGTCCGCAAGAAATTTCAATAGATTAAAAAGAGGTCTATTGCTGTCGTAGTTTGGCCGAACAATAGTGCGAGAGAGACAACTGCAGCTAAAATAATTGAAATCACGGTTTGTATTTACGTTTGCTTCGCAAAACCTGAATCGATTTTAATTATTTTGTCACAATTAATAAAATAGATATTTGAGATATATTTCTGTCTTTCTTTCATCTATTATTGTATTCGTCAATCTGTTTGATGAATCTTTGAAAATGGCAATATAATTAGGCAATTTTAGCACTTTACGGCGATGTTCTGTTCTGAGTGCTCCTTTTATGGCCTACTGTTTTTTTTTGTTTTTTTTTTCTTGACAAACAATCTTCTTGTAGGTTATTACTGCCATTGTCGAGTAGATAATTATATTACAAGGTTCTTGCGATCATTTCAATTCTGTAACAAGATGGTGGCCGTCTTGTTATAACTTTCCAAGGAGTTTTGTGGCAAGTCAGATTCTATGCTCCGTGGTATTATTTTCCATTCACTTCACTTGTGCACAATAACCGAACTATATTACATAAAACCCACTAATATTACAAAATATAGAGTCAAATAACACAAGATTATGAATAAAATATAAAATCCACTGCATGACATTCCAAGATCTCGCCAAAAACTTGACCTACTGTGTTGTGGGTTATAACCCTCACGCCTTCGATCCAAAAAAAGGATATTACTAAGAAAATTAATCAGGTCACACCTTGACTTAACTATTCGTTGTAGACTCGCGGTTGTTCCAGGTTCTTCTCCGGTTTTGGCATCATCGGCGCTACAGGTTTGATTTTCCCATACTTCGGAGACTTCTTGTCCTTACGGCACAGGGATGTGATGTTGTGCCGGCTCGAAGTTTTCTGGACGTTCGGTACTATTTTGTTACCAGGTGAGAATCTTTTAATACTCCATACGATACAGTACGTTGTGGTCAAACTTAGAAAGGGAATTTTCAAAGACATCTGGGTTCAAAAAATCGATAATTTCCTATAATTGAAAACGTAGGCTCATTGCAGAATTCGTATTTACGCTAAGTCAAGTACTTGGAGGTGCCTGAACAAGGTACCATTCATTCGTCTTACTTAGTTATGAATGGAGTTGACAATAATGGAAGTTCAGATATCGATTTAAAAAAAAAGTGCTTTTATGAAACTTTTTTTCGGATCATAGACATTTAAATGAAAATTTTCGAAAAATTGTTCGATTTAGGGTTTTAAAGTCACGTAATCTTAATAATTGGAAAATGTCGAATGATAATGGGAAATGAATAGTAGACAAGATTTACTAAACTACTAACTATAAATTTTAATATCTATCTGAATACTAGAGTACATAATACATAGGTAAAATCATTGAGATGATAGACGCATGTTAAAAACTAAGTAAAATATTTATTTAAATCATTGAATTGAGTCATGGGCGCCACCATATTGGGCTTGTTTGCTCTGCCTGGCACTTTACCCCTACTCTGCGGCCGGATGTAATGCGACATGCGATATATGAACTAAAATATTTAAGGCGATAAAAAAAAGTTTCAAATTAATGCCAACAAAGCCTGTGAATATCCTACAACTAGATAAAAGTATCTTCCCAAGAAAAAGCAGGGGCTAAAGAATCAAAACAGATCACGACGTAAAGATGTAACAAACTCCAAGAAATCTAATCATTACATAGTATAAAACAAAGTCCCCTACCGCGTCTGTCTGTCTGTTTGTTCGCGATAAACTCAAAAACTCCCGAACAGATTTTCATGCGGTTTTCACTGGTGGATAGAGTGATTAATGAGCAATGTTTTAGTATACAATTTGTCAAGGATTTTTTCATAATCAGGGCGGGACAACGTCTGCCGGGCCCGCTAGTAGTATTATATTTATACAACTACCATAATTATGTTTGTTGAATTACTTTACTCAAGGTATTCAGGTTTCTTCACGATACTCACCTTGACTTCCGTTTATATTTCTATGTATATATTATTAAAGAAATAAGTCCGATATCTAGCGTAGTTATCACTAAAGCTATCGATAGGAAATTTGAAGTCAGGAATGTCTTTGAAAAAAACAACTTTATGGGAATCTAAATTCGTGTGAAAGCTCTCGGCTACCGATACATGAATCAATATTTTACCAGCAAACACAGGGTAAATGGAATATAAAGGTAGATAATTTACTAGTAAATTGATTTTAAAAAATATCTCCCAAATGAATGAATACTACACTTATTTTTGTTTTTAATGATGTGTCTATTTTTCTGCTACTTGTCCATCGCGTGTTTTTCATCAATTTTATGTCTGTATATTAACTTTATCGCCGACCTTCACTGTGCTAAAGACAATTTCAGTATTCAGTGTAGATGACACCAATTTTTGTAATGACCTTGACCTAATTTTTTTGCGTTCATAAACTTGTTTTATCATATACACCTAGCATTGAAGGGCGTACATAGGTCGGAGAGTTTGTTACTTTTGTTTTAAGGCTAAGTTGTGACATCTTATCTATTCTAGTAGCAACTTTTAAGGTCTGTATTCAACACTAAACTGAAACAGACTGACGATGAGAAATATCTCACTACTAGGCAAATAATCCTTAACGCTACATCATCTATTTTCATGGCCTTCAATATAAGTCATGTTGGTACGATACATTATGAGACGTAAAGTCTTCTATAGTAGTAGACTAGGACTAGCTCAGATAGACCTTGGAACGTTTTAATTGACAATGAAACTTTAATTTAGACGAAACAAAGGCTGATGAGAATCACAATTGATTCATGAGTACCGGTAATTCTGCAAATATTCTTGAGACTATCCGAATCTAGTCTCTTTAAACTAACATACTGTAGTTCAGTTTATGATTGGTTCGCTAAATTTTAATGCAACCACTAAACATTAAATTATCTTTATAGAAAAGAATCTGAGAATGCCTAACCCTATCTCTTTTCCTTCCAGGCATCGCTTTCCTGATCATCCCGGATCCGCGATTCACCCTAACAGCAATAGGAGCGGATTTCAAATACACCTCATGGAGGGTCTTTGTCGCCGCCTGTGGTATACCAAGTCTCTTCGTAGTGCTACTCCTTATGCCCTTCCCTGAGAGCCCTAGATATCTGCTCTATGCAAACAGACCTGAGCAAGCCTTGCAAGTGCTGCAGAGGATCTTCGTAGTGAACACAAAGTTGCACGAGAAAGACTTTCCCGTGAGTTAATTAAGATCAAGCTTATCAAATTTATATGCAAGATGTATCCTTGCAGACGTTGATGTGACAACCGAAATAAACTTCACTGTACCATGGCAAACGAACACATTCAATGATCACACATGGAAAACTAAATTAATATTATAAACTTACCAAGGAATTAACCAGAAAATGCTATGTGGTTATATGCAGTAGAAGTGGGAACCAGGGATCTCTGTATAACTGTATGTCAGCAAAATCTCTGTATAACCTACTATTTTGAAGTGATGATGGCTTACTAGATAACGTCTTCAGACACCACTTCGTTGGACGTAGCTTGGAATCCTAGCAATAGGTTCGGAGCTTTCAGTGAAGGGAAACGTCGTGATGAAACTACAGCATGGTGGTAGGACTCCTTCTAAATCCGTTTGGCTGGCTACTACGCTCAAGTTGGAAATCTGTCGCCAGGCACTTGTTACTGTGTTCCTGCAGCTGCACTTGAGAGCCAGCTCCCTCTAGGTTTAGCGTGTTTACCATCTTAGGTCACATCGTCATTTAACATCAGATGATATTGTGGTCAAACGCTGAAACCCATAAAAAAATAATACTAGATCTTGGCCTATGAATGACAATCATAAGATCCTTTTTGGAGAAAGTGTTTAAAGCGTCCCTCGTAGGTTCTTATCTGGTTTGACTAAGCAGCCATAGAAGTGCCGGCAGTGGAATTGAGCATTGATGGACAAATAGGGGACCCTAAAACCTACCTAACCTTAAACTTAGGTCACAAGTCATAAACACTGCTCCGAAATTCCTCACTCTACAAAATGGTTGACTCGGCACCCGTACAGTGAATCTATTCAATGCTAAGAATTTCGTCTCTTGCATAAATTACATTCTGTTGCACTATAAATTCCTAAAATAAAATTGTTGCGCATATCTAGAGTTAGGAAAAACCTTGTCACATTTGATAACAGTACCAAGTTTTTCAAAAACAGCTACAACAATGGCTATTTAGTTGTCTGTATGTAACGATCGCTGTGATATTTTCACGAAGGCTTGATGTGATCTTGGGTTATAATGTTGACTCATCATATATGAGCCATTAAATCATTAAGTCCATAGACTTAATTATCAATTGTAATCCATCGGTCTATGTTAAAGTGATGAGTGAGAAATTTTAATTATATAAATGTCCAAATAAATAGGGTGTATTGTAAATTATTTTATTGGTCAATTTTGATAGGTGGAATCCATGATCAGCGCCGGCAATGGTGAAGAGGAGGAAGTAGTTTCAGCTGATAATAACGGGAACGAGACCAAAGCACCTCTAACCTGGCGCCAGAGATGGCAAGCGTTTTGGTACAGGAAGAAGATGCTTGTTACCCCTCCGTATATTGGACTACTGGTGCTTTGCTGCTTTGTCGATTTTGGTCTTATGTTTAGGTAATTTATTTAACTTAATGCTTTGTTTACTTGACAGAATTAGACTCTATGACTACCTACATTATTTAGTAAGGACCACAATAAATTGATCTATTTGAACTATATTTTTGACTTTTTTAAAGTCAATTCCAATTAAATCCAATTTTAAGCCCTTTATAAGTTATTTTACCTCAAGCAGACAATTGCCACTTTTACTTGTTGTTTTTTTAAATTTTTCTCTGTAAATATATTTCTGTCATAATTTTGATAAAACCAAAAATGTTGACAATTATTTATCTTTATCAGTTACTACACATTAATGATGTGGTTCCCGGATTTGTTCGAGCGATTCAGCCAATTTTCATCGTTATACCCGGACGCTTCAGCCGGTGTTTGCGAGGTCTCCCTTGCTCTTGCCAACGATACCGCCGAAATTATTGTAAGTTTAATCCGCAAATATCTATAAATTATCGTTAAACAACGGACTTCAAACCTCGGAACTGTGCCTTAATCAACTGCAAAGTAAAGTAACACAATTTTAATAAACAAAGTGTCGAATAAACGAAATGCTAATGTCATGAGCTCAATGACCTCTGTAAAGTGAGAAACGAATTTATCGTATAAACCTATTATTGGAAGTTGAAATGTGGGTGCAGTGATTGAAAAAAAATGAGAATTAGCTAATGTTTTAGTCCAAAGGAACAAAAGCGAGAGAGATTGGCGTAGAATATAAATTTTACTACTGTAGAAGTGATGGTGAGACGAATGATTTAAGACTTGTATGAAGCCTAATACTCCACTAAGATCAATAACAGTTTTTAGGTAATAGTGTTAGGTTTTATAACAAACTCCCAAAGCACATTACCGATTTGCCGGATAGTCTAGTTCAGCACCATGTCAATCGGGTTTTAATGTCTATAGGATGGATCAATATGTGAATAACAACGGTGACGTCTGGAAATGATGCTAATCTTTGTGCATACACTAAAAACGAATGTAACTATCTATCTCTGTAAAAATATTTACCATTTAATGATAAACCAGATCGAGTTTCTTGCCAGTTCTTCTCGATGACGCGGTTTTTTGTCCGAACCGGTGCGCGGTGGTAGTTTTGACGTTCACAAGTGCCTTCTCAGGGCCTAAATTGAATAAAGAATATTTGATTTTGACTCCTTTCTTGGAAGAGTATATTACCAGTAAATCTACAAGAACTAATGTTTCTGAGACATTGTTATTCCATACTCGGTTATTGCTGTCTGAAATAGCTGATTTAACTAATCTATCAATGTTTTTTATTTGTTCTAGAACAAACCTGTAACTTTGGATAACAGAGTATACATTCACACTCTGGTCGTGGCGCTGAGTTGCGTCCCCACCGCGCTTTGGGTCGGTCTTACAATCAACATCGTTGGAAAGAAGCTTATGTTAGGTAAGTTATGAGGCCTGCATAAAATAAACTCGGGAAAACTAATTACTGATCTTGAAGAGAAACACCTTGACGTGAGATGTGAAGGTATTTTTACAGAAGGCACTGCGTCTGTGTCTGTGGAAAAATCAATCAGCGATTGCAGCAATTATGTGAGAAACTAGACAAAATCGCTGTGGCGGGTTTACCACTAAATGTATGGTGGTTGCAACATAATCATGCACAAATGCCTAGCACACCGCTTGATACTAGTTGGTTATGGAATGCGATATTCCTAAACGAACCACTATTGCCAGTTTATACTTAGTATATGTTTGGTCGCAATCCAATGAAACACAATTCTCATGTTTTAAGTACAACCCTGTATGAATGATGTCTAAATGAGACATAGTCATAGTCAAAGGCTTAGTTGATAACGTCTACGGACACTGCGTCTATGGACGTAGGTTCGAATCGTTGCGGCTCCGTCGGAACTTTCGGTGAAGGAAAAATATCGTGATGAAACTAATAGCATGGTGGTAAGACTTTTTGTAAGCCCGCCTGGATAGCTACATACCACCTTTAAGTAGAAAACCTGTTGCCAAGCACCTGTTGCTGTGTTACGACAGGTGCATTTCGGCTCCTAAGCCAAAGTTTCGTAATTTCTGACCGCCCACTCCCTCTGCTCAGCAAAAGTAAGCAATGCTCTTCTCCCTCCCATGCTTACGTAAATATTTATATACCTAAGTATTTTTTAATCAGTTTTTAATCAGCAGTTAACAAGTCTAGCAATAAGGAATTTATAGTCTATAGAGCAATTAACTTATAGTGATTCGCTACTAGGGTGATGATAGCCCAGTAGTTGAGATCGTACGCTTCACATATCAGACCTACATATCCTGATCGCTCCATCTCTCATGTCTTCGAAAATAAGCATATCAAGAACCCTCCGTCCCCATTATTGCTTACGTGATACTTTGATGACCTCTTTGAGAGCCAGTCCTCTCTAGGTTTGGCGTGTTTACCATATTAGACCACGTCATCATTTAACAGTTTGTGGTAAAACACTAAAACCTATATTACATTTTAAATAACTATGATGGGTACTACACCGTGTTTAACGCGATCCAGTATTTTACATCTATTTCGTAAAAGAAATTATAAAGAGTTTATGAAACAATTTTTTCTTTTGCAGTCATAATGTTGATCAGCTCCGGGCTAGCTGCTCTCGGTTTGAACCTGGTGCGATCTTCATTCGAGAATTTGATACTGTCGTGTGTATTCGAAGCTATTGTCAGTTGTACTGAAGCTGTACTGTTTTGTGTTATATGCGAGATATTCCCTACGAAAGTGGCGTAAGTAGAAATTCTATTGTTTTTAAATTTCTTGTAATAACAAAGATATTAGTATAGAATCGTGATTTGATTTTTTATATTTATCTAAAAATATAACTATACAATAATTTATAATTTACAAAATAAAGTTCATAAAAACAAAAAAGTTGAAGAAATCGATATTTGGATAATCGAGCCTCTAAACCTCGATTTTTCATGAATTCGGATTCGGATCAGACCACGGTTCGGATCGATTTAAAATACGACTTTGTTGCAAAGAATCGTCATACATTACCTTCACGTGTGATTAGTAATGTTTTATGCAGCGAACGCCGAGATCGCTGTCAGATGGCAGGATTTTTCGAACTTACTTGACAGTTATTAGATACTATATTCAACTTAGAAGTAAGATTTCATGTCACTCTAAATAATGACTTTACTTTGATGTCGACTGAAACACCAATCTGTCACACTGCATTAACATAATAGATGGCGAACCAAGCTGTTTAATTGTCTGTTTTTAATCATTCAACTCCTCTTATACCATAATAAATGACAGAAGGGTATAATTATTCTTGATATTCTTCTGCATCCAGCGCGACGGCTATGGCTGTTACTGTTATGTGCGGTCGCGTAGGAGCCATCGTTGGAAACGTGGTCTTCGGAGCTTTGGTCGATGAGCACTGCATCGTTCCCATATACATGTTTGGAACGTTGCTTATCAGTGAGTAACTAGTTTTTTTTCTTTCTAATAATACCTCTACAGCTGCTGGAGACCAGCAGTCGGTTTCTATATTGTTCTGTTTTTTATTGTAGCACGGGAAAGTGATTTATGAAATAACAACTTTCCTATTACTCCAAAGCATATCTGAAAGCACGCTGTACCCGTACATACACAAAATGGCTCCCACTTGTTAACATAGAATAGACATGTATTCGACATCTTAATGTGAAATAAATAATAAAGTAATTCGATAAACTTTAATTAATATCTACATAAATTACGTCCATTTTTCTATTATAGTAATTTAAATTATTGATTTCTATTTGCAATAAAAATACAAACTTCTTTTTTGTTTTTGTTTCTAACAGTTTTGACAAGTAGTGAGTGAATATGGAGCGGTTTATTCTTATTTTTCTGTTTTGTTTTGGCACCGTAGAAGTATTTGCCTTGTATGAAAGTCATGTCTTTTTCAATTTGGTAACCAATCTTTCAGATTATTACTATTATTTTCAAGTTATGATAATACAAGTGACGCGATAATTTCAATGTTATAAGAAGATGGAGGTTCCCTGGTTAGAACTTTCCATGGAGTTTTTGTGTCATTTCAGAACTCCTGCCCCGTGGTATTATTTCTCACCCATTTCACTTGTGCATAATAACCGAACTATATTACGTAAAACACCATCAATATTACAAAGTATAGAGTGAAACAACACAAGGTTATGAATAAAATATAAAATCCACTACATGCTAGACTAATATCCCGTCAAAAACTCCCGGTTTATTCTTTTTCTTATCGTGTGCTTTAAAACCGTTTGTCTGTCTGTGTTTATGGATTTTCATACTCTGATTGGATTTGTGATTTACATGTTTGAAATTCCGTGTTTCAGCGAGTGGCTTGCTGTGCATCATACTTCCTAAGAGCACTAGACCGGAGCGGCCGCAGTAGTTCATTATCGCCGATTAGTGTTATATTTTTATATAAATAAACTTATTATGTCTTATATTGAACATTAGTTTCATTTCAAATGCTCGTTTAATGTATTTTTTTTTTACTTTTTAGCCTCAATAAAATCTCAATTGAAAGAAAATTGTGTTTAGATTTATAATTTCATATTTATATAGCATTTGGTTTGAATATTTAAATTACATTTAAATATCTAAATTATCATATACTATCTTCGATCGACAATAACTAGATAAAGGATCATTCATGTACAAAATCGAAGCTAAAAGCTGTCCGCGTAAATATGCTATAGCTATTTGTTTACTAAGAAAGGGAGAAAAAAAAGTTTTAAAACAGTTTTAAGTTCAACCCAATTACAACCATGACACCTAGTAATAAAGTCACAAATGTTCAAAATATTATTTAATACTTACGATAAAACGAGCAAAGCAATAAATTACTCCCCTCACAAATGAAAAGACAACATAAACAACATTTAGTGTGAATTCAACCTTAACACGTAATGGATTAAGTACGTTTTCCCGTTATTGTGCGTGTTTGTGCGTGGTTGGAGAGCCTAGGCCAAACATTTGTACCATAGGTTTAAAATCGGTAATTTTGTTCAAAATTTAATATTATTTGTTAGTTTAAAGCTTAAAATATAACTTATTCAACATGTATTTAGCGAAAGTAAGATACTCCCGCCGTTATATTGCTTTTTCGGGTATTATTTTTGCATCTTTTGAATACACTGCGGCATGTGAAACGTGCTTAGATTGGCTGTGTTTCAAACATACTAAACAAAATAAACGCCGACCCGTTATCTAGTTATTGTTGATCGAAGTATACTATGCATGTTAGTTTCACATCTAGTAGGTTATATTAGTAATATCATTATCTGACATGTTATCCTACTATGAATCAGGTATGATTGGAAATAATTTTTTATCGAATAATTATATCTTACAAATCGAAGAAACTTTTTAATCACAATGAAAAATATTATATTGACAGCGATAGGAATTAACATAACAGTATGAAAAAGATCCGAACTAAAATATTTCTTCGAATAAATCCATATTACTTACTCGCATTTTTTTTTTTTTAATTTTGTTAAGAATTTTGCTTTTGTCAGACGCTTAATAGTGAAGATAATTATTAATATAGTTAATTAAATAGAAAGTTATTAAATAGAACCTCAGATTTTATATACAACACTGTATAACTGTAGATGTGTGAACAGCTGATTCTCTCCACCATCTCGAGCGCTCATTGCTCAGATCAAATAGCGCGCGCTTCCCGTTTCCTTTAACACTATTTCCGTCCCTTTTGCCAAAATCACCCCAAAAAAGTACTTAGAGGAAAGACTTTACACATAACAAAATTAAATTAACCCTATTTCCAAAAAGAAGCTGTACTTTTATGTCTATGGTTCAAGTTTTCAGAAACTACACGGCCGGTGTTTACGACTTATGCCGGTATTTATGACTTTTACTGAGCTAATTAGTATATATATTATGGGTCCAAAATTCGACCATAATAAAGTACCTACCAACGTTTTTCTTGAGGTATTGATATTATTATTCTTACATTATTACGTAAGGAGCAGCAGGATTTTTAAATAAGGTGAATTACTCTTATGTCTTCTGTAGCAAGCGAACAGCAAGTCTCCTATCCAAAATAATAGGATAGTAAGTTAGTCCGTTCAAATGCTCTACGAGAACACATAATTAAAAAACGATAGGCTAAAACACACCGTTTTACAATGGTCACATATAAAGACCAATCGCCGTGTTCAATCGCCATCGTAATCCTTCCACGGTAATAAGTATTACTACATAAGCCAATCTATGTAATTTATTGCAATGTACGTCACCCGTTTCTTAGCGGAACAAATCTTCGAACGTCAAACTGTGTTTAGAAATCTCAATATCCACCCCCATCGACCCGTAAACAGCAATGAAACACCGACGACAACTACATACACTTTACAATGTATTTTAATATACGTAGGCCATAATAACGGAACAATGTAATTAAAATTGAAACGACATCAAAGATAACACCCTTTTTATTAATGATTTCTTAAAACTCTAGACATAAAAATAAAACTGTAAATATGGTTACAGATTATTGGTAAAAATATAAACAGTCTTGGCTATCTAGATAATAACATATCCTATTTTATCGTAAGTCGAGGCTTCCATTCAATAGTAGACAGCCAATAGCAATTGAGTATTGCCAGGATTGGCTACCTACTAAACCAATGGTAATTTAGTATATGTCAACAATAGCTAGTCAATAGTGGGACCTTACTACAGGTTGACTGGTTCATAGAATATTTAATTTAATAATCATTGTATTGGATGTGACAGTTTTGTAAAGTGTGATTCCAACTTCCGGTGGAAAATATTTAAAATCTGAAATCCAAATATCCATAATCGTTTATTTTTGCATAAAAACAATGGACCCATTCATACAAATACAAATCTAAAATAAGAATTCCCTTCACACACATTTTTATCTATAAAAATATGTATCAACATAAACGTATATACAGATCCCATAAAACATGACTACTCAAGGTTTCCAGAGTTTGAGCAAACCGTCTTCACTGTACGATGCTAACAGGTTCTGATGCGGGTGGTGTGTCAAACCTATCACGGACTTGTCGTGGACCTAAAACAAATACAGATCACAGTAACAAACCACAATACAATTAAATGAATTATCGATTTCATTTTAAAGGTCACTTGTATATGCCCTTATTTAAGCCTAATCTTGCACTCTTGTATGTCTTCCTTATAAATTTCTACATACTTTTTGTGGCTCAAAATTCATGTACCGTGTTATTATTCCTAATCCACTTTGCTTGTGTACAATAATGAAATCATACAATGCAATAATAATACCAGTATTACTTAATACAATATGAAATAACATTAAGTTTATAAATTAGAATAAAATCCGAAATATGAAAAATCAAAATCTCATCAAAGATTGTAAATTTAACAACAAAACATAGAACATAAATCTAACAAATACCAAAAACTGTCAACTTTATAAGAAACTGAAATCATATCGCAATTTCATCTTACCAAAATTTCATCATAAGTAGCAATGTAGCCAGATAAAATTCCTTACCACCGTAATGTGCTTGCATCACCATTCAGTAAAAGCTTAAGCATTTTATAAAATTTGACTACATTTCAAATATCATCTATACTAATATTATAGAGGTAAAGATTGAGAATTTGTGAGGTTGTAGGGGGTAATTTCAGGAACTACTAAACCGATTTTGAAAATTATTTTACCAACAGAAAGCCACGTTATTTGTGAGTGTCATAGGCTATATATTAACCCGAAAAATGAAAAGACTTTTTGTGGTAGCAGGATTTGCAAAGTAATTCGGAGAAAAAACGGTTGAACGAAAACGTTTCTTGCGAACGCTGCCTTGACGATGAGAGATATATGATTGAGTTCTAGAGAAAAGTTGTAGAGCTTGATAATGGCTACAAAAAAGTCGCCGACAGCATATGTCTAACTTTTATATTTAAGTAACAAAAAGTAGCTTTTTATATTTAAAAAAATATTTAAATCGTTAACTGAATCGCGTCGGTCGCTGTGGGTGAAGGGACGTGGCTAATAGCTATTATGTGTACAAGGTAGGTAGTCGCACGGCTCACTCGCAATGCCGGCCTGCAAGGCGCAGCGGACGTTGATGAAATTCAAATATCCGAACACTTTCGACATTTTTTTAATAAACAGTTCTTGTCAGAACTACTTTTTGGCAGTTAGGAAATTCATCTTCTATACATATAATAAGACTGTAAATATAACGTGTCTGTACTTTTTCGATTTTCGTGAAAAAAATTATTGCAGGCGTAAGTAATAAAATAAGTAATAAAATACATTTAAATCATTTTTAGAAATGTCTGTCTGTCTTTTTGTATGAACACGCATCACTGCTAATGTACTGAGTTCTCAATAAAACCTCACCAAGAAAATCATAAAGCACATCATTCGGAGTAACTTAATCTTTGTTTCATTAAAATCGGCTTTATCATAAGTTACTGTAATTTGAATGATGGCTCGAGTTAAATACGAGAGTAGTAATCTTTAATTAATTTGGTTGAACGCGATAATCTCAAGAACTACTGGTTCGATTTGAAAAATTCCTTCAATGTTAGCTAGCTCATTTATCGAGGAAAGCTATTGGCATTATATTATCTCACTAAGACCAGTGGGAGCGGAGCACCAATTAAGAGTGTTTCAAAATCGTTTCTTTTTCTTTTGAGAGCTTCCGCTGTGTGCTAGCCTTAGCCCAAAGTAACTATTCCACGCGGGCGAAGTCACGGGCAGAAGCTAGTCACAAGTAAAAATGTTTTCCGCCCAACAAGGCACGGGTCATCTAGTAATTCTTTATTTTCCTTGTTATTTCTCATATAACGATTGTACCAAATAATTTGAGGATTAATGAATATACTAATTATATACCAATTATTAGTGGGAAAGTACTCACGTTGATGGTTCTCTCGAGCTTCCCGGTGGTAGAGCAGAAGGCGTACAAGACGAGATCCTCTCCAGCGCAGTAGACGAGCCTGCCACGAGCACTGAGCGCTGCACACACTAGCGCTCCGCCCTCCTCTTCCCTGCGACCACTAGAGAACGACCTCACAATCTGGCCTTGCATGTTCATGATCACTACCGTATTGGTTCGGTTACACACAACAAAATGATCAGGGTTCTTCGGGGTCAGAAGAAGAGAGTTAACCGGTGGCTCGCCTCCACCGAGCGGCTTCAAAGTTCCAGTGCATTCCCCGGACCGGAGTGCCCACACTTTCACAGTACCGTCCGATGAACCACTTAATATAGAGTGTCCATCCGGGGTGAAGACAACCTCGTTCACGAAGGACGTATGACCTCGGAACTCCTTCAGGATCTTGCCAGACTTGAGGCCGTGGATTCGTATGGTTCGGTCGAAGGAGGCGGACAGGATCTGCGTGTTGTCGCGGCTGAACTGGAGGCACGTCACGCCTTTCGAGTGCGCGTTGTCCAGTTTGCGCTGTACCTTGCCCGTGGACACTTTCCACACCTGAAAAAACAAAATATCGAAATAAATCGCACCACTTTATTATTAACTACATTTATTCCCATATCTTTGCCCAATTATAGTCTTAATGCAGAAAAATATTGTAATTAGGACTTTTTTTAAATATGATTGATTATTTATCAAATTCGGAAATATGCATGTTTACATGTTCATCACTCTATGAAATTCATTCGAGAATTTCTGTTTTGTCTTTAGAATTTCTATAAGTATTTTACAAAATAATTCAAGATAATTATGTAAACTTCGGATGTACCAAATTTAATAAAAATATTGAGTTCTTGAGATGAACGCCGACATATTCACGATTAGCGGCTTTTATATGGTTATAACTATTTTATGTTGTTATAGAGTGATAAATTTCAACACTGTCATACCTTGGAAATTATCATACCTGAGGGTTTTTCGTGAAGTTTTTATTCATACTCTATAGCTCACTTTAGCTCGCCGCTAGATAGCGCTACTTTATTGTTATTTCATTGTACATGGTAACGTTATAGCAAATAAGCTTATTATCACAAATAGCTTTGACCAAGAATTCATCAAAGACATGAATAAATGATTCATTCACTTTATTGCACTTTTTAGTTCGTACACTGGCAAACTTATTACCGATTTTTTTTTCTATATACCTTGATCTTGCCGTCGATGGATCCAGCTGCGAGCGTGTCACTGTCTCGCGCGAAAGCCAGGCTCAGCACCGCTTCCTCCATACACATGTACTCCTCTTGCGCCTGGTAGCGGAGATCCTTCCGGATCTTGCCCGTTGTGAAGTTCCACACCTCCACCACTCCATCAACTGAACCTGTCACCAGGTATTGCCCATCCGGGGAGAACCTGTTAACACACAACTCGTATTATAAGTAAAACGACGTAAATATGTTACCTATATGATATTTTGACAAAGCAAATGGCACGATAACGCACACATACGTGAAATAATATTTGAAACTCTACAAGTCAAAAATAAAGAATAATCAGAACAGATATGACATGTTGCTTTGTTAAAATACATGCATAAAGATGGATTGACTCACAAATGCTTTATTTGCAACATCGTGTATAATTAATAAAAATTTGAATACTTATTGAAAGTACATAAATGAAAATAAAATCAATTTTATTATGCAAATTTAATTAGCATTAACATTTAATTTTCATTAGCTGGATCCAGGTTGGTCATAAAATGATTCTATTATTAAAATTTTGGTTGATGTTGAGTAACTGATCGATCAAATTACAAAAAGGACGTCATCTATGATTGACAGAATACTTTTATAACTGCCCCTCAACATCACCCCGACGTATATAATTATTATATAGATAGGTTCAAATAAAATATAGATAATTTAATTTTCCCTGTTACATTTGCATTTCAATTAGAATATACAGTTAAATAATATGAAATAGCAATTAAAACAACACATTAAAAACACTATTCAATTTAATTATATGAATAACAAAAATAAATCTACGATTTAAATATATTCCACAATTAGTATAGGCAAGCAGTACTGTTCTTATAATATAATTTTGATCTTTGATCTTTGTTCCGTTTGTCATTTTTTGACGTAAAATTTTACGCTGTAATATTTAATTTATGAAAATATTTAATTATTAATAGAAATAATAATTATTTACGAATGATATGTGATTCCTTACTTCTACAAAATCAAAATACTCTTTATTCAATTTAGGCCCTGAGAAGGCACTTATGAACGTCAAAACTACCACCACACACACACACACAAGTTTTGCTTATATAGTTTGTACAATAAATGCCTCATAATACATGAGGGCATTTTGACAGTTTTGGGGCATTCAATGAATTGATCAGTACACAACACACTCCCGTTACTGCTGACACGATACTGAGGTCACTATTGGCTATTTAGCCACGGTTTGACATGTCGCGCTATAACGTATCTACAACTTTTTTACTTATAATATCACTGCATTCTAAACATAAATGTAAGAGTTACACCATCTGTTAACTTTTTATAACATCTTTCATTATAACGAAAAACTCTCTAATTCATCCAATTTTCTTGGTCTACCCAAGAAAACCCATTCATGGATACATTCTCTATAGCACAGCAGCTATTCCCTGTGACACCATTCATAACATAGATATCAGTAAATATTTACAGTGTATTATCAGTTTTATTGTATATTGCTAACAGTTTTTAAAAGGCTCAGACTAAATTTTTAAAGTGTCGAAATTTCAAAAAATATGTCTGTAAGTTATAGTAAACAAGCATATTGCTTTTGTTATTGGTAATCACCAAGAACAGATTACCGTTATACTCTTAGATTGCAGTTTCTCTATAAAATTTTGGTATCAATGACTAAACACATCAGGTACATATCTTATTTAGTCATAAACCAGCTTTGAAATTGTTCTTATGACCAGTAAAAGAAAATCAGAAGAAAAGTTACGATTCATGGAATAAAAAAGAGAGAAAAGAAAAACCAATCATGAAAACTCGTAATAACGATAAATAAAACTTGAATCCCGTAAGTTTTATTATAAAGAGTATTTACTACATGGAAAACCATGTTTTTATTTCCTACGTTACTACAATAACAGTTCAGTAAATTCATTTTATGAGAAAATTACCTACAAATATTTTAAAACATGCTGAACCAAAAAAAGTTTATCATTTATACAATATGTAATTATTACAAGTACAAACAAGATACAAAGGTAAACGACTCGGTATTCTTGATCAGAATACATGTAAAATTCTTTGAATACCTTGCACATTCAACATGTGATTTCTGGCCAAATTTTATCATCTTTGACAGCTGAGTGGGGCACCGATCATCTTCTTCATCCCTGATGGCAGCTTTACCACGGAACAAGTCAATGGTTGTACCTTTAAGGTAAGATAGTAGAATCTATTAATATTTAGGTACATAAATAGAAGTCATTACTAATATTACTTCCTGTGATATCTCAAGATAGTGCACCTATGCATGTTGTCCCAGCGCAATTCCTTAAACAGTGAAATCTACTATTATGGTTCATTGAGTGTTCATTTTAATAATAACTTAGTTTTATATATGTCATCATTTGACCTATGACTGTTGATTTGTTCTGTATGCACAATAGTGCACAAATACTTGAAAGTATAAGGAATCTTATACTATTAATATTTACTAGAATTATAAAAATTTATACAATGCTTCAAGAAACCTATACCATTCTCATCTGCATAAGGATCATCCTGCTGTACGAAACAACAAGAGGAAATGTTGTGTGTAGGGTTGTGGTAAACCCTAATGCAGTACCACTGTACTACTACTGAAAGAGGCTCACAAGACACATACAGCTTTTCACTCCTTGGCTGTGTTTCTTCTACAAAATGTTTAGTGCAAACACGGAATATTATTTATTGGCTTGCCTTGTCAGAGATGAGTACACATTTTTGAAACACAAGCCTACAGAATAGAGACACATATCTATACCAACAATAGCAATAATCTATTCACTTACGAAAAAAACATATCTAGCAAAGGCAAGTTCCAGAGTGTACTTTCAATTGTAAATATTTAGATAAAATTGTCTGTACTAAAGCAAAGCTTAAGTTTTGGAAAATGGCTCTTTGAATAAACTTCTATTTTGTATTGATTATATTTAGCTTTTTTGGATGAGTTTGCGGATCACTGCCCTAACAGATCACTGCCACCATAAATATAGCAAAAAACATCAAACATACAGTTTATCTTATGATTTATGAACATAAGTTTAGCCATCTTTGGTGTTCAATATATTAGCCACTCTAATTCGCATCTCATAGTAGTTGTTGACCTATATTATACTTGATTATAATTTGAACTCTTTAAGGGCATCTTCAGTAGTTATGTCTAAAGTGTTTATGAACTTACTTAAGCCACGTATATTGTATTGCAATTTTAATTAATTATACATTATCTTATCTCATGGAACCTCATCTCAAAAAAAATATTTTTATACCTCAATATTAATACATAGTAATTTGTCCAAGTTCTCAATAAAATTTATAGGATCTTACCAGGTGGTAGTAAACCCTGATGCTGCTGCCATTTGAGCGCCTGTCCGAGCAGTGCGAGCAGACGCGAAGATGGAACCACGGAGACCTCACCGGCGAGTGCTGCAGCTATGCCAGCGCGACGTCGCTCTTTGCCACCCCCACTACCATAAGCCTCACGAGGGTCGAAGTACGATCGAGCAAGTAAATTTTCTATCAGGAAAACACAATTATTATTAATTTTAACTATATCAATAGAAAATATTCCTATTTTCTTTTCTAAAGTAGTATTATAATTAAGTCAACCTATAAGAATCCCACTACTGAGTCAAAGTCCTCTTCCAGAAGAAAGGTCTGAATATAATTAATATCACAACCAACTATGTATTGACAATTCCAGAAACAGGAAACTCCATAGTTCTACATTTTTTCCCACATGTGGTGGTGAAACATTTCTTGCTTCCTCACAATGTTTCCATTTACTGTATGCTTTAGTGTTATTAGTAAAAATTATTACTTGTATTAAATTTGAATTTTCTTAATTAATGATTTACATAATGCCCCTAAAAAGACAATAAGAACTATAAGATAAAATCAAACTAAAATAGGTTGACACTTTCATGCCCAAAACTTGCACAGAATTTCCTCAGCAACAAATGGTACTAAAATGCCTGATGAAATAGTATCTGCTAAATCAGTACATTGTTTTAGAGACACTTGACAACCGACTACAGACCTATAAACTAACATTAATAAGTGAACATCTACAGTGATCAAAAATCCATAAACTTCAACACTGCAAGTACATATCAACAAATATATTACCAAATAAATAAAATTGTTGATACATGATAAGGTTTAAACCTGTCGACATAAGGTCAGTATTACACTAGTGAGACCACTCCATCGAAAGTAAGATTATTAAGATAAGATATAAGATATATTACTTACTATACAAGAATCCTAAGTAATATAAACTTGAATGTGTTTATTTACATAGGCAAAATGTACATTAGCACAAGTGACTCCATAGGCAAACTTTAGTTATACAATAAAACAGTAGACAGATCAAGTGTACATTAAATATATCTGAGAAAATGTACTTCAGGCAGTTTAGGAATCAATGGCACAACAGATTTTGTTCACTGTTTAGTAAATATTTAAGAATACTTATGTTTCAATTTGGATAGTTTAAAATTAGTTTCTAGTAAATAAGATTAAAAATTTACCTAGTCTTATTAAGTGCACATAATTGTGTCGATTACGATAAGTACTCTGGGCTCTTGCCTATATGGAAGACATGGCATTAAGAATAGGACCTTGTCCTGTTGTTGAATATACATAGACAAACTCAAAATAACTCAGAAATACGGAAAAAATGTGCAATATAATACCTAAATGTATGTATCTGTCAGTCTCTTGCTGTTTCATTAGCAAGCATGGATGTGTCTGCCGCAGAAGTGAACGAGCAGCCCCAAGCTCACGGAGTTCAATCAGCTCCAGCACCACCTGCTCGTACAGATCCATCAGTTTCTTATCAGGCAGCTTTAGAGATGCCGTTGCCTTCAAAACTGTGTCCCAGTGACCATTGTTGATATCGGCGCAGAATCCATCAACACTGTCCACAGTGTTCAGAGACACACCCGTTTCCTCCTGTTCAGTACACTCCTGTTTATTAAGGCGTAAATGCGAAACAACAGAGATGTATTTGAAATAGTCAAGGCAAAACTAACCTGTAAAGTTTGCAGAGTTTTCGTGAGATTTGACTCTTTCAGATACTGTTGAATAAGCCGGATCACGCTGAAATATAAGATTATTAATTTTCTTTATTTGGAATACCATAATTCGTTTATTGTTTGAAATTAAGACAAATGTAAACAATTCCAATTTTATTTTATTACTCACTCCGCAGACTCGATTTCGATAGACATAGTACAGATTTAACAATTAATTTATCATAAGAGTGTAAGTGTACAACAATAAACACTTTTATTCGTTACGAGTTGTTTTATATTATTTTACAAATCCGAATTCTCAATATTACTCGTACGACTAATAGTCCACAGACTAATAGTCTGTGTTCAATATTTATCTTTAGACCACAGAGTATGATATAAACAACAGAAGCTTTAGACTACTTCACAGATAATTTGTCGTAAATAGGGACACAAACGGCATGTCGATATTTTGTAACATAGATTTACTGTTCATAAACATCAATGTTATAAATTTATAATCTTTATTTATAATTGGGGTTTGGTCACAAATTGACCATGTCACCCCAGTGATTAACAACAAAATAAAACAGAACAAACAATCAATAATTTACCGGTTTTTCATTCCAACCATAACCAGCCAGTAAAGCATTCTCGCTTCCCCGGAAAACATCAATGTTGAAACTCCTAACATCGCCGATACATCCCTCTGTGTGAACGATATTTTAAGAACAATGTATTCCCTACCCACGTGCTGTCAATGTTTGAATACACCGATCTATCGTTTGTTACGCCATCGCTACACATTACAAATGCTGACTAAGAGTTCCAGTCCCACGATGCGGTAGATGTTCAAAGTATTACGCCATCGCCACACAACACAATCGATGACTAAGAAGAGTGCCGAGTTCCCAGTCCCAAGTTGCGGCATGTGTTCAAGCATGCGAGTCAGCGATTTCCACAACAAGTGCACGAACTTAGTGGAAACGTTCAGTGGTCCGACTCCTCCGTTCCCACATTGACCACGTATAAGTACTTGGACGAAAACAACGGAAAGACAGTGTTAACCTAACATCGGTAGCATTCACTATGCTATTAGTTTTAGTTTAGGTTTAGTGTGAGAGTTAGCCTAACATCGGCGACACTCTCACAATCTTAGTTTAGTGTGAGAGTAAGCCTAACATCGGCGATAATCTCTAGTTTTAAATTCATTTTTATAATTTTGTTTAATAAATTAATTTAATAAGTTTTTTTTTTAGATCCTCAGGCTCTGATCTTCGTAACTCGTTCATAAACATCGATGTTTTAAGGTTAAGGTTGAGAAAATTATTGTTTTTGAATTCTATTTCGTGGAATAAATATTAGTTATCTTCCTTTAAACATACAATTTCATTATATTTATTATTGTTTATTTTTTTTTCTAAAACATCTAAAAATATCATTATACCGTTCATAAATAGATATTTTCGACATTGATAATGCAATTTAGATATTTTTTTATGAACGAAGTTGCGTCTCTAGTCGTAAAGATTTCTCCCACCCATGACATATTTCTCCATACCATTTATCCATAGACTATTAGTCGTAGAGATTCATTTGCCCATATACAAACAAAAAATATATTAAATATTAAGTATACAGTGTATGAAAGAGGTTCGGTTTAGTGCAAAATATATACGAATTTCATACTGAATTGACTCCTACCTAAAGTGCCTGAACAGCTAACATAAGTTACTACACTGTTAAAAGTAATAATATGAAGAAAAAAACCAATCATAAAGTAGTACATACTGTAAAATTTATAAACCCTAGAATAAATTTATTACTAAATACATCAACAAGGAGTACAGACTTCTTTAAAATCAATTTAATTTTGTACTTTTGTTGGGCTCGTGTATGTATCTTATATATACTTATTCATTTAGATCTAATATGACAGGTTTAAGATTAAAAAATCAGTTATCAACTATGGTCAAATTAAATATCAACTTAAAACTATCTCTCTCGCTCTAAATAGCCGTGAAACTATGTACTAATTATGTATTACCCTAATTTCACGAACGTTAATAAAATGGTAGATGTAAACTAGTAAAACTATACAGTTCCATGAACGTTTCCAAGTTCTGACAACGCACCTATTATATCTTTTATTGGCTTTTTTTTTTCCTTCTCTCTCTCCCCCTCCCACCCCCTCCCCCTTTTTTTTTTTTCCCCCTCCCCCCCCCCCCCCCCCCCTCTCCCTTCCTTCTTTCCCCCTCTCTACCTTCCCAACCTAACTATCCTTTTCTTTCTTTTCTTATTTATTTATTTATTTATTTTTCCTTTCTTTCATTTCTCATCCACTCTTCTATTTTTTTTATTTTTTTTTTTTTATTATTTATTTCATTTCTTTTTTAAAAAAAAAAATAAAACCCTTCCCCTTTTTTTTTTTTTTTTTTTTATTTTCTTTTATTTGTATATGTTTTTTGTATTTTTTTTGATTTATTTTTTTTTTTTTTTTTTTTTTCTCTCTCCCTCCCCCCCCACCCCCCCCCCCCCCCCGACCCGAACCTCGCCTGGACCCCCTCCCGACGGGGGCCTGGCCTGGTGTGCGGGGGCGAATTTTACATTCAACCCCCGCCGCCCTGCCCGAGGTACCGCGGGCGCGGGCGTGACCCCGCCCTTTTTGGTTAGCTAGGCTATACTCATTCTTTCCCTCCCTTTTTTCTTCCTGTAGATTCGGTAAAATTTTTTCACGACCTCCTTTTTTTCCTCTCTCCCTTGCGTCCGTTTTCTTTTTTCCCGGCGTCCCCCCCTAACACCCTCAAAGATTCACCACTTTTTTAAATTTTTTTTTATTAATTATTTTTATTTTTATCTAATTTAAATCTATTTTCTCCTCCCCATCCCGATCGACTCTCCCCCCCCTCCCTCACCCCCCGGCCCCCTTACCTTATACTCAATTTTGTTTTTTTTTTTATTTTTTTTAAATTTTTTTTTTTTTTTTTGCAAATACAAAACCACTACATCTCTTTATCAGACCAATACATTATTTTTTTTATTTTAACTTTTTTTTTGGGGTCATCTTCTCTTTTTTCTCTTACAACAGATCGAGGCGACCCCACCCCACACCACCCTTGCTTTTTCTCCCTCTCTTTTTTTTTTATAATTAATTTTTTTATTTTTTTTATATTTTACCTACTTACTTCTCCTCCTCATTCCTCCTTGTTTGTTTTTATCTTACCGCCCGTCTTTTTTTTTTTATTTCTTTTTTTTTTATGATCGATCCCCCCCCCCCTCTTTTCTTCTCTTTTCTCTTTCTTCAATCAAAATCACCCACCACTATGATTCCTTCTTCTTTGTTACTTTTCTTTTTTTTTTCCCCCCCCCCACCAAAAAGAAAATTGCCTTTCTCTCCCCCCTACCCCCCCCCCCCCCCCCCCCCCCGCGACGAAGTGATCAATTAATAAAAAAAAAAAAAAGGGGGGAGGGAGTGTGGCCTCTCGCCGCACCCCCGCGTATCTTATGTGTGATGACCATCTTTTTCTTTCTTCTTTATAATAAAATCTTTTATATAAGAAAAAATAATAAAATATATTTTCTCATCTATAATATAAAGACATCATTTATTTTTTTTCTACCCCCCCCCCCCCCCCCTTTTCATCGGCCTCCCCGCCGTCAAAAAAAATTTCTTTTTTTCCTTTTTTGTTTTTTTTTTTTTGGTTTGGATCGGCATTTAAATTAAAAAGAAAATTCTCCCTGAGGCGGTATTTTTATTTTTTTTATTAATTTTCCCCCCGAACACCAAACTCTTCCGGCGGTATTAATTTTAAATTTATAAATGAACCCTGGAGACGGTTCAGAAGGAGCCCCCCCTAAATTTTACCTATCCTATCTAATTAATTTATTGGGCGATAGCTAGCAGGAAGCGTAGCTTTTTTTCCTGGCTTGTGATTTCCTTTCCCTTCCCCTTTTTTTCTTTCCACTGGAAATTACCCTTGGCCATGGCCCATTTTAAAATTAAAACCAAAAAAATTTTTATTTGGTCCGGAAGGAATCCCCTCCCCCCCCCCCCTTCCCCCTCCGGACCCGGGGCACCCCCTACCTTTGACCCCTTTTTTCACCCGAAAATTTTTTTTAAATTTTTTTAGTTTTGGGTTTCCCCGGGTGGAGACGCGAGTGCATGCTCTCCCCCCCCCCCGATCGATCCGATATGGACAGGGTCAGTGTTTTTATTTTTTTGCGAACACTTTTTTTCTAAACTCGCGGCTAGACATTCCGCTTTGTCTATACTGTCGAACGCGGGATCTTTTATTGGCGAAATAGACATAAGTTTATATACTTAGTAAAATACCACGGAACAAAGAGATAGGCCTTCTTCCGTGGTAAAAATAATTAAAGAATAGCAGAAATAAAATTAAATAGCAACATAGTAACAGACAAACCTAGGAATTAAAAATAAAATCTAGGGAAGAAAACAACCATAGACCAATCGTGTTTAAGGGTCATATGTTCTTCTTTGAACAAATGTTCTTTTGAACTACTGGTCTTGTTTCTATTGTATAAAAATAATATTTTCTGTTAGTACGTACATTGTTGCAAAGGTATTGAAGATATTTTAGTCGTAACTTCTACGAAATTCTAGAAATAGGTATATGACATTATAAGGTCTAAAAATACGGTTTACAAATTCAACAAAAGTACTGTGGTACATACATACTTTTATTTTTACCATGCTTACAATATAGGACCTCCACTAGGACTATTTTATTTTTCTTATTTATTTTAGGTCACTTTTTACATCTCTGGTCATTAGAGAACACAATTAACATAATACATGCATTATAGTACTACTGTAGGTTAGGTTACATTAGCTTATAAACTTTAATCATTTTCAAGAAAATTATTATTATTCTGTATATAGGACAGTCTAAGAAAGTTACAATATGGGAACAGGCTGATCATATTCAGGAATTCAATATGTTAACTCCAACCTTGTGAGGCTACATACATACCTATGTATATATTCTATGTATACATTCTTTATAATTTAATGTATGTTAGTGAAAATTTAAAAGTTAGATTTTGTAAAGGCATCGTTTTAATACTAGATATAATCAAAAACTATCCAGCCCATCTTTTAAAACTCTAAAGCAAGTAAAGTTTTTTTTGATAATAGTACTTACAAGTACCAATGCATATTACCTATATATGAGACACTAACACCATCACAAGGAACTAATTATGTCAAAAGGATGGATCTGTATATGTGAAAACCACAGTTACAACAATGACTTACATAGTTGTAATAAAAATCAAAAGAGACAAATCAGGTAGTTTATTGTTGGCTCTGCTCATTGAGTTGGTTATTTTTCCGAACGAATGGTTTCGAATGGTTGGAGTTTTGAAGATCATAAGCGGCTTTTATAGACACCAATTGCTTTAATGTTTGGAACACAGAAAAGGGTCTAGATTATACAAAATATTATACTGAGTTATAAATATTATATTTAAAAAAATTATAATTACTATCATTTAACATCAAATGTAAACAAATCTTTGACATATATGAATAGACAAAATACACAGTCAATAAAAAATGTAATTGCATGAATATCTCATAACTTTAGCAGTCATCAGTTATTCATGAACAACATTACTTATATAAGATTTCATTGTAAAGCAACAGTACTAGCACTGTTATGTTTAGACCTGAAGGGTGGCAACACTCACTTTCATACTAGATATTTGAAGTCAGTTGCAATTTATTAGCATTGACTTCAGGGGCTGGCCTTTTTCAAGTTGTTTATATACAAGGGGCCTTTCAAGTACTATGTAAGAATTTTTATTTTATTTCTGACCCCCTCTCCCCCTTGTCTTCAAATGTAAACAATGCTCTTACCCCCCTCGCATGCCTGCGTAAACATTTATATGAGTACTTTTAAATCTGTTCTGGTTAAATAAATAAATATTGCTGATGTAATCCCTACCCAGATCACCCTATCCCTTAAGTCATCAAAAATAAGCAAATCAAGGACTCCACCCCCCATCAGTGCTTATGTAATATTTGAAAGGCCCTCAAGTAGTGGATACATTAATCACTTTGCACTTTGGTCTTCACACCAAAAAAAAAAACATAATTCAGATTCCGTTCATCACTGGTCTGATGTATGGTTCCACTTATACATAGTCACATGAATGATTTTTCCACAGAACTTTTCAGCTATTTAGTGACCCACCAGGGAGGAAAGTCAAAGTGGAGAAGGCGGTGGTGGCAGATCTGGTGGCGTGAGGCACGCGTCCGACAGGTACGGGTGTGAGAGGGCCTGGCGAGCGGGCACGCGCTGCTCCGGCTCGTAGCGCAGCATCGCCTCGAACAGCGCACAGCCCTCGGGCTCGGAGCGCAGCGCGCTCGGCAGCAGCAGCCGAGCTGGCTTCACGGGCCACCGCGGGAAAGCTGCCCGGTAGTCCGGCAACCGCCGAGCTGCTGGCCACAGCTCGCCTCCAGGTGTGCCCAGGGCTCTGAACACACGGAACAGCTGGTCGATCTCGCTGTCACCAGGAAATAGTGTTTTACCGCTTGCCTGAAACAATTAAGCGATGGTTGTAGTGGCCTACAGCATGTTAGACGTCTGTACCCAAGTCGAGACCACCCTGCAGATGGTTATGAACCGTTCAGTCACTCTCTTTCATGGATTAACCATTGTATATGAAAACACTTGCTTTTGCTAATCGCCTCAAAAACTATTTAATAATTAATAATATAGTAATGATAATTTATAATGCAAACCAATAAAAAGAATATATATCGAAAGTTAACGTCAAAAGTATAAGCCCACATAAAAAAGTTTATGATATAAAAAACCACTTTTATCACGTATACTCACAATAAATTATCATTCACTACGATTTGTAATTTAAACTCACACAAATAAATGCGTATATTTATATTTGAATATATTTTTCATCTCGACTGATATATAACACGTATTGTAGATTCATATACCTATATCTGAATGTATCCACCTTGAATGTAGTTATCAGTTCTCACGAAAACGAAAACTCACGAAAATTACCAACCAACTTTGTGGTGTCGCTTTTAGGTGTCGGTGCGCGCGCACATCGTAAAAATGCACTCTACAAAATGTTCCCTGAACGTGCCAAAAGAAGTATAACTTCAAAAAGGGAAGTATAAGTCACCATTTCAGCAAATATACAGGCAAGGCTCCAGACGTCGACGGCGGTGGAATAAAACTTGGCTCCGAGCAGTATCTCCGGAGCGCGGTACCACAGCGTAACAACCTCGTGTGTGTAAGCTCGCACTGGGATACCAAATGCACGTGCAAGACCGAAGTCAGCCAATTTTATGTGACCCTCGGAGTCCACCAGCAAGTTCTGTGGCTTCAGATCGCGGTGCAGGACCCTCTGCGCGTGGCAGTACGCGATACCCTCTAACAGCTGCCGCAAGTAGCTCTGTCAATACAAAAAACAGTAACGTACTAAATGTAAGGGGACTGGCATGCAATTGCAGCTATAAAAATTTTTAAGTTACACTGTAAATCATCAAACTGCTTTAGTATACAAGTAACAACGTACCACTATACATATCCTTTTTATAATTTTATTTTAGTCTACTTGTGAAAAATTGTTTTATATACTTAATTTAGTAAGATATAAATTAATATTTATTCATTGTTACACTTTCAAATGAGATAAACAGTTTTCAATAGAAAACTATACAACAAAAATGTGGCATTAAAGTCACGTGATCGCGTGTGACGTCATTGTTCAATAAATAAAATAACATTAATAAACTTATAACTTTAAAACATTATATTACTGTTAAAACAAATAGAAAACTGAAATAAATTTCGTATAAAGTACGACTTTTGCATAGAGAACCGTCCACACGATTAAATCGCGTGTCGTGATACCTCATATAGGTATTTAAAGTTTGTGTCTTCTTGGTAATACTCGGTTCTCGTTGAGTGGACAAGGAATTTGCTGTCACTGAAATCCCCACCAAACCACCGCCTGCACTATTACTTCATTCCCTCTTAACATAGTTTCTTATTTACATTGACCTGCTCCTAAAGATTGCAGTGTGATGTTATATAACTTACAACCTTCCTCAATAAAATAGGCTATAGAATACAAAAAAATAATTAAAACTGACTGATAGTTTTAGAAACTAGTGCGTTCAAACAGAGTTTATACAAAATTATCATATAGTTTTAAATTTATAATCACAAATATTTGCATGCTTGCTTGCATATAGAATCATATTGAATGATGGTAGGAATGCTAACTGAAAAACATGTAAAGTTTGTCAGATAGCCCTCCATTTTTAATATACAGAAATGAGTACCTAGACACTCTCCTAAGCACACCTGCACCTGGAGGTTCTTGCTTGCAGTGTGGTGAACACGAGCTGCAAGAAAGCTAGACATCCACACTCTTGAGAATTTTTATTGTTCCATTCAATTTGTGCTTGTTGTTCTATTTTTCAATCCAAAATACCAACAATGAATGAAGTAAGAATAAAGCAATGGAAGACAAGCAAAAGAGGACCTGTATCTGAACTATACATCTTTTACTACAAGTGTGCATTTAATATTAAAAATGAAAACCTTGACGAGACCCAATCTGAGGGGTGCCTTGGTGAGATCCATTAGTCTTTTGAGATCCATATGCATGTATTCAAAGACAAGGAAAAGCTTGCTATCAACGAGCAAGACATCTAGCAGACGAACAACACTAGGATGCCGTAGTTCTCGCAGTACTGAGATCTCACGCAGTGCAGTTGACGGTACTCCTTCTGGCTCACTGCAAACCCAAATAATAATTGATTGTTTAATAGAAGTGTTCTGTCTTCCAAAACTTAAAAGTAAAAAAACTCATATTAAACATGATTCAAAATCAGTGCATCATATTCATTCTTTTAATTTACATATATTTCTCTGAATAAATTATACCAGAATAGCTCATTTTATAAAGTTTTACCGTGACAGAGTTGATGTACAGTGATAACAAACACAGAGCAAATCAAAAACAGTCTTGCCCACTGAGAAATGTCCACAATCCATTAACATGGGCAACTCTCATACTATCCTGTTCAATCTTTTTATAAAGCACAATTTTCCTAAGAGGAAGAAAGGCCAGAGATCAGGCGCAGTTTCATGGTGCAAAAAAAATATAGACACATCATACTTCTTTATTCATACCAAGATGGAGTTTACCATTCACCTGTAACTACATAGGCCTGAATGTTTTTCTCAAATTGTTACTTCATGCAATTATTATACTGGCATATGCACAGTAGAATTGTCTTCTACTTGCACACTTCACAACGTACATACTTTCAGGAGAAGGGTGTAACATATCTACTTTTTTTGTTGTAAATAATCCACTTAAATGTGAAAAACCCTTAGGTTTACTCTTAACTACCAACAATAAACAGAGCACATAGAAATAAACATCATTCAGTTTTAAACTATTGTAAAAAAATACCAGCTCTACTCAAAAACCACAATGTTTTCTTAGCCATTCTTTTTTACACTCATAGGTGCTTTCTCGGAGCTTCAATTAAACAAAGTATTTTTAAGATTGTATGTAATGAGACAATAGTATCATATCTTTAGAAACCCAAAATGCTAATAAGCTTATTCCGATAGATTATTTTATAATGATATTATATTTTAATTACAATACACTTATCACCTTGTCTTATTATTATTTTTTATGTAGTTCAATACTTACTCTAATTATGTAGTAAAGTAAAAAGACTGTAGTATTTAATATGTATTGTTAAATTCCCTTTTAATTTTTGTTCTCACATATTAAAATAACTTATGAGTACAATAACATTTTAATTGCATCTTTAAACTTTTTTTTTGTTAAAGGAAATATTGTATTGATTAACTGTTATTATATTGAACAATAATTTATATATCTATGTAGCCAGTGATGAAACAACTACATCTTGACTTTATTCAGCACATAATATACATACTACTAAGTGTTAAACAATATAGTTTATTCATCTGTAACAAAATTAAGATAACGAATGGTACATTGTAAATTAAATTTATAAACCTAATATGACGATATTAACCACTCCAGTGATGGAAACCATAAGGATTTAAGCTCCATACAAACGAAAGTAGACCTTATGACGCACAGGTTAGCAAACATTTTGGCAGCATAAGTTTTAAAAAAATACTGAATTTATTACAAGATTTGAATAATAATAAATTATATAATGTAAAATTACAATTTTTGTATAAAATATATTATTAAATTATTCTTTCACTCCTAAGAACTTTTTTTTTACTTAACCATGAAGTTTACAATATATTTATTGTATTTATACTTTTAGGTTAGAAAAAATATTTTACATAAAATACTTAAATAAATATTAAATTATTATTGTAATATACATATTTAAAATTGAATATCTAATAATTTAGACGTATGAATAGGATAGCAGCAGTTTTTTTAGTCAATTTACTTTACTATTTTCCTCCCTATTTATTTCATATAAAACTTATTGCAAGAAAATATACTAAGACCTAGCTAAATATATAACCCTTTAAGACTAAAACAAAATCCATACCTATCAATTCACTTGTCCTAATATTAAAACAAAAACATTTTGTTTCACTAATATGCAAGGATAGTAGTTTTTTATGAAATATATAGCAACGTTGATAGTCATATTACATTCTAAAAATTAATTGGTATTGATGTGAAAAAGGCATAAATATCATGTCTTGAGGGTATTTCTCCTATAGTGGCCCTTTTTATACTCATCAACCATACAATAAGATTGTTACAATATAAGCAGACACCAATGAAATTCAAAAACTACAATTATACTTTTGAAATAAAAATAAATTTCAATAATTTATACTTATTACTTTATATAACAATTTTCAAAACTGATTTAGAAATAAAACAATTACATACAATTACATTTTATTAAGGTATCATAAAAGAATGTATACAAAATGAAGAAACTAAAAATGATAGTGATATTTGATGACCACTGATCTTCATATACAGAGCACCTATAAACATTACAGAATTATGGTTTTGTTTTGTAAAATAGAATATGAAAGTTGTAAATAAAATACACACAACTATGTGTTGCAATACTCTGCACAACATATAAATAGGGACATCTTCTTAACCATGTACGATTCGATCATCAGCCTGTTACCAACCTACATTTCTGAAATATACTTTCATAACCAGACTGCAAATGTCATTTTTCGCGCCAAAACTTACTTTTCAAGTTTGATTTTCTTCAAGGCTATTTCCTTTCCAGTTATTCTATCTTTAGCTTTATACACAACTCCATATGTACCTTCACCTATTTTTTCCACTTTAGAAAAGTTATCCATGATTCAGCATGCGGGTGAAATTGGAACATCTGTAATAGTCATTATAGTAGTCTTTGATAATTATCTATAGATATTCTCTCCGCTCCTCAGTTCGTTCCTTGCTAACAAAATAAAATAATTTCAGAAAATAGTGAAGTATATACATAATCTAGATATCGATTAGTTAAATTATATAACTGAATTGTGACTCACAATGACCTAAAAATTATACACATGCCCCAAAAAAGTATCCTCAATAATTTTAAATTATTAATAACAAATAAAAAAAGTGCATTCAACCATGTAGCTAAATGAAAATGTTTTTTTATAAATATAAAAATCGCTAGGCTTAATTTTTAAAGTGAAAACTTCTTTAGGCGCGTTAAAGGGTATTTTTTATTAAAAGTATAATAATTTTAATCAACTTTGTTTATTACATAACTGCGTTGTTTATACTATAGTCATTTAGAATTAATTGAAAATATATAAATATAAGAATTTATAATGAAGATCTAGATATAAATTTTCTATGTGTTTACTTTTTACAAAAGCGATAACAATCGTCATATGATTGATAAGTTGTTGTACACACAATAGAAGAACACAGGGATTATTAATTATAAAGTTATAATATTGTATAATGTGTAATAATCAATTATAGATTAATACATGTAATAACTCAATGACGAATGGGATGACGACATCAGACAAGTGGCAGGATTCATGTGGAACAGAGGCTCATGAAAAGGATGAATGGAAAAGGTTAAAGGAGGCCTTTTTTTATATCACAGGAGGCAAACGAACGGGTAGTTCACCTGTTGTTAAGTGATCACCGCTATCCATAGACATTAGTAACAACAGAAGAGTTGCAAATGCGTTGCTAGCCTGTGTTTGGGGGGAGTGGACGGAAAGGGAGGTGAGCCTTTAGCGCTCTCACTGACCGTACGAAACGCAACAATGCAAGCACTGTTACTTCACGTCGGATTTTTGTAAGAGGGTGTCATTAACCCGGGCGAGCCGACCCTTTCATGCTAAAACTAGTAACAGCTTTTGTTGACTAGCAAAGAGATCTAGGGGTGATCCGTGATAACCAAGAAACATATATTAATTTAAACAATTTATTCAGCTTAAGAGTTAGTTTTAAGTTAAAATGGATTGTAATTAGTTTAAGCGATCTGAATAAAATGCTATTATTATTATATTATTAATAACTCAATATATACAATATATAGAATCAAAAATAGAATCTATTAACCATTTACTTAAAATCTACTTGGTTGCGCCGCTTTATATATATTTGAAATTCCCGCATTATTGTGATCAGATCGCGCCACTTTCCAGCCCCGCTCAATTACCCCTTCCTATGGCACATGCTTATATTCGGTAGCGCGTCGGGCGCGCCGCCACTGCTACCATTATTGTTGTTTCCGCGCCGCGCCGCGCGCGTCGGACGCGCCGCCACCACTGCTACTGTCAGTGTTGTTTCCGCGCCGCATCATTGTTGCTGTGTCCGCGCCGCGCCGCACCGCGCCGCATGCAAACAGTTTGAATTTTCATACATTATAAACAATAAGTGTTGTGTGGGAGAAAACCCAGTGGAGAGCAACGAGAATCACCTAGCCGGCTAGCCACGTGGAAACTGCAGCGCGTGAGGTATGTGCCAAGTTTCCTTCCTACCCTTGTCTCCCTCTTCGTAGCTGATCGCAATAGTTGAATATCAAATATAGCACCTCCGCATATACAGTCCACTTAAATTAGCATAGAAACCCCCACCCTTCGGTGGCGTCGACAACGCAACGGTGCCACCACTACTGTTAATTTGCAAATGAATGTTGTATTCTATACTGTTTTTTTTCTCTAACTGACTATGCTATTGACCTGGCAAGGTCTTTACGTCTTCACCGGACTTATTCTATACTGAATATTGATATCGATATATAAAGTCACAATTAAAGATGATAGATCGATTTTCGGATAATCGATTCTTTAGTTTTTTTCCTTTTTTGACGAGCTTCGTTTTAGATATTTTTTAAATTATTGTATCGGAAATTGATTTACAATTTTATAGTGTCAGAGATCGATCCACTGATTCGCTTCGATGATTAAAATAAAAAAAAAAATTGTGGGTACTCTATCTAAAAATTGAGTATTTGATCTCAGATCGTCATCCCTACTATCTGTCAAAGTAGGGATGATCGATATTAGAAAAATATCAATGTTAACATCGACCTAAAAGTATCGATGTACATAAACATCGATAGCAGAACATAGATGTTTCGGTTCCAAATGAAGCTGTCTATTCTATTTATGAACTGTTTGTTATTATTGAAGGTGGAATACAAGAAAAAAATTCAACATTTCCAGTATTTTTTGGGCACACTCTGCAATAGATTTAACTTGGTTAGGTGTTTTTCATTTTATCTGTTCCGTTGCTGCTACAGGAGTTGACCAACTTTGTAAAACACACACTTTCTAAAGCTGTTCCTTTCCCTTTTTCCCTTAGAAAATGCAAAGAAATAACTATTTGTACGGCTTATTTCAATTACGTTAATCAGTATCATCTAGTGTGAAATAGCTAAACTTGATAGTTATCTAGTCCCTAGCTAGTACATCCAATGCCTGATGACCCTGAAGAATCTATTGACATTTCAATTATTTATTATAAATAACATCGATGTTGTGCAGGTAAACATCGAAATTTATTTAACATCGATGAATATCGAACATCCCTATGTCAAAGTCAAAAGTCAGTTTAGTCGGTCAAAAAGCAATAAATATAAATAAAAAATAAAATATTTTAAAGAGGTAATAAATATCTTTATCGATACCTTTTTGTATTGAGTACACGCTAGGAGTAATATTATTCTGTGATTGAGTACCAGGCGTTGGTGGAGATGAGATGTGTCCTGAAGTTTGTTACACATTTTAGTTACATAACTAGACGGAATATAATGACAACTTCTAAAAACATGGAAAAGGCTCTGGAAAATTTAAAAGGTAATCCTTATTTCGAGAAGTACGCTTCTCGTATAGCGGAACTACAGAAAACCTCTCCGGAAGAGTTTATGGAGAGAGTTGAACACCAACAAAAAGTGAAGCAAGAAGAGAAAGACAAGAAATTCGGGTCAATTGAAATGAGGTCTGTATATCACGAAATATGTTAAACGTTGCTAACTCTTATTTATAGTATCGGCTTTCAACACTTGATACTGTATGTTCTCTTTAAATTTTTATAGAGATAATAGTTGCAGTAGTTTTACTGCACAACTTATAAAATAATGGGTTCTTACGTATTAACGCCACCGCAAGTGAAGTTTGGGGTTGACATTAGAAATTCGCAACACGAATTTGGCGTTATTACGGGTGGTTACCCGTTACAAAAGACACCCCCCTCGTCGGGCGGAGACACATCGTTTTTTTATGTGTTTGAAATTACATGTAGCGAATTGTGATTTTTCCTTCAGATACGAATTTTTAAGGTTTATAATACTATAGTTTTGTTGTTTTTTACATATTTATTGTTGTTTTATAATTGTTTTCTACTATTTAAAAAATAAGGGAAAAAAACAAAATATCAAATATAAATTATTTGTATGACAAAGGGAATGTTGACTTTGATCCTATATATTTTGTTATATTTATATTATGCTTAATCCAAAACTCAACTGGCTCAATCCTAGAAAAAAATATACTATAAATTATTTCTATGATCATAAAGCCTTTCCACATATAACACGGGCGAGCGAACACGCAAACCAGTCAGAACAAATCCGACTGAGTCACGTTACATTAATAAAGGAATAGGGCTGGAGCAAAGCAAAGCTTTAACACATATGAAATTCCTTGTTATTTTACATTGAATATTTTTTTTAATCACTATGAGCTTAAGTGTGAAATATTTGTGTGAAAAATGAGGATAGAAGTTTATCATAAATATATATTTTTTTGTTCTCAAGTTTTATGGTTTTCCTTCAATAATTAATTCCTTAATGCATAGTTTCATACAAGTTATAAATTTTTTAGTTGAGATTTCAGCCTCTTTTATGCAAAATTATTATAATTTTTAGTACTGTTACATGATTTTTACATACTTAAATTTTATTCACCACAAAATTTACACTTTTCCAGCAATAATTGCTACTTGTATATAGACATAGTATTGTACAGACTGTTTTGTTTTCACTTAAAATTCACCAAGTAGTTAATATACAAAATTACTAATCATTATTTGGAGGTGACATAACCTCAAAACTTTGATCATGAATATCTCAGTAACTATGACTTTCCGCGGCGGAGGAGTGGTATAGAGGGGTAGTCAGAACCCTCCCCCACCCCTCTCAGCCCCCTCAATCCTTATTTCAGGATGCGAATTTCTAATGCAGCCTGAAATTGGCCAAGTACAGACAATCTATACCTGGGCCTTGTGATTCATATCTTGCCGTGTAGGTAATAGGTGGACTAATTATTTTTCCCAATTTTCCCATCTTGGGTTGGTTAGGTTAGGTTGTGAGCCGGCAGCAGTCGACGAGCGCACTGTGTTGGCATTAATATGTTAGTATCAAATAATGCTGCTGAAGAGTGATAATGCATTTTGTTCTTCCCAAGGTGCTAAATATATATAATTGTTTAACATAGCTACATCATTTTCTTTTTGGCATCTTTCAGTATATTATATTGTAGCAGACAGAATAAACTAAATTGGTATATAGTTCCAAACATACAGTTGCATTCTGAGAAACCAACTTAATCAATATTTTTTTAAGATGTATAAGTATTTGATGTGATTTATTTCATACTAAGAATTAATATAATGATTTTACAGACAATATTCATCAGTTCTTAATCCCAAAGAAGCACTTCAAAATAATACAGAAACACCAGATAAGAAACTAAATGATATATTGAAAATTGATCTTGTCACAGACAAAACTGCTTTAGAGATCCAAAACATTTGGGAAGAATACCACAGAAATAAAGAAGTTATATCAGCAACAATACCTACAGACTTATATAAAAACATTCAGGAAAAAATGAGAAGTTTTCCAACATTCTTGTTCCCTTTACCTCGGTCGCAAGGTTATGAATTTGTTTTGTGTCAGAACTTTGGGCATACTGTACATTTTACTCCACTTTTAGCATTTCAGGTGAGCCAGGACAATTATAAATATATCCTAAACACCAATTTTTTAAAATCGTAATCACTTGTTTCATATATGTATAACACATGGAAATTTATCCACGATAGGTAGTTTAGTCCTTATAAGTAATGTAAGCAAATTTTGCCTTTAACAAGTCACTTATGCCTGATCATATTTTAAAAGGATAGGAGGTAGCTTGAAACTTGTACAAACTTTAAAATTTTATTACACAAAAAGGAGCAGTTTAAGCAGAGAGATGTAAAATATCTAATACTAGCGGGCCCGGCAGACGTTGTCCCGCCCTGATTATAAAAAATTATATACCAAAACATTCCTTGTGAATCACTTTATCCACTGGTGAAAACTGTTTGAAAATCCGTTCAGTCGTTTTTGAGTTTATCGTGAACAGACAGACAGACAGAAGCGGTAGGGGACTTTGTTTTATACTTATCTAATATTAAAAATATACTGAAGTATATCCATAGAACACAAAGTACCTTACACTGTGGGGACAATAAAAAATTGAATGAATAATTATGCAATAAAGGTTTACTATTTTGTTAAGCAGGATACTATAAAAAGGAGAATAACATAAGGTATAAGTGCCGCATATGTAGATAATGATATAGTGATAATCTGAAAGACAATGATGACTTGAAACTAACCACACATCCTGATCTAAAATGGCAATCATTCATCATCAGTTAGTAGGAATATTTTGTTATGAATAAGCATTAATTGTTCATTCGGGTTTCAAACCTTCTTCTTCTTCTTTAATATATGGCGCCGTGTGTAAGTAATACACAATTCCGCCAATCTCATGTCAGATACAGAGTGTGCGATGTCTGTGGCAGATAGTGTTATAAACTAAGGAGACTGATTAAAAAATGTAATTCGAAAACAAAGATAATTAATTTGTGTTCAAACCGAGTTATTGTATGTTTCCTACAAAGATACATATAGGCAAACTTAGATATATATCCATTAAGAAATAGATAAGAAAATCTAATTAAAGTTTGATTTTGTTAATTTGAATAAATAATGACAAGAAGTAAAATGAAAGGGTTATTATTCACTAAAGCTAAGGTTAAGGTAAGGTTAGTGGGACGGGGAATATAAGGAGGGAGGACATCAAAAAGGGAGAATCTGTTTCTCAAACAATTAAAGAATATATGATCTAGATAACCATCTTGGCCGCATTCACAGAGAGAATGGTCCCTAATCCTTAATTTAGCCAAATACACTGGTGTACAAGTATGACCTAGATGAAGACGACAGATGATGGAAGTAACGGCCTTACTTATGGGAATTTAAAAAAACATGGTTTTTGGGGAACTTTATTTAGGAAAGAATCGTAAGATTTATCTTTATATTTTCTGGAAAAATTCCGATCCTTTTGCCATGCTTCTAATAATCTAGTTTTAGCTAGAGACCGCAGATCTTCTGTATATAGTCTATAATAGTTCAAGGAACCAGATTGGACAGAATTCTTTGCGTAAGAATCCACTGGTTCATTCACAGAGATACCGCAGTGGTGTGGAATCCAATCTATCACTGCTTTGATGCCAAAAATAGTGCTTGTATATTAACTCTCTAATGTTTAAAATCATCCAATATCTGGATTTAGAGCAGAAGGGATTGAAAAGAATAGCTTGTAAGCAACTTTTACTGTCAGTGAAGATTATTGCTCTTTCTAATTTGTGTGACTTAATGAATGACAGAGATTCGTAGATGGCAGTATTTCTCCAGTAAAACAGATTTAGAAGTCCAGACTGCACCACCCACATTGCCAGAACTAGGCAGTTTAGATGCATCAGTATAAATAGCTATCCCAGTCCCTAGATAGTATGCTATTAAAAATACTGTTAGCTAGATTATTATCTCTACGTACACCAAAGTCCAAAATTATAGTCGGCCTAAAGGCCTAAAGAGAACTAAATAGTTAGTGCAATATAAAGGATCGATAGAAGATTTAAAAATGGGATATACGATTTTGTTGGGGACAGCAATTTTACAGTATGGTAACCTCTAGATTGAAATGTCTGTAAAAGGGGTTTTTAAGCGGCAAATTAGAGTATGGTTTGCGTTCTGATAAACCTTAAAAAGAAACTGGTCAGAGATATATTGCAAGTACAATGGAGGGCATTTGTCGGGGTAGATTTCATTGCCCCTGTGATGATTCTAAGCTTTTATATTGCATTTTATTTAATTTGTCTAAGGCTGCTTTGTTACATGGGTCTAAGAGAAATGTTTCGTAATCCAAATGACTGCAAATCATTGCATTATTGAGAATTTTTTGAAAAGGTATGGGAACCCATCAATCCCAGATAAAATATGGAGAATATTTATAGATTTTTCGAGGATGAAAATAATGTGAGAGAGACCAGTCAATTTTCTATCCAAAATCATACCTAAAAATTTTACATGTTCTTTTAAGGGAATGATTTCACCACTGTGAGTCTATATTTTCAGTTATATTTCTTCTAGAGAATACTATACTTGAACATTTTGATAGGGATAAAGAGAGACCTGATCAGAGAACCATTGCCCTAAATAAAATAATGCAGTATTTAATTGATCCGTCGCCTTAATAATAGAAATTGATGATGCATATAAACATATATCAGCAGCATATTGCAGGATCTTACAAAAGGATCCAGCAGATTGGTTGTGGTCTGCAGTATAAATATTGTATAATGAAAGACTTCAAACGGACCCTTGGGCAGACCTTTCCATGTAAATCTTGGGCCTAGAATATTTTTGTTACATTTAACATAAGTCTCTCTTTCATAAAGGCTGCTTATATAATGGATCATCCTCACTGGGATACTCAGCTGAACGAGTTCGTTCCTGAGTACTGGAAGAAGAACGCGACCGTAATCAGATTCTACATCTAAAACTACTGCTACTAAAAAATTATTCTTCTGAAAAGAGTAACGAATATCAGTTGTTATAATACTAAGATTATCCAAGGTACTCATATTTTTTCTAAAACCAGTCTGCGATTGGTCTAATAGCCCTTTATTCTCGAGATACCACTTTAAGCAAGTGTTCCATTATTTTAGAAAGAGCTGAGGATAAAGAATTAGGCCTATAGGACTGCCGGTCTGTGGGGATTTTGCCATATTTTGGAATGGTAATAATTAAGTGCACTTTCCAAGAAGCAGGGACTAAATTATAAGAATAGAGTTCTAAAGATATAATATTCTGGTAAATAAATAACTTCTATAACTATGTTTACAGGTACATAAAGAGAATGCTCCAGAATGCCTCACCATGGTACATTACACAGAGCTCTGTGACAAGGGCATTGTGCTTATGAGAGGAGAATATGATAAAGTATGTATTATTTATTTGTCAAGGTATAATTTGTCCTGTAGAGTATTCTTAATAATAATTTAGTAATCATTGTCACCTCTCAGCCTAATAAAATATTATAAGATAAATATATAGAAGGCAAAATGCATGAGATAATGGAAATTTGAATAAGAAACTATAATTGAAATTGTATAAACAAAACAGTTATCTATAGTAAAGATTATTTTATTTATATAAGGAAATGGTAACACAATACCTAATCTAAGTGCTCCCATTTAGACTTGGTAAAAATATTTGTTTTATGTAAAACTTTTAGTAATTAGATAAACCTTCACTCATCCAAGAGGTTGCGAATTCAATCCCTGCATGTAATCGACTCTTGTATGATGAGCGTATCTATCAGTTGTCTGGATGTTTAAATTCCTATATATTATATACATTACGAATTTCAGAATGCACTAAATGGGCAAGAATCACAATGTTTGGCTAATCAGTTTCAAATGTACTACAGTGGCAAAGATCCGGAGAAATTGAAGCTGTTAGAAACATTTACTGCAAGTCCAGACTCATTCAAGCACATGGACCTCATAGCTCAGTTGGAAAATATAACATTAACATAGAAAATAAAATATAAACAGCATTTGTGATTGTCTTTATTGATGTAGTTTGTGAGGATAGTAATTATATTCAGGAGTATCTTCTATGATATATGTTTCCTTAAGTAATAATGGGGAATGTATGTGTGGCTGTGAATCTGGAGATCTTGAGCTAGAACTGTGTGAATCAATTTTGACATCTGGAGTTGTTTGAGTTAATCTTATGTACTCTACTGGATTCTGAACAATTTTATTTCTGGTTGATTTATCAGTTTCTATACTAGTTATTCTCGTGATTTGTGATTCACAAATTTTACTATTGATTTTCTCTATCTGTGCTCTAAAATGCTTAGCAGGATTATATGTAAAATATTTTTCTGGGTATTTTTTTCTTAAGAGATGTGATAGTTTTTTCATGAAGTTCTCATATAATTCAGAATTCTCTACTTGAACGTTTGGTGAGAAAGGTCTTATTTCAGTCTCATTTGATAGTGGCTCATCTTCTTTTCTATCTCGATAAATAGGGCTAACTAATACAAAATTTCCAAATGGACTTTCATCCTCTTCTATTGTTTTTTCATTGTGAATCATTTCTTTAGCGTCCAGTAATGTATCTGAATTGTTGTAACATTCATCACTTTTTATTTTAAGCATATCATTATTGATTGTATTCAATACCTTTGAAAAGTTTTTTGTTTTTACCATGTCATTGAAATTATGTTTTATCTCCGCTAATACGGGCCTAGTTATAGTTTCTGATCGAACTACTTTCGGAAATATAGATAAGGTTAGGCGATTGTGTGTTATGTTGTTATTATTACGATTAGGGTGCCGTACCTTATTGCCGTCACAAGCAGGGTCTTTTATGAGGCAATGATTATCATAGCGTGATCTTTTTCTAATTTCATTGAGATATTTACGAGTTCTCCTTTTTTTGCGTTTTGTATTATTTATTTCTGTGTTCATAGTGTCCGCGAAACCAAACTAATTTTTGTAATTTCATTGCAATGTTCATTTCAAATTCAAACGGAAACCGATTACTGAACAAAACAGGAAATTATAAGAAATCATAGACAAAATTATAGGGGAAAATTGTGTAAACAGCTAAACCACAGAACTATGGAGTGTAGAGGTAAGAAGAACATCTCTACGTATGAAAACATTTCCGTCAAGAAAGTTAAATTAGGGTGGTGCTACTGTAGTAACAAGGTTTATTGTAGTTCAATTATTTCAACATATTTTATAAAAGTGATCACTCAAAGTCACTAAACGTATTATTTAAAGCTTACAAAAATTCTATCACACTTCACATTATCCTACAGCATTAATTTAGGTTATATTTACAAAATTATTTCGAACTATCTATAACCTTTGCCTATACTAACGCTATTTTGAGGGCCCAAGACTATTGTATAGAGCTGCGGACTTTCAACATATCCCACATATGAGATGAACTCCTTAACTCTTCCCTCCATAGGTACACAGAACGTTGCAGAAACGAAAAATAACAGACTTCTATTTTTGAAGTGAAACTTCCAATGCAACTTCCAACAAGGTTAAGTTAAACTTTAATGCTGCCATGGAGGGGGTATGAAAGTTAAACGTTCAACGCTCCTGGGGAGGGGGAATAGAAAGAGACAGAGCGAGAAAAATAATCAAACATTTCGTATCTTACATTAGTTATCATGATCCCATTGTAAATGTTATAGATTTGGATATTTCTCCATTCGAAAATTAAAAGATGCGATCAATTGTAAGCAATGTTAATAAAGTTTGTCTTAAAGAAACAATATGATTTCACTAAAAATCAATTTCTACCTCTTCCTATTTTCATTTCCACATTATGAAGTTTCACTTCCTCCACGCGGAGGGACTTCACGCACTATTTTTTTTTTAATGTAAGCGTGGTTTTTATCCGTAATTTAGCCAGAGTCATGTGATGGACATGATAATATGCTTTTTAACATTTGTCATTGTGACCTATCAGCAACATGCTAGCATCTACGCCAGTAACAAAAAAAAAGTGTGCTTTAGAACACATGACTGAAGTACAACTTCTTTAGCTCCATCTATATGTATATATACATATATCTTCTATCTATACATATAATGAAAATGAAGTGTCTGTATGTAATATCAAAATAACACTTTTTTACTGATTGGGTGTGAAAGTATACACGTAACAGATAACAAAAATGCAATTTTTAAAATTTTTGTCGGTCTGACTGTCTGTTTGTTCCGGGTAATTTCCGAAACGGCTGGACCGATTATGACGGGAATTTCACTGGCAGACATAACTTTAAACCACTTTTCTCAACTTTTCTCTCAAAGCTCTTGTCACGCATTCACCAGTTTACTCTCCAAGTCAAGCGTGCGTAAAGAAGTTTTGCTTCAAAAATTAGTACGCGCCATCAATGAAGACCAACAGGAAATTTCGGGACTAAATATGACAGCGCTGTTATGCATGGAAGAAAAAGATGGCTGCCATGTTGCTGTTGTTAAGTGTTTGTATGAGACTTTATATTCTATAATAACCCGCCTTATAGTAAAAACTGGAATCCGAGAAATCATTATCAGGGTGAAGGAATCTTAGGAAACAGAAATTAAGAATTAAAAAGTTGCCTCATTTAAAATTCTTGGTCACGAATTGCGACCGTAGTCGCTAAGTTTTGAGGCTACCATAACATTAGTAACTGGTTATATTTCTTAAAATTATACAATGAGTCTGACTTTCATTTGGATAACTTTGATACTCAGAATAAGAAAAAAAAGGATTGTGTGGTTTTATGAAACCACGGTAAAAGTGAAAATTTTTTCACACTAGACATTTAACTAATAATAGTCTATACACTACACGGTTAGCTGCTGCGAACTATAGGCGCCGCCATATTGGCCCTGGCTGCTCTGACGAGCGTCTTTCACTTTATCCCTACTCCGCGGCCGACCATCACGCGACATGCAACACACAGACGAAAAAGTTTGAGACGATGTAATAAAAGTTTCACTTTAAAATGGTTCGATTTTCTTTCGTGGGCGTCAATTATACTTTGTCAAAGGAAATACTTGATTAATGTATTAGTATAACCAATTTTATAAACACACCATAACAAAGATAGTAATCTAACAAACGTAATGTCAAAAGTCTTTCCGCAAACGGAGGGCTGATTCAGTGAATAACTTCTATGATTCTCCTTGAATTTGATTGCTAATAAAAAAATAAAAAGTTTTGTGTAACTATTTTTAATTATATTACCGTATTTTTTTAAATAATCTATGTATTTGCTTCCCTTTTTGTAATTTTTGGATTATTGTAGTATAGCGTGTCGTATTTTGGGAATTTCTGGGTAACAAAGGGTCTTAGGCTCTTAGGCTTCTTAAGCTGTGATAACAAAGTTAGTCCTATTAGATGTGGCGCATTGCTTTCTTCCGGGATATTTATATTAAATTATACAAATTAACGTTTTGTCTTGCTATAACACTACTTATATTTGAATTCATGATAGAGGCTTTTGATTTTCCTTCCTGTTACCTCTTAGAATATATCGAAAATATTAATGTTTTAGTTGGATAAATCGTAACACATAAATATCATGGCGCGATATTTCGTGTCAATAAAAACATCCCTGTTTTTTTTTCATATGACCATCCCTAAGAGAAGAAAGTTTTCTAAGGGTACTATGTGTAAATAATATCGATTTTTTTGATGATATGATAAGATTAATCTTGAGAATCAATATTTTATGTTATATTAATATTGATAGTATCACGTCAAAAAAATGTATCACAGAAATTAAAAATAGAAAAAGTTAATATATAATTTAAAGTTATATGGATAACAATTTCTGGCTAAGCATAGGTATTTATTAATTATTCTTAACTATTATTTTCTGTTTGTGTATTAATTGTTATTGGTATCTATGTTTCTTTCTAAACATATATGTTTTATAACTATTTAAATAAAACGTATTGATTCGAATTATGTAGCATTATTTTAAACAAATAATAAGCGACAGCAATTTGTCTCTTTGTCTTAAGCAACATAATCATAGGAGCATGTACTAAGTGGCCATTATAATTTATGCAATTTCACTAATTCAACTTGTTATGAACAATTCAGATATTAGAATCTGAACGCAAAGGCTTTTTTGAATGAGAAGAAAACATAAAATTATAACCATAGATTATAATTTTCTAAAATGGGATTGACTGAGTAAGTTACGAGAACATAAGCTTTCTGCACGAAGTACGATTAAAATCCGATATTCTATATATGGGGTAAAATACAACAATGATATGAAATTATTTAATTAAATAAGATAATATTACATAAAATTCAATTATATTATATTTAAAGCACGATATTTATATGATAATCGATGTATTAGAGGTGGCCAGTTTAAACATATAACGATATTTATATTGGACGTAAAACATCCGATCTTAGCATAGATGTTTATCTAAACATCGCTTGAAAACATCGAAATTTTTTCACTATCGCATACTTTCCACAAAAGTTTAATATTGCCTTTTTCGAGAGAAACGCTCAAAGTTTGGTGTCCTTTATTTTGTATAAGTGAATGTAGAATCGGAGATCAGAGTAACATAGCTTTTTTTATATATATCGTCGGATACAAACGAACAGGTGGGTCACCTGATGTTAAGTGATCACCGCCGTCCACAGAACTACCAACACCAGGGGAGTCACAAGTGCGTTGCCAGTCTGTGTTTGGGAGAAAGGGAGGGAATGAGTAGGGGGAGTGGGAAGAGGAGATCAGAAGAGAGGGAAGGGGAGGTGGGCCTTCGGCGCTCTCACTGACCAAACGAAACGCAACAATGCAAGCACTGTTATTTCACGCCGGTTTTCTGTGGGTCGGGTGGTACTACCCCAAGCGAACCGACCCATTCATGCTGAAACCAGTAATAGTTTCAGCGTGGCTCTACCATCTACAGAAAGTAGAAGTAGAAAGCTAAACTATTAGTGTAATAATAGTCATTTTCTATGAGTGTTAATTGAATAGAATTGTACTACTGAGATTGTAGTGAGATGAATTATACCTACACTTGTAAGTGAAATAAAAACAACAAATTAATAGAAATATTTTATTACATACCACAAAACTCCAAAACAGTAAAAGAGAAAAATGACAGATAAGACTAACCATAATCTAGTTATCTGAAAAAATTTACTTTGACTTTACCTGTTTAAGACAAATGGTCTTTAGACAAACTTTGCAAATTATCGATGTTTCTATTAATTAAAATAACGCTATATCGAATACAATATTTATTCGTCGAAACATTGATCAATTCGAAAATCGATGTTAAGTGAATATCCCTACGATGTATATCTTATACCTAATACCTATCTATTTAGAAGTTTCACACTGCTGAGTTCAGTAGGATTATGGATTAAAATAAGGGGCTGAATAACCATTTCAACGAATGGACTAAAGAATTTAACGTTATCTATAATAAAATCAAAATAACATGGATGTGAGAAAAATCTCTGTTTCAACTGATAATTAAATATTATTTATATTCTCAGGTAAGATGGTAACTGAATATACAATATACAAATAACTAATTGTATATGTTATTATCATGTTTATATTTAGAGTACACTGTACCATAAAAGGTAATAATTTTTTCTCATTACGATAGTGGTATTTAGCCCTTCTAATAATAATAATAATTAGTTCTCTGTTGTTTTGAATGATAAGTGAGTTTAATATATGTTCAATTTTTTTTTTGTATTCCAAATTATTATTTACATGCAGAGATTAAAATGCATACCACATTATGCACAAATATTATAGATTGTATACGTTTCTGTAAGTTAAATTCCATTATTTATTTGTTATTCCATTGTTTATTTTTTTCTAAGTAACACAAATAGTTATTACACTTGCAAAACGTAACAAGAGATTCTTGACCAAAATGAGTTGAAATGTATAATTTGATACAAAAACTAAACTACATTTAAACAATTTAAAGTTAAAATATAGCATAATATAATTATAAGAAATTTTATACAATCTTTTATATATTTTTGAACACATTGCTCTATGTATTTTAATTTATTTTTATCATAACTGAAATATTTTTATTAATCAGGTTACACATTTATTAATCTGTTACATGAACAGCTTGAATAGAAGTAGTAATTTTTGTATATAATATTAAGTTAGTAATTTGAACTAAATGTCATGTCATTGATTGTATATAATTATAGGATACATTAGCAATCTTAATATTTCCATTTAAGTGGATTTGTAATATTTGAAGAGCAAATATAATGTGTCATGGGTTTTATATTTAACATTATTCCAACTCATGTATGCAATATTTTATTTACAGTAGTAAAAATGGGAATAATCAAAATATCAGAGTCATTTTCATATATTTACTTTAATTTGGCATCATATTGTGATTTTTCATGGAAATCGAAGTGATCATTGTTTGTCATAAATGTCAAAACGATAATGTTGAAATGTGATAGATGTAGTTCATAATTGGAGTCTTTCAGCATTATAATCATTCATATTTAGCTTTAATTTATTTTGCTATAAATGTAGATTATCAAACTGATTTGATAATTTTGTATTTTTGGATATTCTACTTGGGTGTCGACAATGAAGCTCCCAGTTATAGAAATGTTATTAGGGCCTTCCTCAATGCAACATATCAATTAGCTACCCGGCATTGTGATAGGCATTAAATATTAGAATATGACAAAGGTTAATACATTATCCAAATCTCATGCTATGTGCTTAAACCTGCAGCTGATCTTACTACCAAGCTAATGAAATTTGGAGAACTGCTTTTCAAATATAATGTTAAAAATATTTATCCTGATGGTGTAAAATTCATAGAAAGAAATTGCAGTTAAGGTTTTCAGCAAATGCTAAAATTTAACAATGGTTACATTTATAATGTCCCATAAATTGGATAAGTCTATAATCCTACCTGGTTCCAAAACCTGCTTGCAAGCCGTATTGTCGTATTGTCTAACGGATTGAAATTCTAAATTTAGATCCTAAATAATTGTGAAAATCAAAGAATCCCTTTAACACTGCGAACTATACAATCTGGATGTTATTTTGATCAGGATCACACATTCTAGGCAGTTAAATAGAAGATTCCTGTGCCAAACAAGCTACTACAATAGATTCCCTAAATAATTTTCAGATCATTTCTTATTTTTATTTTATGCCAAAAGGCAATAAACAGGCAGATGGCCCACCTGATGGTACATGGTTACTGTCACCTATGGACCACTGCAATGCCAAGAGTATCACTGTTGCGTTGTCAACCTTGAATAACGCATTTCAGTCCTTTCTTAAAGAGCCCCAAATCATAACCCTGAGGAAAAATTGTGCTGAGCAACCCATTCCACAACGCTCATGTACTGATGTTTTATATTTAAGTATAAAATTTGAGAACTATATTCTCTTTAGGTTTAGCTTGTTTCCCATCTTAGAGCACATTGCCATTTTATGTACTGCATAAAGTGGTGTCCATTAATTACATATAAATACCTCCCCCTTTGCTATGATGTTCTAATATTTGTCTGAACCCCAATGCCCCTTCTCTAATGTCACTAAACACAATTTCCTATATTATTTTTACTTTTTTACTATTATTACATATAATTACAATTATTATTACATTACATTTCGATATATATCAATACTATATAACTTTATTCATAGGTACTCTATTCATGGATTTTAACATATAGAAGAATTGTGTCACATTTCCGCATATTTTACTCTAGAAACATGTTTTACTTTAAATTAATCTGATTTTCTCACGTTTTTTTTACTACTTTTGCACAAAAACATTACATGATATTTTCAGTAAGCATCTCCCTCACGTGATATGTAATGAATTAGATTTAATCCCCTTTTCTCTTCATCTTGTCATTAATTAATGGACCCTCTCTAACTGGTAATAATACCAGAGTGATATATTTGAGCTTATGCACACTAGGGTCAACAAGATGGGTGACTCGGTAACATTACGGTGACGGACGAAGTAATATGGCGGAAGGCGAAGTGCCAGGGCAGGCGGACGCGGTGCTGCTAGCTCCGCTCACAGAAGATACATTTCTTCACAATCTACATGTGCGCTACAAACGAGATCTCATTTATGTAAGTACCTGTGACTGTAGTAATAAAACATGTTTGTTTCACATTAGTAACACTGAGCATGATAGATTTTTGAATTAAGGCTTGTTAACTGAATGCTAAAATATATCAACAGAACTGATCTAGTTATTCCTTAAGGGAATATGGGAAATAAATTTGCTAGATGATGTGAAAAGTTAATTAATTGCGGAATTTTTTTGGTAACCAATCATTCAGATTGTTACTGCTATTGTTGTGTAGGTAATAGTATTACAAGTGTGATAATTTCAATGTTCTAACAAACAAGATGGTGGCTTCCCTTGTTAGAACATTCCAGGGAGCTGTTGTGGCATCTCAGAATTCATGCTTCATGCTTTCCAATCCATTTCTTCTTATCTATACATATAATAAAAGGTTAAAGCTAAGTTTACTCTTTTTGGATCGACATGGTGTAACATCTAGGATACTTTTTGTCCAATAAAACACAAGGGGTTCTCAAAGATAACGGATAAAAGTCAAAATTTTGTAGTTAATGAAATTATTGACGGATTTTGGTAAAGTTTTCTTTGCGCTATAGCAATATATTTTTTAAATATGGCCAATATATATATTTTCAATAATTAATTTCAAGAAATGTGACTGATCTCGTCAAAAAAATCTATAATATAGCGAGCGCTGCTTGAAGAGTTTGGAATAAAAAAATAAAATGTATAGCAAAAATATTCATTACTTTTACGAAAAAGTCTACGACACCATACATCTAAGTTTAATATCTCAAGTAAAAAGATGGTTTATATGTCAAAAGCAAAATAAATTTGAAGAGATTAAGTGTGGATGCAGATTTTAGTGTGGATGCAGATTTTACGTATACTTTACAATTTCTTATGGATCAAACAACTAAATCAAAATAGAAATTTAATGTAGAAAATGTTAATTGATGAAGTTAGTCAGAAGATAATGCGAAATATAAACTATAAGCCTGCAAAATTATTGTCCTGACGCTGACGCTGGATCTACGCTAATTGTGAATGGGTAGGGAGATGAGTGGCGCAGGAGTAACTCAAAGGGTATCGGGAAGACATTTATCGCCAATATATGTAGGTTATATTTTATCTTAATTGGACCCGGTAGGTGATGCTGCGAACGGGTTCTCGGCGTATTTTAAAAGAGTTCTCACATACCAACAGGGTATGTTTGGGTGAGTCTCTGGGTAGTTTGGATTCACAATTGCAAACGGTAGGTATAGCTGCAATTGGTGATTAGGTTTTTTTTAAATGCGTTTAAAATACAATTGAAACCGGTAATAACCGATTTGCTGCAAACGAAGTTGCACGGGTCAGCTAGTACATAATAAAACTCTCAATTGCAGACTTATGTGGGCAATGCATTGGTGTCGGTGAACCCGTGCCGCGCCTTGCCGCTTTACTCAGCAGAGTTGGTGCGCGCCTACCTTGCACGTCCGCCCTACACGCTGCCGCCGCATCTGTAAGTATTTTACCTTCTACTCTGAACCTATTAACTTATTCATAATTTATGCTATACTAGCTGACCCGGCCACCCCTTGCTGTGGTTCAGTTATTTCATGTTGAATTGAATGAAACACAAACATCATAAATTATACTGGAGTTAAAAAAAAATCATTAATAAACGTAGCGCCATCTATGAAAAATCTATAACAGTCGGTCCTATAGTTTTTTACTACTATCAACAAAAGTAAAGTAAAGCGCCATATATTCGAGATTGATGAAACTTACACTTAATAACAATAATCAACATTGACAATCATTTAATTTGTAATTAAAACATATTGAAGCCATTAATCGAGATATAAATTATTGTCTCAAGGTGGACCAAATTATACAGAAATGCCAACTTTCATGCATATAAGTTGAGCAATTTCGGAATCCATTGTGGACAAACATCATGAGACTGGATTTTTATATATTTATAGATATCCCGCAATTTGATTTCTCTATTTTTAAATACTCTTTGTGTTTTATATATGTTCAATTCTCATTATACTTTCGTCTTATAATGTTTCTTATTCTTATTATAGTCTTTGTATTTTCTCATCTTCAATGTAAGTTATTTTTTTATTATAAGTACTCAAAGCGGTAGGTAATAAGGTAGGTTGTGTAATTATTTCATTTCCATTCATGCAGGATATCCAAACTTGATGAAATTTAAAAATGCTATCAAATTTGCAGAATATATAATATAATGCAAAAAATAATACTAATTATGTTCCCATCAAAAACCTTCTGCATGTCTTTAGATATAGTTTTGGATGTTGACAGATACGCTATAACCGCGACAGCTTACAGATGGGTGCGTGATAGAAATGAGAGCCAGTGCATTGTCATCACAGGTAATAAATGTGATAATATTGATACACAATAATATGTAAACAAATTCATTTCATTTAGCTAGCTCTCGTGAATGTTAAAGGTATACACTGCTAACATAATATTAATGCTATTGATTAAGAATATTACCAAGACACCCAAACAAGTTTTTGTAAAATTCTTAAAGTTTGTTATAATTTTTTTCTGTCTACAATAACTTGTATATCTGTTACGTTTGTTAAACATAATGATCTATTTTTGAGAACTGATATTACATTTTTCATGTTTATAAGGGCATATAAACATATATTAACCTTCTTTAAAGCTTAAAATAGGTAATTATTGGTATGTTACTGTGTAAGAGGTTACATATTATTGTATTTAATTATAAGAGTACAAAAAACATGACAGCATTTAACCATGGTCAGTCAGAAAAGGAAAGAGGCGGTTGAGCGTTGCCACTAAAATTTTGTTTGGTTTATTCGGAACCTTGCAGCAGTTGTGTTACTATATGAGGTATTATTCTGTGAGTAAGCCTTTGCAAACGTTTGCAAAGGAAGTAAGACGAGTATGGGCTATAAAAGTGAGAGTTGATGGGCATCTTTAAGTGCTCCTTAAACTTATTTGTGCTACAAGTCTGAAGGAACATTGGTAAGGGTCTCTTAAAGAAAAAGTGCGACCACAAGCCCCAAGCATTGCTTGGGGACCTAGCCATGGAATGCTCAGAACTTCATCTCTGAAGTATACCTTTGTGTGGCTTCCAGCTTATTTGCAATTATTTTCACATATTCTGAACAGTTCATTTGGTGCCTTTTATTGACTTAAGCAATCACCACTGTGAAGTATTTGTTTAACTTATAACTTTAAATGAGCAATTCTAACTCTAACGATTTGAATTAAATTGTGTATTTAGATAAATCTTTGCTATTTCAGTTTATTTATTTAATTATATTCCCTGAAAAAAAAGCGTTTTTACACCAACAAAAAAAACTGATTATTTGAATGCATATCATGTTGCGCCATCTTGTAATTTTTTATGGTACTTGCATTAGGTTCTATCATGACTGTTGTAAATTTGCTGCATCTACTAAAGCCTTCCTCGGTAAATGAGCTATCTAAAACCGAAAGATTTTTTCAAATCGGACCAGTAGTTCCTGAGATTAGCGCATTCAACCAACCAAACAGACAAACAAACTCTTCAGCTTTATATATTAGTATAGATTATTGATGAAGTTATGGTTTATAAAATAAAACAATATTAATTTAATATTACAGTAGACTAGAAGAATTGTACTTTCCTCGAAATGAATGTCAAGTATAGTAAAAAATGTTTTATATTGTCATTTGGATTCTTTTTATTAGTTTTAACGTAAAATAGGAAATTATATTCTATGTATTTTTAAAGTAAAACGTTTTTTTCCATCGCCTCAAATATTTTCGTCCATTTATCGCATGTCGCATTACAGCTGGCGCGCGGCCGCGAGGTAGGGGTAAAGTGAAGGGCGCTCGGCAGACCAGCCATCCCAATATGTGTATCTCATCTGAATCATTGTATTTATTATGTATTCCGTACTCTAATACACAGATTGAAACTAAAATGTATAGTTGGATTTTTTTTGTCTAATATTGATTTCCCATTATCATTTCCATTTTCCAGTTATTAAGTTAGTATAAAAACGCGATTTCAATACGCTAAATCGAATAATTTTCCGAAAATTTTAGTTTAATCATTTAATGGCCATGACCGCAAAAAAAAGTTTCACTTGCATCATCATAAAGCCACATCATTTTTATGTGTATCTTCGAGGAAATCTGTCTTTTTGTTTGATTGTTGTCTGCGTTATAAACATGGAATCGAGGACAACAAGACATCACTGGAGATCCTTCAAATTAATAGGAATTCCTTTCTGTATTTAACAATTCGTTTTTACTTCGGTATCGTATTTGGTTTTCGATGTAAGTATTTTAGGGTGAAAATGGTGAAATGGAGCTTCCTTTCAAAGCAAAGCTCATTCGTGATATGTAGGTGAGAGCGGCGCGGGTAAGACGGAGGCGGCGCGCGTGTGCCTGCAGTGCGCGGCGGTGGCGGGCGGGGGCGGGGGCGGGGAGGGCGGAGTGGGGGGCGCGGGGGGCGGAGCTCTCGCGGCGGCCGGCACGCTACTAGAAGCGTTCGGCAATGCGGCCACTGCACGCAACCACAATGCAAGCAGATTCGTTAGTACACATTATTGGACTTCTTTGCATTTTGCTTGCCACTTGCTTTTTGATTTAATCAATTTCAGGTCTACTTTCAGGCAACGATTAATAATAAATTTATTAACAAATGCTTACATTCAAGAATTACGAGGCATAAAGGGAGGACTGGGGGTCTTTAATTTGCTTGTTATTGATGACATGAGGGACGGAGGATCTGGATGTGTAGGTCTGACATGTGAGATGCGCGGTCCGATTCACTAGGCCACCATTGGCCTAAGAGACAATCACTATAAACTATCCCCTTATAGACTATAAATTCCTTATATCTAGACTTGTTAACTGCTGACCATAAATCAATGGTTTTCTACCAGAAAATGTTTAAAAATACGCATATAAATGTTTACGTAAGCATGTGTGAGGAGGGTAAGAGCATTACTTACTTTTGCTGACCAGTGGGAGGAACGGCCATAAGTTACTAAAACTCTACTTCTATAATACTTGAATGGACCCTAAGACTAGGTGTTAGTGTTAGCAGTTGGAGAATTGATTCTGTATAATTTTGTATATGTGTTTAAAAGGGAATAGTAGTATTTATGCTATGTAAAGTTTATGATTTTCTCTACTGTTATTGTCTGAAGGATTGATAATAAGCAAACACCCTTACCACTATGCCAGTTAAAGAGCGAATGAGAGTTGAATATTTCCATTTTAAATTTCAGGGCAAACTGTTGGAGATAGAGTTCGATTTCAAGGGTGAACCAATGGGAGGCCACATAACACATTGTGAGTTCAAAATCTTTTAAATGAATTATTTATGTATTGACCATAAATAGTAATCTCATTTGGGTTTTCCTGATTCGATTAGAATTCCCCAAATACAGTAAAGACAATGTACACATGTTTAGAAATCACATTAAAAATAAATATTATAATGCATACTGGTTAATAGGCACTTTAGTAGGTAAGATTTGTTTTCTAAATATGAATTTGACATCTTAGTTTACGATTTGACATTGGTAGCCCAGATCAAACTAGCCATCAATGTAGCTGGGTTGATTATAACCCATATATCTTCTATACATATAATAAGAATGTAAATGTAACATGTCTGTACATTGTCGATTATCGTGAAAAAAATTGTTGCAAGTGTACACAATAAAACCTCACACACAAGTCACAATAAAACCTCAAAAATCGTAAAGCATATCCTCAGGAGTAACTTTGTGTTTGTTTCATTAAAATCGGTCAACTCTATCTAAAGTTATTGTAGTTTTAATGACGACGCGGCGTAAGTACGAGAGAAAAGTAGACAAGTAAATGAACCTAATACATTCAGATGACTTTATTTATCACTGTTTTTACATAAACTTCCACGCAGACGAAGGCGCGGGCACAGCTAGTATACTAACAAAAATCCTACATCGGTTTTAAATAACTATTATTTCATACATATACTTTACATTTTTTAAATGTAGAACTAAATATATCTTCGTTGTTGTTTAGATAAAACTATACTAAAACATTCCGTACAGTGCTAAACTTGCAGCAACATTTTCAATTGTGTGAAATTACCGATCTGCCAGTCAATTGTACATCATCCGCTTTTGCATTCTTTTGAGGTTTAGTTTTCCTTAAATGTGCAAAAACATGAAATGTGGTTTTTTAAACCTTAACCCACTTAAATAGGATCGATATGATGCGTTTTGTGTTCCACTCTTCTCTTTCGTTAATCACATATATCATTTTTCACATAATCCATGCATATATTATTTGGTCTTTATCCACTTTTATATTCGTCGAACTTCATATTTAACACTCTTCTGGTTATAACCTTCATTCTTCCTTGTGTTTTTCTACAATACATATACTTATTAGTTGCCAACTTCTCTACTGTCATACTTCCTTTCATACCCTCATTTGCAATGATGTCCATTCTAATGACATCACACATCTATGTTAACATGTTCCATTGTATGTGTAGCAATGGTGGTATATCTTAAATTTTATCTCGAGTCCACGGGCCAGCAAGTGGTAAGGAATTTGTTAACATAACATTCTCATCTCTGCCCGAGTGTGATTTTCTCTCGCCTGGCTCTTTCATAGTTGAGCACTTACACAGGCTTTATATGTTTTTCTAAACTTTTCCCTTTTTGTGATCTTGTGGTTGCAGAAATTGCTATTCATTCACTGATATGTTATATTCTGTTCCAAGCAGACCTTTTGGAGAAGGTAACCATCTTTCCTTTGTATATATAGAATTTATTTAAATTTCTGGTCTCAGCTGAACGACATTTGCTTATAGGAACGGGCGAGCGGTGCGCCGGAGGGCGAGCGGAACTTCCACGTGCTCTACCAACTGTTGGCTGGTGCTGATGTCCAACTGCTCAGTGAGTATTCTATAGAATAAATTGGATCTTTTTGTGAGGAAATGTTTTATGTCGTGTGTGTCAACACATCTGTCGAATATATAATATTGTTAACTAATGAGAATTATATTTGTTGGTGTAAGTAACTAGCAGTTTGGTCATAATCTTTATTTAAATACAGTAGAAACTCGATTAACCGGACTAATTGTTGTCGTTAGGCATTCGGATAATCGAAAGTCCGGATAATCGAATGTATGACAGACCTCCTAGAGTTTTTGGCGGGATTTTGGTCAGTCATGTAGTGGATTTTGTATTTTATTCATAATCTTGTGTTATTTGCTTCTATATTTGTAAAATTGGGGGTTTTTTACGTAATACAATTCGGTTATTGTGCATAAGTGAAGTGAATGGAAAATAATACCACAGACAATTAATTCTGAGATGCCACAAAAACCCCTTGAAAAGTTCTAACAAGAAAGCCACCATCTTGTTGGAAAATTGAAATAATCACACGACAATTATTGTGTAAAATATGTTGTACTGTCCATTGAAACAAAACATTGACACTGGCAAATACTACTGCGGAGCCAAAACAAGAAAAAGAAGAAGACAAACCTTCTTTGGTTTTGTGAATACGTAGTACATAATATGTACATAATTTTATGCGTTTATGAAAATACGAATACATATCAATGAAAATCAATGTTTATTAAGAAATTATAAAGAGATACATTTCCAACATAGAATGCACTTATTTATGTATGTACAGACAAAATTTTCTTAGATTACATTATGTAATACTAAAATATTGCAGCCTTAATCATGAAATAAAATATTTTGGTACGTATATGGGAATAATTTGTTAACAGTATGTATTTGGTAATTTACACAATACATAGGTCACGGTTGGTAGTCCGGATAATCGCGAATCCGTATAACTGAGGGCCGGATAATCGAGTTTCTACTGTAATAGGAAACTGCACTACACAAGTGATATATTGATCGTCACGTAGGTTACGCTAGGGAAGCCTTTAAAATGTAATTTAGTTACTACAATATGGCACCTAGAATTGGTTGGTGACCGAAGCATAGCACTATTTACTTAATACTGAGTATAAGTATGGGGAACTACCTATGACTACGGTTGATGTCACATGCCTACTTAGCACTTCCGTTGTCTCTTTTCTTGTGAAAGAATAAATTAAATTCATTTGAATAAAGTCATTCTGGAGATTGAAATTGTTATTATTTCATAGGTATATCTATCTACTGACATATATAATATAACATGAACCAAGTGATTAGTAATCCATAATAAAAGTGATATATTAAAGGGTTAGCGATTTAATGGGGTGACAGAAAGTGTGGGATAAAAAATGTTGTGTCATCATATAGAAGTAGTTTAAATATTTGTTGTTCTAGTTGAATATTATCGTAGTATGTAATATGGTGTCGTTATTGTGAATGTGTATGCGAGCGTGAGGGAGTCGAGGGAGTGGTGGTCGGGTTGAATAGTGTTGTCTCGCAGAGCGGCTGCGGCTGCAACGCGCGTGGGAGCAGTACCGCGTGCTGCGCGGCGAGAGCGCGCCGCCCGCCCCCGCCGCCGCGCCCGCCCCCGCCTCCCCGCGCCGCCCGCCCTCCGACCCGCCGCTCGCGCTGCCGCCGCCGCACGCGCAGGACCGCGACCACTTCGCCTTCACCAAGGTACTTACTATGCTAGCTTCGTCTGCCTTCTATCTTATTTCAACAATATATTTTATGTTAAGTTAAGAAAAAACATACAAAAAATAGAATGCATAAATATACTTTGCTTGTAGTTTTTTTTCCCTGTGCATATGCATCATACCGCTTGTCCCATTTCTCAACTGCAAGAAAATACATATCTCCAAATGCATACTTCTTAAAAACGTCGTAGTTTGTTAAAACTATTAATAATTTTATATTAAATTAGCTTTTGCTCGCGATTTCGCTCACGTTCATATATACCGGAAGAATGGTTGAAAACTCGCAATATTCTAGGACATAATATTTCATGGTCACATTTAACATATACAATAATAATATCAAAACAATTGCTAAATAAACAACAAAGAGAACCTTAGTTAAGTTTGTTCTAAGACTTTCAAAGTATGGACACAGAGCTAGTAAACCTAGGTCAATGACCGGTGTAACGAAACGAAAGAGCAACCCGGAGTTAATTACATTCGATAATAATGCGGGCAGAAGCCGCTTTTATATTTTCAAAAATTTTTTTACAAAAAAAATTAACCGCCTTCGACGTGAAAAACTAATAAAACACTAAAAAGCGAAAAATAACTGAATTATTAAATTAACCAAATTAAATAAAAAATATTGATATTTGCGCTACCTAATAAAATATTTGAAGTCAATGCCAACCTAAATTCATATCATCTATATACAAAGTTTTGGTCCACTCTCATGTCCCATCTCGTACATATTTTATTACCTGCAACAAATTTGAAATGTAGGTTGGCATCGACTTCAAATATATTAGGTAGTGCAAATATCAATATTTTTTATTTAATTTGGTTAATTTAATAATTCAGTTATTTTTCGCTTTTTAGTGCCTCATTAGTTTTTCACGTCGAAGGCGGTTTATTTTTTTTGTAAAAAAAAATTATTTTTCCCTTTTATGTGTGCATAAATATATCTGGTTTCTAATGGGTATAATAAATCGGTTCCAATTTCACTAAATTACGTAGAAACGAAGTGGGTGAAAATCAAATAATCGATTTTTCACCCCCTTAGGGGTTGAATATTTTCTTCAAATTTATATGGGACCACCTCTGAATATAACCAATTCAAATAAAAAAAGAACCATTAAAATCGGTTCACAATTGACGGAGATATCGATTAACATACATAAAAAAAAATACATACAACCGAACGTAGTAACCTCCTCCTTTTTCGAAGTCGGTTAAAAATTATCCTTTGTTGGTTGGTCGTTAACCCCAAGTTCTTTCACGCTTTACTGAACACGGCCCGACGGTCACTGACACGTCCTCCCAGGTGCTTACAAACAAAGGCGTTTATGTGATTGAATACAATTTTGGTATTTCTCTAGATAATTAGGTCAAATATTAAGCACTTTTTTATTAATTTAGAACGAGAATCAAGTTCTAAACATTCACCTTATATACAGCATGACTGATTAAATAGTTGTAATACTCTCACAGATTACACATTACATGCTTCTCTTTCTAAATCAATAAAAAAAATAGGTGTTTAATATTTGACCTAATTATCTCGAGAAACGCAAAAGTGATATATACTCAACATCAGGTGATTTACGCTAAAACAAGCTGGTGTAATAAATGAATAACGCCCTGTTGCGTACTCCGTCCCGTATCCCGCACCTCGGCTCACGCCAATATTCCCTTTGTTCGGCCGTGCGACGATCCTACGATAAGCAGTTACGTTATGATTAACCTTGAAAAGCGCTCCTTGAGTTTCGTTCATTGAAGCTAGGTGTGTTTTTTTTTACGTTTAAGAGTATCGTTCCCATATTTTTAAAAGTTTTAGAACAAACTGTAACTAAGATTCTCTTTATTGTTTATTAGTATTTGTTTTGATGTTATTATTTTATATGTTAATTGTGACCATAAACTATCACACGATAGTCACAAGGGTGTCACCCTTTGGATTTTCACCTGGTATATATGTGTGGTCTATCTCTCGGAAATAAGACTAGGGGGTAGTAGTATGTCTTTCGGTGGTCGCCATTGTTTTAGGATTGTACTGTGCTTACCATCAGGCACAGTACAGTCACTTTACCGAGCTACAATAAAAAAAAAAAAAAATGTAGCATCACTAGACATTGTAAAACAAGGTCCTCTGCCACGTTCGTCTATCTGTTCGCGATAAACTGAAAAACTACTGAACGGATTTTCATGCGCTTTTCACCAGCAGACAGAATTCATTCAGGAGGAAGTTTTAATCATATAATTTGGCAAAGTTTTTTTTTATTATCAGGGCGGGACAACGTCCGCCGGGCCCGCTAGTAATGTGTATATGTTATTTTTTCTTTGATAGGAGTTTTTTTTATTATAGTTCCATACAAAGTCAAAGTTAGCGTTACAGTTTAACAATTATTTTGTTGTTTGAAATGCACTTTATTACATATATGTAATGTAATAATTCGCGTATGCAGGCAGCGATGAGTACGTTGGGGTTCACGGGCGCGGAGTGCGGCGCCGTGCTGCGGCTCCTCGCGTTCCTGCTGAAGCTGGGCAACGTGCAGTTCGAGCCGCAGCACAACATCGACGGCACCATCGGCGTGCGCATACACCACCATTACGGTACCACCACCCACTGCTCCATCCTATCATCATCATCAGCCTCTAAGAGATCCACTGCACGGCTATAGGCCTCTTCCCCAAGGAAGGTGCGGGCATAATCACCACACCAGCCCACGATGTATTGACGATATCAAACAAATTTTCCACACACAGTAGTAGTACTAAAATAATATCTCTCAGGTTCAAGTTTCCTCATGATGTTCTCCTTCACCGTCAGCCGACAGTGTTATCAATTTAAATTAGTAAATTTACAAACTCCGAAAAATTCGTTGGTACATGCCAGGGTTCGAACCTGCGGATATCGGATTAATACTTCACTGGTCAAACCACTAGACCACCGTGATTTCGACTATCCTATATTCAAGATAAATCAAGGTGAAATTGCGTTCATGATCTCTTATGGGTGTTTGCAGAGCTGGTGGAAGCGTGTGCGCTGGTCGGGGTGGATGCAGAGGCGCTGGCGACCGCTCTCGCCGCACCCCCGGACCCGCCCGGCTCTCCCCTGCCTCATGAACGATCTACTTATCTAGGTGACTAATACTAACATATTTTAATTTAATTTAAATTTTATCTATTTTTATTGACATAGAGTCAAACACATGAGGCCGTGAGGGGTAAACTGAGTTTTGAATTTGTCTTAGTGCATATATGTACATACACGTGTTCGATTTATTAATGGAGTGACTGCCAAGCCAACACAAATGTACGAAGCATATGAAAATCTTTAAATAGCCAAAAAAAATATGTGTTATCTTTTTAACAAGCTTTGTTTATTTAATCTTATTCTATTTTTGAACTAGAATGTCTCTGCTACTTATATAGCTAAAACATAATAAATTTTATTTTTAAATGTTCTCTGTCTGACTCTACTTCTGGTAATGAGTGACGCAAATACAAAGCTGAGCTTATAGGTCGCGGATCGTATATATGTGATTTGTGTATGAATGTGTTGACGTGCCGAGGTCAGACGAGCGGGAGGAGGGCGAGGGCGCGGGCGCCGACACCGAGGAGGAGGGCGAGGGCGAGGGCGGCGAGGCGGTGGGGGGCGCGGGGGTCGCGGGGGGCGCGGCGGACGCGGAGTGGGCGGCGGCGCTGCGCGACCGGCTGCTGTGCGCGGTGTACTCGCGCCTCTTCACGTGGCTCATGAACGCGGTGAACGACGCGATAGCGCCGCGCGCCGCCGCCCGCCGCCGCACGCTCGGCATCCTCGACGCGTACGGGTTCGAGCGGCTCGCGCACAACGGCCTCGAGCGGCTGCTCATCAACTACGCGGCGGAGCGCGTGCAGGCCTGCGTCACCGCCGCCACGCTGCGCCGCGAGCAGGACGAGTACGCGCGCGAGGGGCTCGCCTGGCGCCCCCTGCGCTACCTCGACCACGAGGCGCACGCCGACCTGCTCGACTCGGTGACTGTCTCCGCCGCACCGCCACACCGCCACCTCCCCCCGCCGCGTCGCACGTCTCACCCCCCGCCTGCCTCCCCCCGCAGGGCCCCGAGAGCGTGCTGGGCGCGCTGCGGGACTCGCGCTCCGACCTCGCGTTCCTGCAGCGGCTGCAGCGGCGCCGACACCCGCGACTCATCGTGCACACTTCCGATTTAACGTTTCAGTAAGCTATTTATTTCTTGATGTCATTTCGTGGTAGTCTGTTAACGTTGTCAGAACACTAAAATAGAATGGATTTTTTTGTGTAATTACAAAATACTGAGGAATAATGTTACGTCCATGGGTAAATAAAACGTCATTTGTATCGAAAGAATACTATTTGTATTGACAATAATAAAAGTGACATCAACTCATCGTCCAGTTACATTATAGTTGTATTTATATTATGTAACGCTATTGTTTCGTTTTGAAATGAAACTTCTTTTCGCAACCTTGATTTGGTGAGTAAGCTGGTGAGTGCGTGACGAAAGCGTTAGGAAATGTGTGATCGAGCGAGGCGAACGGAAGCTGAGAGGGAGATATAAATTAGTGGAGATAACTCATAGTTAGTAAAACCCATAATAAATTTAAATATTTGTACAAAATTAATGTATGTACATACATGTATAAGTCATATATATATATCAATGTACATGTACAGATACATATAGATGGATCTAAAGAAGTTTCACTTAAATCGTGTAGTCTCAAGCACACTCGCTTTTGTTTGATATTTTTTGTTATATCGTGTTTAATGTTTAGAACATTCAGAACACTATGTATGATGTATTATGCTTATACACTGTATAAGAGTGAGAAATGCGAGGTGCGCGCGCAGAGTGGTGCACTCCGGCGGTGCGGTCCGGTACAGCGCGGCGGGTATCGTGGAGAAGAACCGCGACGCGGTGTGCCGGCGCTGCGCCCGCGTGCTCGGGGAGGCGCGGGAGCCGCTGCTGGGCGCGCTGTTCCCGGGCGCCGGCGCCGCCAGTCCCGCCGCGCTCGCGTGCCGCCAGCGCGCGCTCGTCGCCGCCGCGCTGCGCCGCCTCGCCGCCCCGCCGCGCCTCGTGCGGTGTCTGCGTCCCGACGCGGCGCTGCGACCGCACCGCTTCGACGCGCCGCTGCTGCGACACCAGATACGCACGCAGGGGTAACCACTGCACCGACTCCAACTCATTCATATTCTCATATGTTATTTACGTTTAGATCGTGGCCCTTTTATTACAAATTAAATATCATCAGTCTCGGAGACTTTTAAATTAGTTTGTTAATTAACAGAAAAGTTTAGGACCGACTGTTATAGATATGTCATAATTGACGTGACTTTTTATTCTGGATTCCTTTTACAACTCCAGTTTATTTTACATTGCAAATGTTGTATAGAAGTTTCAGGCGGATTTATTACTCAATAATACGAAATACTTTATTACAATATTAATTGAACATGTAATTACTGAGTCACAGGAACGCACGGCCGCGCCACCTAGTAAAACTATATAAAATTAAATATAACATTAACATATTAAAAACGCTTTACAGTGCGAGATATCATGTAACATTCATTACGACATTATGCAAATTGTTTACCAGTGACATACTCGCAGCGACTTGTATCGGTCGCTCGCGTCAGCAAACGGATATACATGAAGTTGTGTTTCCTTCAACGACACCTCGTTGTAACTGAATATTTAGTTCAGGACTGAGTGCTATAAAACGAATATACGAAGTTAACACATACATGAACAAGCGCTGGAGCATCCCCTAACAACAGGAAAGATGTTACATATAGCATTAATGTTGATAAAACGTGTAAAGGATAATGGAGATGGCGCTGCTTCGTCGCGGCGGGTGGTGCGAGTCGATGTGCGCGCGTTCGCTGTTGGCGCGGTACTGGCCGCTGCGTGCGGCGGGCGCGGAGGAGGGCGCGTCCCCCCGCATGTCCCCGGGGGCGGGGGCGGGGGCGGGTGCGCGGGGGCGGGAGTGCCCGGTGCGGCGCGCGAGGGCGTTGCTGCGCGCGCTGCCGATCCCGAGCGCGGAGTTCGCGTACGGTCGCACGCGCGTCTTCGTCCGCAGCCCGAGAACGGTCAGTCTGCACGCTCCCGCATATTACTTACGCACACCCAAACCTATAGTTTTACCGTAACACAGTAACCGCTGTACTGCGCTTTAGGTATGCGCGGGGATGTGCGAACTGGAAAATAAGAACCCATCCGCTTTAGAGATTTTAACGGTATATTATATATTTTTCAGCGTTTATATGGCTGTTTAAATAATTATTCAATCATATAAGCGACTTTAGATTTATTTTTTATATCATAAGAGACAAACGAACAAGTGGGTCACCTGATATTAAGTGATCACTGCCGTCCATAGACACTTGTAACACCAGGGGAGTCGCAAGTGCGTTGCCAGTCTGTGTTTGAGGGGACGGGGGAGGGTAGTGGGCCTCCGGCGCTCTCACTAACGAAACGAAACGCAACAATGCGTGCACTGCGAGTTGACGTAGATGTTTCTGTGTGTCGGGTGGGGCAGTACCGGGGGCGGGCCGAACCATTCATGCTGAAATCAGTAAAAGCTTCAGCTTGGCTCTAACATCTATAAAAGGGACTGTTGGGCTGTCCCATCAGGAAATTAAAAATGATTTTTAAAATAGTCCGTGTTTATTTTTATTAGTAGCTGTAGCCGCACGCATTTTTTTAAATTGTATTAAAGAAATATAAAATTGTGAGGCCATGTACAATTATAGAAATGCTCTTTAAAAACAACTGTAAGTACGACATTTATACAAAAAAAAAATCTTAAATAAATAACATTATTTCTCATTTAAAAACTCATTAGTATTTATTGACACTGATTGACGTTTAGGCAGTGTTTATAGCGCGCGCCTGTTCGCTGTACTGACAGTGTTCGCCGCTCTGGGATAAATAGCTTCATATTGTTTAAGCGAATGGTGGGTAGTGAAATTTTCTTTCAAAGTATTAAACTTTAATGTATAATGCATGGTCCTGAATTTTTTTTTTTTCATAATTAGAGGGAGAAGTCATTACAATTTGTTGTAAAATAGTATCGATTTATCGGGGGTAGGGTATTTCCGCAGGTGTGGGAACTAGAAGCTCTGCGAAGCGCTCGCGTGGAGCAACTCGTCGTGCGAGTGCAGCGCGCCTGGCGGAGGCACCGCGCGCGACACCACGCCGCGCGCCGACACCGCGCACAGGGCGTGATCGCGCGCGCCTGGCGAGCGCACCGCGCCCGCGCCCTCCGCCTCGCGCGCGCGCCTCTCCTGCGGCACCGCGCCGCCCGCCTGCTGTGGCGCGTCTGGTGCACGAGCGCGCGCCGCCGCTACCTGCGCCGGCTGTGGCGCCGCCTCCCCGCGCGGCACCTCTCCCCCGCCTGCGCCGCCTGGCCGCCCTGCCCCGCGCCGCGCCTGCTCGCCCGCGCCGACGCGCTGCTGCGGGCGCTGCACCACGCGTGGCGCTGCCGGCTCTACCGCGCCGCCTTCGACCAGACGGCGCGGAACCGCATGCGCGAGAAGGTCACCGCGAGCGTGCTGTTCCGCGACCGCAAGGCCTGCTACCCGCGCAGCGTGCCGCACCCCTTCGTCGGGGACTACGTGCGGCTGCGCGCGTCGGGCGCGTGGCGCCGCGGCCCCGGCGCGCACCCCGCCGACCGGTACGTCGTGTTCGCGGACGTGGTCGGGAAGGTGGCGCGCGGGAGCGGCCGCGTCTCGCGGTGCCTGGCGGTCGTCTCGACGGGGGCGCTCGTGCTGCTGGAGCCGCGCTCGCTGCGGCCGAAGCGGCGCGTCCCCGCGCACGCCGTCTACCGGCTGTCGCTGTCGCCGCACGACGACGACCTGCTCGTGGTGCACGTGCGCGCGGTCAGTGCTCTCCGTACTCGTCGGTCGCGTACCGCTGCTACCGATACTGACGCGTCGATTGTGTGGCAGTGCGGGGGCGCGGAGAGCTCGGCGGAGGAGGCGTCGCAGTGCTCGTCGCGCGACGCCGGCGAGGTGCCGGGCTGCCTGTTCGGGGTGAGTGCGAGGCGGTATCGGCGCGGGGTGCCAGCGGGAGGGAGCCGGAGTAACGTGTGCGTGTGGTGTGGCAGAGCGAGGGCGCGGGGCGGCGGCGCGGGGACGTGGTGGTGCGCACGTGCCACGTGCTGGAGCTCGCGACGAAGCTGTTCCTGGTGGTGCAGAACGCGGTGGGGGCGCCGCCGCACGTCAACGTCGCCGCCGAGTGAGTTCCGACGGGAGAGTGAGACTCGGAGTCGGTGCGGAGGGCGCTCATTGTAAGTGTGTTTCAGGTTCGAGGCGAACTTCGGTCAGCAGGTGGTGACGGTGTCGTTCCACGTGGTGGGCGGAGGGGAGGGGGGGGCGCGGTTGGTGCGTCGCGGGTCGCGCATGGACGTGCTGCTGTGAGTGCGCGTGCGCGTACACGACCAATATTTCCGGTGCCTCTTAATTTTGGTATTGTTGTTGTGCCAATATCACATTAGTATGTTATGAAACGACGCTCGGGGAAGCGAGGCCTCTTCCTCTGGCGGTAATAATAATAATGGAGGATGGAGCCTCAAAGTTATTGATACAATAAGCACTAAGAAGTCTGATACGAATAATATATAGAGCTATTTGTTTTGTCTGTTATGTTTGATAAGGAATGTTGGAGAGAGTAGAAGTTAACTTACGTATTGTATTATCGCAGTTATCGCACGAATCGTGCTTTATGAACACCTTTTATTTAAATACACGAGAATAAGGAAAACGACAAAAGATAATAAATACATGCATATCATGGCGTCGTGTATGTATGTATGGAGGATGTATGTGGATAGTGTCTATGTACGAAAATAGATGTCTCCTCAGCACCCTGATCGAAAAATCATCAACGAATAAAATCAAACATTTAAGGGTAAATTGTACATTATAATAAACTGGCGATCCATTGCGATATCACACGCGTTGATTGCAATAATATGCATTTTGCATTTCAAACAAAAAATAACTGTCAAATCGTCATCTTTCTTCGTGTATCGAATGAAAATGTATAATTGGGTAATAACAACATGTGAATATCATTCTGTATGTGACGCGTCTTGCAATAATGTTATAAAATACAAATTTTATATTTATATTGCCGGAAATTTAATTTTCATAAATAGCAAGCGAAGCTGGCACGTTCGCGATCATCTTCTAATTTGAAATGCTTTCTATAAACCATAATAATAATAAAACGTATTCTTTGCCCACTTTCATGAACGCAGTGTTCATAAACTCACTATAATGTATACTCTTCAATATGACACTTGAAACGGGTAGATAAACAAAACATACATTTGAACTCGTTACTCACTTTAATTTTTTTTTTTCGAACTGACTACGCTATTCGTCTGGTAAAAGGGTCATTACAACTTTACCGGACTACTCTCACTTTAATTTTTTTTTCTCGTACTGACTACGCTATTCACCTAGCAAGGTCTTAACCGCTTCACCGGACTACATCACTTTAGTTATTATTAAAACACTTATATCTATTGTACAAGATACAACAATAGACAGTTCAAATTCGTGACAGTGCCATTCTCTTATTGCAAATATAAACTAAGTACATTCAACACGCCGCTTTTTATAAGCTAAAGAATAAAGAATAAACGTGTATAGTCTAGAATTTGTCAAGGATTTTTTCATAAAGTTGGGAGAACGTCATACAAAGCCCGCTACATTATTATTATTTTAATGTAGTATCCATATTAAACTTTGTTATGGACCTACGGAGTTTATCTATTTCTGTATATAGACACAAACATAATTCGTCTGTTGGTGTAGAGAAAAATGAGAATTTTGTAGCGTCTCTGTGCAGACACTGTTGGTAAGATTTCTTTAAAATGGTACTAAATTTTATCGGTCTAATATATTTGAAACACTGCATCAAGTGTGTAGAGGTGCCAACAAGTTAATAGACTAATCGTATGATGTGTTATCCAACATGTCGCCTAACTTATTGTATGACATGTCGGTGGACTTTAATGCAAACTACAAAAACTTATGAGATTTTGAATTTTCTAGCTCGAATGTGACCTAGGTTATTGAATATAGTACAATATATATGTAGAGCGTGATTTGCGCACGATCTACGTGTAATTTTAAGTGTTTTTGTTTCTTTTATTATAAATTTTACTTAGAGGTGTTCATGTGCAACTAGAACCGTCCGCGGACATGCACAAAACTTGAACGACCTCGTCGTGGCACCGTTTATGGGCTAATTGTCGAAGAGATTGGATTACAAATCATCCACAAATTATAATAATCCGGTTTCTCATCCGCAAATTATAGCCCCGTTTCTCATCCGCAAATTATAAACCAGTTTCTCATCCGCAAATTATAAGCCAGTTTCACGAACGCAAATTACCCAGTTTCTCGTCCGCAAATTATAGCCCCTTTTCTCATCCGCAAATTATAAGCCAGTTTCTCATCCGCAAATTATAAGCCAGTTTCACAACTGCAAATTAGTACCCAGTTTCTCGTTCGTAAATTATAACCCAGTTTCTCATCCGCAAATTATACCAGTTTCAACCGCAAATTTTTTTTAAATTTAACCCTTTTTTCATCCCAAATTATAACCATTTCACAACTCAAATTACTACCCATTTCTCTCCCAAATTGAAACCCAGCTTCAACCGCAAAGTATTACCTAGTTTTTTGACCTTCAATCGCGTCTTACCTCATCCGTCATTATAAATGGTAATTTTGATCGTATTGGGTTGGATCGTGACCCCCCATACACCAAGTGTAACGCCCTCCACAGCGGTACCCTTAGGCATACCGTGTTCCAGTACCATCCAGTGATATCCAGTAACAAAGCGCAGTGTTTGGGATCTTACCCGACAGGGTCACAACCACTATGGATGTGGTGTTGTAACCAACATAGTGACTCTTTTAGTCTGTCACGTTTCGGGATCAGTCACTGAACTGTGTTACTTGATAGTACAATGTAGTCGCTTTGTCGTAGTACAAAAGGAAACGTTAAACAGTCCGAAAATGTTAACTTAATTTATTTGTTGGTACAAGATGTCATTTTTTTTAATGACAGATGCACGAGTTTTTCTGATAGTAAACCTACATTTTTAGATCTGGCAAGGTCACACGCTAGTATTGTCATGCAACATACTTCAACATCCTTTTACATAATTTTGACTTGGATGATGCAAGATCTAATCTCTTGAATAATGTTAGCGTCTTTGTAAAAATGTGAGCGGCGCACGTTCATTTTTACTGCGTTTTTTATAGTACCTACGTGTATCGAATATGTGCAAGGCCCAGAATACACATGCCTGTGGGTGGCATGTTTCTAGAATCAAGCTTCTTCATGCTAGTGACCTTCTAAGTCCCACTCCCCATCATAATCAGGATTCTTCATGCCAGTGACGTAGTAATTCTTTGTCCCCACGTCCCCGTGAGGGGGAAAAATGAACTGCCATCTCCTGGTATGTATTGTACTGGCACAGGAACTATGCGCAGAATCTTGTTACACATGCCAGTAGCTTAGTGTTACCAGTAACTGACATGCTTTTGTGCGAGTAAGAAGCATGTGTATTCTGGGCTTAACTGAGAATCGTCGTGGAGATATGATTTTTTACAAACTAAGGTCACTGATTCGAACGTAACGTCAGAATGCCCCACTTAGAAGCAATGATATTATAATTAAAGATACGTTTTCTACATTATATTTCTTTTTACCGATCCTCCCGATGACATAACGGCAGTGAATGGTCAGTACCATCCTGTCTCTTCAAACAGAGCTTATTCACGCCCGCATAACCACAGATCACGCCGTCGTGGTCTGGGGGTAAATTTCGCTCCCGCACACCAGACTAGACTCTCTCGGCAGCGGCTCAAGCCTAGGTCCGTTCCCTCAGCGTGGAGCCCTTGAGTACGCTGCTCGCGCGAGTACAGTGACACATAATCTTTCATCACTGCAACATTACACATATCACCTCCACACACGTGCACGCACACATGCTTACACATGAAAGTGGAAGAGTTTTATTTTTTCCTTTATCGAACTGAATTATTTGAGACAAAAAAAAATATCCGACACAAAATACATATAAGAGTTATTAAGGTGCTTGGTACACATATATATCTCACTGACTTATATACGTATGAATATGTAGTTTAGATTAGCTCTGTTAGGTCGCGAATTGCATGAACTTGGCAACAGCACAAGCCGAGATGTGCCGTGCACCCTTGAGCTAGTTGTCTAAATTAAATCGGCTGAGTGCCTTAAGCGCTCGCCTTAGAAGTGCGTTGAAGCTGTTAAGGCCTTGCTACGTCAATAGCGTAGCTAGTTCGAAAAAAACATTTCGACAAAACAAATGACAGCATAACGCACGCATACATAAAGTGATATTGTAAAGCTACACTGTTTAATATAAAATGTGGAATTCAGATGGCATACTCTCAATATTGATGGTAAAAATATTGCTTAGATACGGGCGGGTTGACGGGGCAGTCGTCAAAAATAAGCTAACTAGCCAAGTTATAACAAGATGCTGGCGAAGCGCTTATAACGTATCTATATAGTTATAATATCATTGGTTAGAAGTATCGAATTTTGAGGGACTAAAATGTTCACTTTGAAATTTCTAGTTCGTCGTATCAGAAGATGTTGTAATTAGACCTTTATACCTTGTAGGCCATTATAGTTACTGTCTTGAAAATTATGCTCAAGTTGTTTTTAGATTCTTTAAATAATAAAATGTTTACATAAACTCAAGATGAATTAGAGGCCTTTCGGGATGGTAATTCTTCGCAATATTTTTTTTTTAAATCGATCAGAATCGTCTGTGGAATCTATTTATTGAAAAATCGAGGTCTGGAGGATAGATTATTCAAAAATAGATATCTTAATTATATTTTTTAAATTGTAAATTACTGTATGTTATTATTTTTATCTAAATAGAAAAAATCGAATCACGATGTTATAGTGTCAGAGATCGATTCGATATTTAGTATCGATTAAACTAATGAATTTTGCGATGTCTAAAAATTGATTATTTGATCTCTAATCGCCATCCCTAGAGGAAATATCAAGAAATACCATATTTTATAGAGTGCTCGTCAATTTTTCCAACCGCTCTTAATATTAGCGTAAGTTCGGGCTTGTACGTAATATAGTCAAGGTCAAGAATTTAATACAAAAAGTAAAAATATTCTAATAGGAGGAACCCATAAAAAAATAAAGGTAAAATATTTTTATAGGAATTGATATTTGTTGATCTTTAAGTTGTTTCGAAGTTATACATATGATATTACATTAGACTTAGAAAAAATGACAAATTTGTATTCTGCGGAACTATATATTCAGAATTTCAGAGCGGTCAAAAAGTTTGGCGCGGAGTGTTAGTGTAAAATACGAAATTTAAAAGGAGTTGATTACGGAAATTTTGTCGACCGATACTTTTTCGATCAACACGAGTGACACTACCACAATGAACAAAACAATAGACAACGACCAGACAAGAGAACAATTTAGTATTTAGGGGCTGGCCAATTGAATAATGTTTGTTCGACAGCCGCTATCGTCGTCGTTAAAAGACAGCGACCATATGAAAGCGCGAGCTAACTATACTATGGCGCCATCTCTTAACGGCAAACTAAAACATGTTGAACAATTATCTCGAACAGGAGTGTAATGTAAATCACATGGAATTGTAATTAATTGGAAATAAAATAAATCGTTGGTTAAATACAGAAAACAAATATTTGTTGATATTTGTGAATGTAGTATTTATTAATTCATTTGTGATTCAACTTTAATTTTTGTAATAATGACGTCTTGTAGATAGATACGAATTCTGCCAGTATTAAAAGTCAGTAATTTGTGATTTTCAGAATAATTAAAAAGACAGTTGGAGTAATTCAAGTATTACGTAAGCACTAAAGGGGGCGGGGTTCTTTGATTTGCTTATTTTTAATGACAAGGGTTGGGGGTCTTTGTGATTATTACGTTAGCAATATTTATAAATAAGTATAAATGTTACCGTAAGCATGGGGGGGGGGGGGGTTAGAAATTACATCTTACGTAATACTATAACGGCCCCTTGAAGGTTTATTGTTTGAGTTCATTGAATAGAAGTTATCACAAATGTGTACCGAGTTGGTTAATTATCTTAATTATATTTTATACTTTGATTAGAAACGTGCGCCGCTCCGTTACTCGTAATGGTATCCAAGTTATATGGAGTGTTAAGAGTAGTTGTTGCAAGGGGTGCTGTGCTCACTCCGTACACACTCTGTTATAAAAGATAATGTTATGTCTTAATTGACGACTATTGTGCGAGATATTTAACATTTATAATAAATTAATAAAAAGTTTGATTTTGTTTTTTTGTCCTCTTCTCTTGTAACATACTAGGGTATTTTAGCATAAATATTTCTTCTATTAGGATAGAACTTACGATCCTTATATGGTAATATAGATTGCGATGGTGAGTCACATGGATTTATTATTATTACATTCTATAAGTATAAAAATATATTTCAATTGATTTGCGTCATTTTAGCGCTGTATTCGCTAACGAGAGACGTGGAATGGAACTAGTTGAAATATTTTCAAAAATATAGTTCTCTCATTTCATATACTGGGGATATAATTAGGTACGCTTCTAGAATGGAAAAAGTGTTATTTTCAGATGAAACAAAAATAAATATGGTAAATTTCGATGGAAAGCGCTGTGTTACACGTCCTGTAAACAATGCTTTTAATTATAAATACACAAGGAGTATAGTCAAGCACGGTGGCGGTAACATTAGAGTTTCGGAGTGTTTTTCCGGATGTGGCGTTGGACCCGTTCGGAAGATTGAAGGTACAGTAAATACCATCCCCTTCCTTTTACATTAAAAATATCCATATTCCCTTTATCTTTCTTTCTTTCTTTTTCTTATTTTGGTTCTTATTTTTCGGGCGGCGCGCCCAGAAACTAATTAACCAAAAAACCCCCAAAAAACACCCCCAAAAAACCCACCCAAATTCCAAACCCCAACAATTTTAATTTATTTTAATCCACCCCCCCCAAACCAAAAATTTTTTAAATAAAATTAAAAAAAAAATTTAATTCCATAAACCCTTTTAACTCCAAAATTAATAAAATCTAAGATATATTCACCTTTAACATTAAATTTATTTTTCCATTATTGCTCTTCAAATTACAAATATCAATGGCAATACAAAAATATCTTAGAGCACACAATGATTCCCTACTCGGACGATTATTTGCTTGTAACCTGGATCTTTCGGCATGACAATGACCCTAAACACACGGCCAATAGCGTCAAATGTTTCCTTAGCGAACAGCGTATATCCGTTTTATACTGGCCAGCAAATAGTTTGGATTTAAACCCGATAGAAAATCTATGGTATATTGTTAAAAAGAAAGTCTCAAACAAACGTAACACCAGTCAAAACGAACTATATGAAGCATTTGTTCAAGCATGGAATTTAATCCCCCTAGAAAAATGTATGAAATTGATTGAATCAATGCCACGTCGTTGCAGTGCTGTTATTGAAAATAAGGGATACACCACTAAATATTAATTATAACTATTGGTAGGCTGTGGATAGTAGCTATTTCGTAAATAACAATACTAATTACTAATACTTAAAAAAATATTGTTTTTTATACTTTTTTGTTGTTGTTTCTAATTAGTTTACCATTATTGTTCATACTTTAAAACTAATTTAAATGTTTGTCCGTAATGTAATATTGAAACTGCACTTGCGTAGTGGGATTTATATTGTTTTTCTAATAAATGATAAATCGTTGATCATATTGATGTCCTATATTTATTGTGTATTTTCAAAATAAAAACGATTGCGGTGAAGTATCTTACATAATGTCAAGGACAGTTGGTATTATAGCGTTTCTAATTATACGACCACTACTGTATATAGCCAAGGCTCTCTTTCATTTCTCAATACTATAGGAAACTTCATTACTTAATTTTGAAGTATAAAATGAAAAATAACAGAATTGAATAAGTACTCTACATGATTTATAAATTATGAAACACGAATATCAGACGTAGTATTGTCAGAATCCAAGTTGTCTCTTGTTGATTTTGGATAATATACTAACATTCGCCTGCGACTATGCGTTATTTACAATATAAAACTTGATAATCACGTTTATTATAGCTGATCAGTAGTTCAAGAGGACTAGGAGTAGTCCTACAAACAATATTAAAGCTTCCTGTGTATGTATACCATTTGGAACAGTTATGGCGCAATATCGTAAAAGATTCTTAATTATTATAACCAACTTGTAGGTGGCGTCCAAATCATTTATTCATTTTATTGCAGCCCATATAGTAGTGTTGCCCAAAATCTCTTGCAGTCTTGGTCTTGTTCTTGCGTTTTTGCAAGACCAACCCCTGCAAGACTAGCGCAAGACGAGACTGGGCCTGCAAGACTCTTGCGGTCTTGCAATCAAGTCGAATTTGAACCTTATTGACAATATTGATACACGTTCTCTAGTGTCGGTTTCAAGATCACGATCCTTTCTAACACACAAACAATTTTAAAAATTAAATGTATGTATATCTCAGGGAGTATAGTTTATTTAACAAAGCTTTTAACTGACACAATAGATCCAGTATGGGAACTATTTATGTTACGCGATATTTTGATTACCAATGGGTCGGCTGGCTATTATTATTGTTTATTTGATAATTTACTGACAAAGACGCCGCGCCGCTTTACTGATAGACTGTGCGACAAGTGTATGACAGCATTCCCTATACTGTATGTTTGATCGTTGCCGCTGAAAGTTCGCTGGTGTTCCAAAGAATAAAATAAATTTCTAGATACCCATGACCGATACAAATAAATATTGTGTTGTCTTCCCAAGGAATATTGTAACAGTAAGAATAAGTAGATAATATAATAATTTATTGTGAAAACCCTAATTAATATTATAAATGTGATTACGAGTTTATTTGTTTGTTACGCTTTCACGCCGTAACTACTTCATCGATCATCATAAAATTTTGCCTACACGTTATACTTAGTACTGAAAAGGACACAGCATACCTTTCATCAAGGAAAAAATAGTATTGTTGAGGGATTATCTACAATTACCTCCCTAAATTCATGCGAGCAAAGGCTAGTAATAATATACATTATTACATTACCTTTATATTAAACTATATAAACATTTACTATGTATCGACTCCTATTATAAATACACTATGTAGCTAGTAAATACATAAATACAGCAGTGGCACAGATCAGTTTAATTCAATAATTAATATAGATTAACTTCATCAAAATTAACGTAATGCAAACACATAGATACATTTTATTTTTAGATAAGAAGGTACAGTATATGTTTCTTTTTTTAATCTTCCGAAGTTATCACTTTTTTACTCAAATTTCGGCGTGTACACATAACTAAGAGTTTTATATGCTAACTAGCCATACCCGCGACTTCGTCCACATGGAAACTTATGTAAAAAAACAGTAACTAATAAGATCGTCTGAATATATTAAGTCTATTTATTTATCTACTTTTCTCTCGTACTTAAGTAGCGTCGTCATTACAATTACAATAACTTTTGATAGAGTGAACCGATTTTAAGGAAACTAAGATTAAATGTCACTTCAGGCTATGCTTTATGAATTCCTTAGTGATATTTTATCGTGAACGCAGTACTTTAGCAATGATGGGTATTCAAACAAACAGACAGATAGACAAATTTCTAAAAATTGTTGAAATGTATTTTATTACTTATTCGAAGACAACTGCAACAATTTTTTTCACAATATTTGTGAAAGTACAGACACGTTAGATTAACATTCTTATTAGATGTATACATAGATATAGATTTAATTTATATCCATACTTCGCTTCGAGTTCAGAAAAAATATAATTGTTCTCAGATTAATAAGTTTACCATTTAACATGAGTGACGAAAATTCAATTAGTTCTAATCGGAGTAGTGGGATTTGTAGCCTCCGATCTAGACACTTTAAAATAAAAAAGTAAATTTAATGAGTTTTCGAAATAATTTCTGCGGCTAGATAATTATTTCTAAAGTGTGTCAGTATAAAAAAATATACAGAGACTTCAGGTTTAAGGAAGCATCTACTATCTGTCTACGAGAAGGAATTGCATATTTTTATTCCAGCAAATAGTCCTCGAAAAACTTGTTAATTACTTATTAATTAATAAAAACTTGTTAATTGTGAATTTAGTTAATTTGATTGGACTTTACTATATATGTAAAAATATATAAATATATATTTATATAAATACATATATATAAATATATGTAAATATAAGCTAAAAATTAACCTATCTGTTAGATTGTTCTAAGGTTTAACCTAACGTGTTTAATAAAGAGCAAAAGACAAATAGGTAATAGTAAGATTTGCAAGACTTGCAAGAGTCTTGCTGCAAGATCAAGACCAAGACTGAGGGTGCAATACCAAGACCAAGACCAGGTGTATTGACGCAAGGCCAATACCAAGACCAAGCCAAGTCTCGTCTTGGTCTTGCATTTGGGCAACACTACCATCTAGTAATGTATCAGAGATCAGCGATGCACACAATTTTATGACAAAAGGAATAAAGGTAGGAGCACTACATTATGTTGTAGTATTCAGTACAGCTATAACGTTGCTTGGTGTAGTATACTTTCAGCGTTAATAAAAGAACAGTATGAACGTTTTCATCTTTCGAAGATAAATGTTCTTGGGAACTATCATAATATACTTTAGTTTTTAAATTATTTTTTTACTTTTTTAATCTTATTGTTTTACTAGTCGACCCGTGCAATTTTGTTTGCACCAAATCGGTTATTAGCGGTTTCAATTGTATTTTTAAACGCAAAAAAAAATTAAAAAGCCTAAAACTCCGATTGCAGCGACATCTACCGCTTCCAACTGTGAATTCAAAATATCCATGGACTCACGCAAACATATACCCAGTTGGTATGTGAAAAATCTTTTAAAATAAGTCTAGAACCCGTTCCAAGCATAACTTACCGAGTCCAATTAAGATAAAAACTAACCTACATATATTGCCGATAAATATCTTCCCATTACCCCTTGGGTTGCTCCTGTGCCGCTCAACTTCGCGCCTGTTCACTATTTGCGTAGCGCCTACTTCAAGACTCAACAATATTCAGAAAACTATATTTATCGAATATCGAAACAATACACGCACTCACAGAACAAGAATTGAGATTCATGTTCTACAATGCAATGGAATTATTATCCAGGTTTATGTTTTAGAAAACAATCTTGTCACCTTTGTTTAGCAAACATTTTTTATACAATAAAATAAATGTACCAATATATAAGTGACAGTTTCGTTTACACATATTTTTCAACTTTGTCGACATGGTATTATTGAAGTGATATTTATTAGAATCGTTATGGTTTGAAAATCAAAGGAAACAAAATGCTTCATGACAAAGAGACAAACACATGCATCAATAGAATTTAGCCTATTTGTTAGATTTTATACTTCTAATTCAATTGATTGATAATTATGCATAGAAAAGTAATGTAACCATAGCTCAATTATAACGTACTGTACATTATACGGACCGACGAAGGCGTCAGTTCGGAACCCAACGATCATTTTTTTTTAATTTATAGTATTTATTTATTAACTTTATAATATTAGTTACCATTGTGTGCAAAGTTTCGTCAAAATTGGTTCAGTACCTTTCAGAGTGATTCGTATTCACAGGGACAGACAAAGAAAAATTGTAAAAGAATTATTTCTGGCTTAAAGCAACTAATTAAAATTAAAGCAACTAATATTTGCATTATGATTTATGCCCCAAGGAAGTACTCTGTAGGAACGCAGTAGTAACAAACGTATTCCCTTTTTCCTCCCTACATAATGACACTAGAGCAAATATTTTTATACAGTATAATCTATATCTACCACGACCATGTTTCTATGGTTTGATTTTATCCATAAATCGATTATCATAAGAAATAGAAGCTTTCAAAAATCAGCCGATTATTCCGATATTTTCAAACGTCCGGCAAACAGGGATGACGAATTTGATCAAAAATAGAATAACATATCGACAAGATCAAAGTCCTACTTATTTTATCCCTGAATAAATTATTAAAATCGGTCCTTTTTTGGAGTAGAAAAAGGAATACGAAAATGTTTTCGTGTATTTTATATAAGTTTAATCAGTCCGAGCTGCAGTTGTCCCTCTCGTGCCAAGCACGGGAGCTCGGGGCCCAGCCCTACAGCAATAGATAACTGTAAAACCTATTCTGCAAATGTTTTGCCACCCACGTTTCCTCCTTTGAAAGCCGGAGGTACATAAAAACGTATTGTAAAAGAACCACTTTATAAAGGAATTCAATAGAAATAACTCAACGCACACAGATAATATATTTGTATTTATGTAACATGTAATAGACTTTTAGAATATAAATCCATAAATACACATACAAACAATCTGAAGATATATTACAGTATGAAATATATACACATATACAAAATCCTAGATCTAAAAAAATGCTAACACAGTAATATAAGTCAACGCGATCATTAGTGACGAGCGAATCGAGCGTTGAATTACTCAGGAATACTCATATTATGCTGATGGCATGAAAAGATTAGAAGAGGAACTGAAATATTAATTTTGCTGTCAATATCCTATACTAACTATCCAATAACCTATGGACTGTCCAAAACCATAACGGTGCTATTACAAAAAAGTTAAATACGTATTGAATACTTGCATTAAAAACGTTTCGAATTAAATGCACCGCGCTCGCCCGGGGCAAGTTCGCGTTATCCTTTTTCGCAAATCTAACCTAACGTAATCAAAGTGAGACAAAAGAGCAAGATGGCGAACATTCAGCGACCGCGGTGCATTTAATTCGAAACCTTTTTGAAGTAAATATTCAATACGTATTTAACTTTTTTGTAATAACACCGTAAGAGTTTAAGCTTCATACAAACGAATGTAGACCTCATGATGCACCGGTCATCTCCATGTGGTCATCACACTGTTGACAGAAGTGTTAAGAAATACCTTATTTATTACAAAAATTGAAGAACTTAAACAATAACAGAGTATGTGTGTAAAATTATAATTTAAAAAAATGGGCTAGATAGTTAAAAACTTGTCCGCCATTTTGGGATGTGGGTCTTATAAATCAGCGAAATCATCTTTTTAATTTCTCGACATCGTAAATTGTGAAACACATTTAGTAAAAAAACATCGTCAAATGAAAAAATTATATAAAATTTACATTTTATATAAAAAATATGATTTTACAATAAATAATTACTAATTTTTGAAAGTTTTGTAATAAATCATTAATTAAGCTTATTCTGCCAACAGTCTGTTGACCTGTACAACATAAGGCCTACATTCGTTTGTATGGAGCCTAAACCTTTATTTGGAGAGTCCAGGGTTTAATATTTCTGAATTATGATGTACCACTGTCAGGCACCCGTTTCGCTCACCAAATCGCAGTAATAATACATCCAAGACTAATCCAAATCTAAACATATACAATTAAATCTCAAAGTCATTGTGGTTGTGAACAAAGGTGAAGTTTTTGCGACTTACAAAACTGGATCGAGATTTGCGACATGGTGAGAAACTAACTTCACCGTTTTTCACAATATAAATAGGAAAAAAACTTAGGCGTTGATGATTCATTCAGTCTTCTCGTTGCATCCAGCACATACTACTCTACGTTCCTAACTTTAAATAAACAGATAGTACGTATAATAAAAATAATACCAGCGACGTATTCAGGATTTTTTTTTGTGGACTTTAAAAATCTATTTCGATTTTCCTTTTTCTCATACTTTGAAACATTTTAGTACGCGACTCATAAGTCTTGACCTTAATAAATCAAGATGGATTTCACTTTTAAAATGAAATCAAGTATCTATTCAATTTTACAAATAACTAAGATCGAAATTATTTAATTAAATATCATTCGTTGGCAACCTTAGAACTACAAACTTTTCTTAGAAGTAGTCGCTGTTTTATTTCAAAAAGGAATTTTATCGAACCAAAACATAATGAACTGATTCTATGCAATTACTTAATTAGTTTAGCCACTCCAACATCCAAAGCTAATTTATAGTCTGGTGATGTGACTAAAATTCAGGGACAGATTTAAGGTTTGGATGTCGTTAGGGAAAAAGGAGAGGAGTGGAAGGTTTTTTGCGGCAGAGGTATTATTTTTTATTGATAAAAAAAAATCTACTTTCTCATTGTCTACGTCTCTGTCATGTAAGAACTCTTTTACTAAAGTCCTTGTTCCACTATTCTAAATTCGGTCCTGTCACGGTGCTCACAAAAACTACAGTCATTTTTTTCTCTTTTAACATATAAAACGTAATAATAGCTCATTTAGAGTAAAATTCCGACTTTTGATATTAAAAAGTTTTTTATTAACATTAAATACTATATTTATATTATATATATATTCTAAATACATCAAGTCTACGACGATTGCCACCACGGAACAACGAATAGAACTTTTTTCCGTGATTGACGCTGAGCTCTGGGGGTTTACACATTTAAACAAATTTAGTACCTTATTCATATAGTTATCGAAATGCGACCTCTACCGTCGTTATATACCAAGACGGGGAACACGAATATCACAATCACACAGATTTAAACGGTACAGTATTGCTGAGACAATAACGGACATACAAATATTTGCAAACTATGTAAGCAAATAACAACTAGATAAGATAGACGATATGGTTTATTTTATTTATTGGTCCTACGTGGAGGCCGGCCGTTGCGCTCGCGCCTCGTGTCGTGGTAAAAAATGGAAGATTATAATTATTGTATAGACAGTTCAACGTGATTCATAGAATAAAAATGATGTACCTAGACATTTTTTACTACAGATAAAAGCCGCGCTAGTGGCGCGGTTAGTTTTTTATTTATTATTATCACTCGATAGACCATAGTCTTTGAACAATAAGCATTAAATGAATCTCTTACAACAAGTTGTGAGTATGGCACGGGGTCAGATTAGATATATAACAAAAATAGCAAATGCCTCGCGGTAACAATTTATACAAACTTTTCACGATTAAATTGATTCAAAACATAGATCCTCCTGATGGCATATGCTACAGATCCCTCACAGGCTTCATTAACCCGGTAAGCAGCGAGACGCAAGCGCAACGGTCAACGTGACTGACGGAAAGGCCCACGGGGTTGATTCGCGTTTAATCGCCGAAAGTCACGAGGGCTGTCGCGGGTGATGCTTGCGAACGAGCGAACATTACTATTATGGGCGAAGTTCACTTGATGGAGCACGCGAACTGCGCACGCAGTCGACGCAGGGACGAAGATTCTCGCTGCATAAAAACACACTCATCATTTAATATTGAAAAAACTGCAAGGTAAGGTCGTGGAACTACTATAGTTACATCTATTTATAAATTGTTATGTGTAAGTAAGGTTATGTGTTCACAATATATTCCGATAAACGAGCTGTTTCAACTCAATACTCAGTAATAGCATAATGGCTCAATGATAGCATATACAGACTCCGTGTCGATCGATGTAAATTCAAATCTAAATATACAAAATCTAAGCAATAAACTTTGGCTGAAGGAAGTAATGTTAGGCATTTTTCCAATGATCGCCAAACTAGCTACCACTTGCAGGCGTTTTCCGACTGCACCAATTGACAAACTGTTACCATTTTGGGCCATATCATCGCTGTACGTCAGGGAAAACTCATCAAACGTTAAACACTATAAAAAAAGTAGTTACCTCAGTAGTTTGAGGTATTAGTACTACATACATGGTTGTAGTGAGTTGGTTTTTGGTATCACTATATTGCTTAACTTACTCTGAGAGTAAGTATATACTTACAGAAACTTATCATTCTGTAAAATAAATAACAATTAACTTGCTATATGTACTAGAACTGATGTACGTGTTTGAATGGTTTGGTAAGATATAAGAAGGAAATACCTTGAGGTCGCGGGAACGTGCTGTATGTGTGTTGTCGTTCTCCAAGTCATCTGTCATTAAGCATATTTCTTGTTAAGCATCCAGTGGGAATTAAGGAAAAATTCTGATAATAATCAAAACAGATGACGGGATATTTACCGCCATGTTCCTTGACAAGTAGTCCACTCATTCTACTTTACATTACATTACGAATGAGATGATACCCCAAACATTGTGAAATGTAATATAACAATTATAAAATCTCTACCTTTTTGTAGCAGATTGACTTCCTACCAATGACATAACTTTATACATTTTTTGGTAAGCTATAGTATTTGTAAATCTAATCACTTTTTGTACAACTTAGGCCCTAAGTAGGTATATCTATGAACATGAAATATTGATATTATTTTTGGAAAAGATCTCAATTATTAAGAAGAGCCGGCTAGAGACGCGGTAAATCAAAATAATAGCACAAAGTGTAGCATAACGTGACTGACCGCATTGCGCATGCGCGTTCTCGGCGTCCGGTTCGTTGCCGTTGTCATCAGTGTCGGGCGCGCGGCTGCGGCAGCGCGTGCACTCTCCCTGTGACCCCCGCGACACCGCTGACCCGGTTGACCCCAGCGATCCCACCGACGCACCTGTCTCACCTACAACGTCTCTCGCTTTCACTATACACACTTTGAGAAACCATTCGACATTTCAAATCTCAGATGAAGAAAAAAAAAACAAAAATAACTCGGCATTTAATCAAACAATAAACAAAGACGGTGTTATTACAAAAAAGCTAAGTACGTATTGAATACTTGCTTTAAAAAGGTTTCGAATGAAATGCTTCGCGCTCGCCCGAGGCAAGTTCATGTTATCCTTTTTCGCAAATCTAACCTAACGTAACCAAAGCGAGACAAAAGAGCAAGATGGCGAACATTCAGCGACCGTGGTGCATTTAATTCGAAACCTTTTTAAAGCAAGTATTCAATACGTATTTAACTTTTTTGTAATAACACCGAGAAGGTTTAGGTAAAACCCAAAGAGTATTATTATAAGGAGTAAAACAAAGACGTCCATAACTTTCTCATATTTCAGTGTTTTCCAATTTTTATGAGGTAAGGGTATCGGTAGAAATTATTTCGTATCATTGAAATTCTGTAAGAATCTTCACAGAAATAACTTTTTTTGAAGTGAAACTTCTTATGGGAGGGCTTTGAAATTCTGATCAGCAACCTTTTTTTGTGACGAAATGTGATGGGATTAAATCGCGGAACAAATAATAGAGAGTAAGCACTGTGTCAGGTAGAGTGTTGAAAACACCTGTTCTCGTCCGATCACCAAAGCTAAGCAACGTCTGGCGCGGTCAGTACTTCTTCTATATACAAATGTACTCTGTGGTCAGTACTTAGTAGGGTGACCGCGTGGAACTACCGCGTGACGCCAACGTCGTTTCATCGTTTTTATTGCCTTTTTTTTTAAATGTAACTACATTATATAACGTTACTGATCTGATAAGATTGGTATATTTTTATGTTTATTTAATTAAAGTTTCACTTTTATCGTGTGTCTTTACGGCACACCCTTTTTCTTTGGTTGCGCATAATTTTAAATGTGTCATATCTTCCAAGATATTAACTGAAATAATATGTTGTAAAGGGCAATTTTGTTCTATATGAATTGCCCAAAATAACTAAAGTGGATAAATATTAATACTATATTTGTCAAAATAGCGTCGTAAGTAGCTATTTTTTTAAATAATAACAGACAAAGATAATTACTATGGGTTATCCTTAGGAGATAGAGAGATATTTATACCATCGTGGGTTTTTCTGTAGGCATTCCTAAGATGTACAATTTTGAAATTAATTATTTTTATGTACCTCATATGGCTTAGTCATCTTTACCTATGTACGCCCTAAGACTCCTCACTCTATCTCTACTTAATATAATATACATGTTTACCATTTATTACTGAAAACCATTTTAAATCGGTTGCTAGTAAAGGGGCAACCAGTCAGAGGCAAAAACCGGTTTCGTTTTATAATATTTGTAGCAGATTGTCCTTATATTTATGAGTGCAGATTTGTAAAAGATATAAAAATTGAGTCTATGGTGCTTACTATCAGTGTGGTCAGTTTTGCGACTTAGCGAGAGACTCGGTGAAGGCGAAGAGTTCACGAGCACTTCTGAGGAATCCATCTCGAGGGAGGACTGCGACCCGCAAGAGCCGGAGGAGCGCGACCGCGACCTCCCCCCTGACCCGGACTCGTCCGCCTCCTGCTCCATATCTTCCTGCAATCGAATAGCTCAATCAGTGGTAATCGCTTCTCTTATATAAGCTATATTTTAACATTTTAGAGAGAAGCATTTTCACATATGTTGATATGATGTTTTATCTATTCTACTACATATCTTTTTATTCATTTCCCTTATACACATTATGTACTCTATTATTTTTACTGTACTTATTTTCGCTATATATATTTCATACTTTTCATTGATATTTATTTTTATAGGCATCGTGACTTTCATTAGATTATTGTCAAAAATCTGCGCTAAGTGTTTCTCAAAACATTTTAGCATATACTAAGCTGGACACCGTTTCATAATGCTGCGATATGCACATTTTTATCCGCTCTTGTAAACTTTATATTGTGTGATGCATTACGAATAAAATATTTCTTTCTTTCAATCAACAACGGTCAACGTTCACTTTTTTAAATTATTTATTTATTATACTGCAAATAATGCTAAATAAATATATCATGATCCCTTTTTCAACGTTATAACTGTCTAAAAACATTAATCTCTTTCAAAAACCACAACTTCATAATGGTATTATAGGATTATTACTAATTATTAACCCGAGAATCTAGTGTGGGGGTCACAGGAGCTGCCACACGACCCCTCGGGCTCTTTGTTGAATCACTGGAGCTGTTGTCGCGAGCAGCCTCAGCACCTGCCATTGAACAATTTTCAAATAAGTGGAACTACAAGACGAAAACTCCTCGCAGAAGATTTAGAGTAATTCGATCGAGTTGGATGCTTGAAATTTTTCCGGTAGCCCTCATTGGGTAGCCCTAATGGTATATCCTGGGAATATTATCACGGAATACTCTACAACTATAATGTCGTAACGTTGATATACGTTGAATATATTCAACATTTTTTATGAATGGCTTCCGGCGAACAGGTAACAGGTCGTCTTTTTGGCGGTAGAAGTTAGAAGTAGTGAAATGTAACCTGATGGTCTATTGATTTGCAACTTATGACGTAGCAGCGGGTAAAAGCCGCGCGCGGTCGCATTGTGTGGCTCATACTGCAGGATCAGTCGGCAGTACTTAAGCGCTTCCGAGTACTGCCGCTGCATTATTGCGGACAGGAACTGCAACAGAACAATATGTAAGATGGTCGGATTCACTCTAGAAACTTGAACTTTATTTAGATGCAATTGAAGGATGAAAACCAGCGTGATTACCTCCGCGAGGAACTCGCTGGGTGCGGAGAGCGTCTCGTTGCCCTCTGAGCTGACCTCCGGACTGGCCGAGTGACGGCTGGCGGTGGGTGCGTCCATAGCGGAACTGCGTTGTCGAAAGTGTTCGCTGACTGGCTGGTACGGAGTGGGTGCGTCTCCACTTGCAGCAGCAGGTAGCGTCACTACTAACCGCCGCGAAGGTGACTGCGCGGGTAAACGTATTACCGGCGAAATATGCCCGGGTACCTTTACCGAGAGAGGAACCGGTCTCCGTTGCTCTGCGACTCGCAATGCTACACGGGATGCAGTATCCAAACACAAAGACTCAAGAGGTGGCCAAAAAGTGCGCGGCCGCGCTGGAGGAGGCGGAGGGCGGCTCGAGGCTGGTCGATACAGTCGTGAATTAGGCACCGGTCGCCTAAAAGTGCGCTTACGTCGATGATCTCTCGACTGGACCTCTTTTCGATTCGCCTCAGCTGGCAACTTGGGTTTCTTGTTGGCGCGGTTTAATTTCGGCGCTGGTCCCGGATACCTAAAATGTGGGGTTACAATTTTTATACGGTTCGCATTTTGCGAAAAGCGATTACACGGTAACGCTCACAATCTCGGGTTCGGTGTGTAGGTGCGCCGTAGACGAGGAGCGCCTGATGCGAACAGTCGTCCAAGTGAGTTTCTACGAAGAATTTGCGGGGCACCGAGGTCTATCACATCTTCCTGGGCCACCGCTGCATCAAGTTCAGCCGAGTACCTGTACATACTATTTTTTGTACACGACAATCGGAAAACATCTGTAAAAACCAAGAAATGAACATCCTTCAACGGTTATAATAATTTTCCTTATGGTACCTCTGATGCACTATATTCTGTATTAGTTGCAAACCACATAATCGTATTTGGTCGTGATCCAACACTACATATAAGAAAGAAAATAAAACAATATATTATAGAATAATTTATAAGGATATGCCATTACGGGCGTGCCAGTGGGAATTTGAAAAGATATCAACCACAACGAGTATATGTGAAGGTTATATTGTAACGCTTTGGGTGCGCCGTGGGTGTCTGTGGACGGATAATCAATCACCAAGCACAACGGATACGCTCCATCATCCCCACCGAGATTAACGACATGCGGTTTTATCAAATCACCGACAGATACAGACATAACATCGAAATTGTTAGGGTTGAATAGATACAGTGATTTGCATTTTTGAAGTGAAACTTGTTTTGGGACGATGTGGATTGGTTTTTCTAAATAAATAGCCTATTCAACGCGACGCTAGAGATGCCAAATTCCCGTGTTGCATCTTTGAGACGCAACGACCCGAAGAAATTTAATTGAGTATGGAACTTCACAAAACAAGTAGTCTAGTCTAGTCTAGTAGTAGTAACTAGTCCACATCAAACCATATCACGCAAGATGCTCTATGTGTTACATATAATAATAGCCTTAACGTAAGGTTATAAATAAAATAAAAAACTAAGCACTACATAATAGTAGGTGGTAGAGCCACGCTGAAGCTATTACTGGTTTCAGCATAAATGGGTCAGCTCGCCCGAGGTAGTACCACCCTCTCACAGAAAACCGACGTGAAGTAACAGTGCTTGCAATTGTTGCGTTTCGTTCGGTCAGTGAAAGCGCCGGAAGCCCACCTCCCCTCCCCCTCTCCCCCTCCCCCAAACACAGGATGCCAACGCACTTGCGACTCCCCTGGTGTTGCAAGTATCTATGGGCTGTGGTGATCACTTAACATTAGGAGACCCACCTGTTCGTTTATGCCAATGATAAAAAAATATATATTAATAATAGAGGAATCATCCGCCAAAAATTTTCTTAATCTAAAGAAGCGTTAGTACAGAGCTGCGTCTGGAATTTGTTTGTCGGCATTCCTGCACCTGGGCCTACCCCAATACTTCACAAATACCTATATCTATATTCCATGAAATGCTAATATGTTAGGTGTAAGATATATTTCGGTAATAAGCTACCAAATTATACTAAGAAATGCATCGATTTTTCAAGCAGTGAAAGACAACCAGAGGATAACTGGAAGATGTCCAAACAGCACCATGTTTTTCCCTCATCAAAATCTTAATCGCACTATAAATTTATTTTAATACGATGCTCGAAAGCATCTTAACAAAACAATCATCGCGGCTATCGTAATATGGTAAAAATCCATTACAGACACTACTGGCACTGGGTGTTTCTGGATTAGCTATCAGGAGTACATAGTCTGATAGAATAGTCAATATTCAAGATTGAGAGTTCCATCAATGATTGAAATAGACAGATCGTGTCAAAATTAGATAAATCGTAATTCGTATACGGCTGAGGTGAATGCTCTCCGGCACGATATGAATAGTTTCAATAACTGCTAAGCTACATTAGACACGCCGCGCCGTATCATTTCGTCCATGTATTGAAAGATAAAGAGTTACGCTACAAAAATTTTTTTCTTGTTCTCTAGTGATTTATGCGCCGCTATATTGTGAAATGTTTGAAATGCCTCAGTGTAAAATACAGTAGCTCTAGAGGATATTTAAAGTTTAACTTTAATAATAATAAGTATTTGAATAGATGATGTAGCGTCATAAGTAGGTACCTAAGTGTCAAAGTAATTAGGCATTT